>OX359265.1:1597500-2197500 GCA_947179155.2 Hedera helix | reverse complement strand
TCTTCATATAGCCCCCACAGAGGGTTCACATACTATTCACATATAATAATAAAAATACCCACAAATAATACAATAATTAAGGTAATGTTACAACAATAATAACAATAATTCAACAATAATGTAAGAAATATTTTACTAATAATTATTAATTTAATAATATAATTTACTGTGTATTTGTTACTGTGATAATTATTTGGTTCAATAATTTTAAAATACAGTGCAATAGCAACTATTGGCTCAATGATATAAATATAGTGTAATGATAATTATCGAATCAATAATGCAAAATACTGTGTATCATCAATTATTGATGATTATTGTGCAATAATCACGTTATTAGATCAATAATATGAGATACTGTGTAATACCGTGTGCTACTATGTAATATCGTGTGCTACTGTAGAATACCGTGTGCTATAATAAAATATCATAAAATACCTTATGTTACTATTCTTTTATCACCGATATTTTAACATTTAAAAGTGATAATACCGTTGACTATTTTTATTTAAAAATGTTACTTCTGTCGTTTTCTATATCCGACAATATTCCGTTGTGGGATCCACCAATAATTAGTTATTTTGACACCGTCGTACGACTCAAATATTCCCTAATAAAACGAATATTACTCGACAAAACGAATATTGTCCATCATAACTTTGTCAATTTAACCAGTTACTATTTCAGAAAAATATATATGAAAAAAAAATTTAATTTTATATTTCATAAAATTCGGGGCCTTACAAGTTAATTCAGAAACAATATACCTCTATAAGAGTAAGTTACGCAAGTTTCTTTACTATACAATGGAAATCAAATCCCAAAGTTCAATTTATTGTTTTAATAGTATCTTTTTGGATTATGATTTTAATTATCACACATTCATCCAAAAAGTCATAATTAAAAGTACTATTTGTGACGCCCCCAAATCTAGGCCTTACACAGCCCAAACTTGAGTCGTCAAAAGACTACAACAAAATTATTACAACAAAGCACAACGTACAACAATACAGTGTATAATAATACACAACTAAGTCTTCACTATTATTGCCACACTATTTTACAACACGTGAAGACTAGGATAGCTATTCCTCGGACTCTCACTCCATCCCCCGGCTAGACCCCGTTACGTTTTCATCTCCTGTTGAAAACAATGGAACAAAAGAAAGGGTGAGCTCAAATAGCCCAGTAAGAAATATCATGACTAAGATAATGACGAATAAATTATCATTAGCCTTCAACAGTTGAGTTCTTGATAGAATACAATAGACTACAAGGTTTATATCAAAAACTGTAGTTAAATTCTTAAACAACGTTCAGATCAATAATAGCAGCGGAATGAGCAATCTATTAGAAGAATAATGCATACCATAATGTCCACTCGCTTCTCTTTTTAGTAAAAATATCATCAACTTTTATCATCTGAAATACCATTAGTCAAGATAATACAACTTCACAGTTCCTGGTCATAATCATGCAGATCAACAGTTCATCTTTGCACTACGGGCCAAAGATATTCAATAAAGCACCAACGGTCATGATTATACCAGATTCAGCCTTTGGTCATAATCATATCAATCAACAGTTCATCTTTGCACTACGGGCCAAAGATATTCAATAAAGCACCAACGGTCATGATTATACCAGATTCAGCCTTTGGTCATAATCATACCAATCAACAGTTCATCTTTGCACTACGGGCCAAAGATATTCAATAAAGCACCAACGGTCATGATTATACCAGATTCAGCCTTTGGTCATAATCATACCAATCAACAGTTCATCTTTGCACTACGGGCCAAAGAGAACATTAACCACGTGCCATAAAAGACACCGAACAGATGTATCGCCTTTAACCTAGTATATCGCCTTTAACCTATCATCTGTTCAACAATTATATCACATCTGTGCCCCCGGCCACAGATATTCACAATAGCTTGATTCTTGATGATTAATACAAATAACAGTGATACAAATGATGAACAGAAGAACATGATAAACAATAAGTATCAGAAGTTTACTTTGTGCAGATTCAAATAATGTCCAAATTGTCAACATGATGTGGAGTGAAATTTAAAAATGATATTCAAGATCCACAATTCAGAATAACGGTTACAGTTCAATAGAAAGGTTCACGTAAATAGGAAGGTTCAGTTGAAATAATGAAGTTCAACTATTATGGAACATATAATATTTTCAGGAATTATAGAAGCAATAGTTCCATAATAAGTTTTGATTTAGGTGTATGAAATAAAATAATATCTCTTACTGTAGCAGGTTTGATTAACAAAAGGTGAAGGGAATTAATATCCCTTACCATAGTAATTTTGAATAATGGAAGATGAAAAAGATGGTATCCCTTATGAGTATAAAGGAAAATGATATCACTTACGAATATGGAATAAAAGTGTCATGTGATAATTCGTGTAGACAAATTATTTCCACACGAGACAAATAAAAAGGGTTATTCACCAACAGGCGATAATCCGCACCGTAAGGTTATTCCCATCAATTTGAATACGAATAGTTATTCACCAAACAGGCGATAATCCGCGCCGTAAGGTTATTCCCATCAATTTGAATACGAAGAGTTATTCACCAAACAGGCGATAATCCGCACCGTAAGGTTATTCTCAAAGATTAATAAGGAATGAATACAAAAGGTTATTCACCAACAGGCGGTAAACCGCGCCGTAAGGTTATTCCCACAATTTAATACATGGAAGTAAATGGCACAAGAAAGAAACGATATTATTTTCGAGAATCAAAGAATGATAATCCCTTTAAGTAAGAAAGAAAATAATATCCATTTATGATGATGAAAAGAGTGATACCCCTTACCGTAGTAAGTTAGAATATGAAAGAAGATAATATTCCTTACCGCAATAAATTTAAGAGTGTGAAAAGAATGATATTCCTTACCATAGTAAGTTAGAATATGAAAGAAGATAATATTCCTTACCGCAATAAATTTAAGAGTGTGAAAAGAATGATATTCCTTACCATAGTAAGTTAGAATATGAAAGAAGATAATATTCCTTACCTTAACACGTGATTGGATATTGATTTAAATGAGGTTGATCAACCTATATATTTTTAATAAAATTAGTAGTTACCACATATAAATTTCAAGGTGTATGATAATTCATATATTATGAACTATCAAAATTATATATATTTAACATAATTTTTGTAGTATAATATAACTACTTTAAAATAGTTTTTAAAATAATATTTCAAAATAAATCTTCCAAAGAAAGCTTTTAAAAATGAATCTTCTTAAAGAAGAGTATTCTAAAGGAAGATTTATGAATACCGTGAAAAATAGGAATTTATGAAATTACTACTCTTTAATAAAAGACTTACTTGAAAATTTTCTGCACTCCTTTTGGCTTTCAAACACTCAAAATAAGCTTACTATTCTCAGAGAAAACTCATAAAATTCTTATAGAAAAATTCTATGTTTTAAGTGTGATTTTTCTATTCAGCTGAACAAGCTATTTATAGGAGAAAAGAAGTTACTATGCACGGTAGGTGAAATAAAAAAAATTCAGCAGAGGCTGCGCAGCAGCCTCCACCAACTCTTCAGCAATTCTCACATTTCTCACATTTCATGTGGGCCCCACAATGGGTCCCACATGTTTCTTACTATTCACTTACTATTCACGTCACTATTCACGTCACTATTTCAAATAGTAAAATTAATTATTTTATTTATTTATTTATTTATTTATTTATTTATTCTTCCTGTGAGTCCAACATATAAAATAATGTTACCACAATAATGTAAGAAACACGTTACATATTTTTATTAATTTAATAATATAAATTATAGTGTATTTGCTACTGTGACAATTATTAGATTCAATAATTTTAAACTACAGTGCACCAACAATTATTGACTCGATGATATGAAATACAGTGTAATGACAATTATTGAATCAATAATGCAAAATACTGTGTAGCAACAATAATTGAATTGATAATATAAAATATTATGCAGTGACAATTATTGATGAAATGATGCGTAACAGTTACGGTGTCAATAATATGAGACACTGTGCAATACCGTGTGCTACTGTAGAGTACCGCATGCTACAGTAAAATACCATAAATTACCGTATGCTACTATTCTTTTATCACCGGTATTTTAACAGTTAGCACCGTTGACTATTTTTATTAAAAAGGTTACTTCTGTCGTTTTCTATATCCGACAAATATTCCGTTGTGGGGTCCACAAATAATTTGTTATTTCGGCGCCGTCGTACGACCCGAATATTCCCTGACAAAACGAATATTTCCCCGACAAAACGAATATTGTCCGTCAAAATAAAATTTGCATATAACATCCTTAACTTTCAATTTCGTCAATTTAACCACTTACTGTTTCATGAAAAATATATAAAGAAAAATTAAATTTTATATTTCATAAAATTCGGGGTCTTACATTATTGATCTTCTTGGCAAAAGATTTTCCAACAAAGATCTCGATGATTTGACTTACTTTCTTGATGTTGAAGTGGCCACTACTTCTATTGGTTTACTTCTCTCTCAACAAAAGTATATCACAAATCTTCTCACTCGCACAAATATGACAGGGGCCAAATCTGGCACCACTAATCTTATCACCGTGACCACACTTACAGTTCTTTCCGACACTACTTTGACATATCCTTCTGAATACAAATCAGTTGTTGGAAGTCTCCAATATTTGTGCCTCACCCTCCTTGATATTGCGTATGCTGTTAATAAGTTGTCTCAATTAATGCATCTACTTATTATTGATCATTGGAATGTTGTCAAGCACATGTTTTGATATCTTTTTGGTATAGTTGATCATGGTCTTGTTTTGCACCGTCACACATTTTTATCTCTTCATGCCTCCTTAGATGCTGACTGGGCCGGTAATAAGGACAACCACACCTCCACCAGTGCTTATATTGTTTACCTCAGTCGCAATCCTATATACTGGTCCTCCAAGAAACAATGCACAGTTACACGCTCCTCCACTAAAGTCGAATATCGTTATGTTGTTGCTCCAGCTACTGAGTTACGTTGGATTTGTTCTTTTATATCTGAGCTTGGTGTTTGTATTTCTACTGCTTCGATTATCTACTGTGACAATGTTGGTGCAACTCATCTCTGTTGCCTTCCATTCATAAATGAAGCATGTTGCGATTAATTATCATTTTATTCGGGATCATGTACAAACTAGAGCTTTACGTGTCACCCATGTCTCCTCAGAAGATCAATTAGCCGATGTCTTGACCAAACCTCTCCCACACACTCGCTTTCAATTTTTAAAGACCAATATTGAACTCTCCACAAGAGTTCCATCTTGAGGGGGCATATTAGAGGAATTAAGTCTGTATTCTGTTGTTATCTCGTTAGTTTCCTATTTAGGTGTTGTAAATAATTTGAATTGACAGCAAATCCTATAAATTAAGTAATTAGTTAGATTTAGAATATTTGATTGATCATTAATTAAGATTGAGAAAACAACCCAATCTCATGTTGTATTTGTATATATACCCACCTTTATTCAATGAAAGCAAATTCATTGTTTTCTAATCTCTTTATTAGCTCTAACAAGAAGGGGGCACTTCCCATTCAAACAAGCATAAAATTGAAATACATAATGTAATTCAGTAAAAAGTTTATGAGCCCGACACTATAATACTTATCTAAGGTTTCATTAGATAAGACATTTTTACTTAACCAATACACCGTATCCATACAAAAAAAATATGCAACAATATTAAAGTATATAAATTTTTATATAATCCAGTGATATGTACCGACAATTTAAAATAAAATAAAAAATTACTTTTGAGTAGTAAAAAACACGCTTATTTATTGGTTGATAAATAAATTCTAACAGTACTTTCACTCCCTTATCCTTTCATCTGTCTGCAAAGGTGACCAAATTTAATTCAATACTAATTTAAAGCTTCATAATTTTGTTGCCAAAAGTCCAGGGTCCACCTTTATTAATTTAATGCTCATGAATGATTTTTTTATTTTATTTTATTATTTATTGTTTTGTTGTTGTCCCTTATAATGCATTAACTTATGGGAAAGTTGCGTGACGAAATTAAATTGGAAATTTTATTACTGTGGCAGGGTATTAAGTTTTGGAATGATAAAAGCTTTTGGCAGGGTATTAAAGAGTTTAGTACTACGTCACGGTATTAACTTCCTGGATTCATAAAGTGAAAAATTAATATGTGCAGCAGTAATTTTCAAAACAAAGTAAAATATAATAAATAAAGAGAATAATTTTCTTCTATGTGATCGGCAGACATTATAATTTACAAAAATAAAATAAATTTTTTTACTTAAATTTCTTTTTAAAATGTAGGATAAAATTTAAGAGAAAATAGTTTTTATAAAAATAAATATTTAATAATAAAACTTACATTTTTCAGTGACACTCGAACACATAAAAATATAAACTAGGGAGTTTTTTCCTTTTCCTTTCTTATCACAAATACTTATATTATAAAGTGCGCTTGGCTGCTTCGGTGAATTTGTGTCACAGTTTTTATTTTTATTTTTTGTTCTTATAGTTTTAATTATATTATTATTTTATTTTATTTTATATATTTTTTAATATCTTATTATTTAGTTTTCAAAATTTTAATTTTTTTTTATTTTATCTTATATAATTTATACATTTATATACGCAAGACCTGTGCCAAAAAGTGTTACTTCAAAATTCAAATAGAGCCTACATGTACACGGGTGATTCACAATTTGTACGCTAAGCAATTTGTAGCTACAAAATTTAGAAACCAAATACCAATAAAATGCAACACAGTAATCATTCACTTTTACCTGTTTCAATTGATCTTTTTACCTGTTTTTATATAGTAAATCGATAACATGTATAAAGTAAGAATTAGTATGGATAATATAATATGAAATTTTGGTGCGTAATATTTGATATTGTAATTTGAGTATAAATAGTATAATATAATTGATAATAATATATTAAATATGAAATTAAAGAGTTATATTATCAAAATTATTATATATATTTTTTAATACATGCATGTATATCTTTAAAAGAATACAATAATAAATATTAAAAATTTAGTATAATTATAAATATAATATATATTATATTAGTATAAATAATCAATTCGAGACTAACTCGTTATTAATTCGAAACTAATTTATGCCATGCTGTCCGTGCACCTTAATTTGGATCATTTCCCGTGTGAGGAGAAAATGCATTGGTTTATAGTAGCACTTAGCCGCGGGGGGGGGGGGGGGGGGGGGGGGTGCGGGGGGGGGTCATCTGACCCCGGTAACTCCGGCCGCTCAGGCGGGACTCAGGTGGCTTGACCCCGGTAACTCCGGGCACTCCGTGACACCGTGAGCCACCGACCACCGTGACCCCTGTAATTCCTGGCTTCCTGCCCTCCTCCAGTCCTCCATGATCGCCGGCGGAAGGTTTAGCCGATTAGGTAAGTTTTTTTTTTTTTAACTTACTAAATGAAACGACGTCGTTTCATTTAGTAAGTTTAAAAAAAAAAAAAAAAAAAAAAAAATTTCCAACTTACCTTATCTTCTTCACCCGACCGGTCAGTCGGTCACGCCTCTCTCACAGCCGCACAACTCCCTCACGCTCACAGCCGCTCAGCTCAGTCCTCCCTCCTCCGCCTGTTGTCGATCTCCCGTCTCCGGCTCCCTCACAGCTCAACCAGTCAGCCTCGCCG
This sequence comes from Hedera helix, assembly GCA_947179155.2. Lineage (NCBI taxonomy): Eukaryota > Viridiplantae > Streptophyta > Magnoliopsida > Apiales > Araliaceae > Hedera > Hedera helix. Next base: position 2,189,776 of record OX359265.1, on the reverse strand, counting down.
TCGAGCCGATTGATCTTCTCTCCACTCTCCGGGTCGGCGGACGGCTGCTTCAGTATGGTGCTCCTCGTCGGCGTCGGTCGGTGCTCGTTGTCGGCTCTCCCTTGCTCTGCTCCAGCCTCCGGCTGCTCCACAGCTCCAGTCAACTGCCATACCATTCTGCCGAGCCTTAGGGTAAGTTGTTATTTGTTAATTTAATTAAATATTAGATTTAGGGTTTTAAAAAATTATGAATTTATGATTAATGGTTATTGTTGTCATTAGTTAAAATTGATTGTTAATATGAAATTTTGTGCTTAATGTTGCCATTAATTTAGAGTCTAGAGATTTAGATCTTAGAGTTTGTTAATTGTTAATTTGTTATGCCATATTGCCATTAAATTATGAAATATTTAAATGGATGAAATTATTGTGAAATGTTATAATTGGGCAAAAATCATCAAATAAGGTAACCACTCTAATCAAAAATCTCATGTACCCAATTAACAATTATTCATACCAAACACCAAAATTAATCTATAAAAAAATGAAGTTCTCATTCTCGCTCTATACTTCATGTACCAAATAAAAATTAACTCAAATTATTGGCATTTATATATATATATAGATATATATATTTTATTTTATTTTCCTAAGAGAAACTTTGAGAAAACTTGCCTTTAATATATTATGGCGCCTGTTTAATTTGAATATTTTACCGAGGAGTAAATTTGAATTAATATATAAAGGATGAGACTTGGTAGCAGTATGCTATCATCATTGGTCTAACCAATTGAGATTTAATGACCAGTATTGATCTTTGAAATAATGACTAGTTTTAGTGGCAGTAAACCATGCTAATTAGTATTAACAGTTATTATGAATTTTGGAAGTCTAAAGAAAGATTCCAAATGCGTGGCTATTTTGAGAGGTAAAAGTTGGTTTGACGAATTGGATTGTGGGTGCCTGGTGACGCTGAACTTTTGGCATTGAGAAATTGTCACACATCGGAGCTCTACTACTAAGTGTCAAAAAAATGCCCCTCTCTTGGTCCAGCAAATATACTGGGAGTGATATTAATAAAATTCTTTTCTATAATAGTCAACGCAATAGCCAATAGGACATCAACTCCCCTCCCAATCAAAATTGCTTAAAATGCGTCATCAACCTCCTCAAGGACCTCAACTCCCCTCCGTCGCCGCTGTAGCCTGCAAGTCGCCGCTCCGGACCTCCGGTAATCGCCTTTAAATTTTGACCCCCCTCAAATTTTGTCCTGGTTCCGCCACTGCACTTAGCACATACTATTACGTTTCCCGCTGGAAATTGAAGGTATTGTCACAAAATTAAATGGAAACTATGTGTGGGGATATTACTCTAATCTCATTAAAAAATAGTTGTTATTATAAAAATGAAGAGTCTTATTTTTAATAGAAGTATTATTTTGAAAAGAAAATTATTTGTATTTGTGTGAAGGAGGGAAATTTTATAGTTTTTGTATTTCGTGCAAAATAGTTCTATTATTGGAGAGAGTGTTTTACAGTTTTTATTTCATATAAAAAGTTGTACTGTAAAAAATATAGTATTATATAACCTCAAGTTTTAAGATGTAAAAATTGAAAGAATTATTATAAGTTGATTATTATTAATACAATGAAAATTCGGAATTCAACCCGTAATTCATTTTTAAAAGTTTTTTGCGATAGATTTTACGTCAATATATTATTGTTTATTTTATTATTTGATTTGCGTAGACCTAATTCACAATCGACATGCTTAACAATTTGCACCTACAAAATTTAAAGAAGCCATACCAATAAATGCAACATAGTAATTATCCACTTGTAGAAAATTTATTTTGGGATTTTAAGAACATGTACCATGCCCGGTTAATTTCCCCCGGGTAAGGTGAAAACACATTGATGTACAGTACATATAAGCTCCAGGAAATTAAAGGCATTGTCGCAAAATTAAATGAAAATAATTTATGGAGCAGTAAAATTTTGGGACCACACCTTTCCTGTTTTTTTATATGATTTTGTTTGCTTTCTTTTTTTCTAAATATGTTCGTGGAAATGATAAAGAGCTCTGGAGTCTCTGTGAATCTCACCATAACCATGAAACTAATACTATGTCAACTGAGCTGCTACCAAAGGATGTTGGGAATAAGGAATATATAATGGATTATTAATAATAATTTATTATTATTATTATTATTATTATTATTATTATTATTATTATTATTTGAGAGTTGGTATTATTACCAAAAACAAAAAGGCAAAAAGAGAAGAAAAATTCGTGCTATTGGGAGGAGTAGAATTTGAGAGCCCTGGTTTTTAATTAAATTTTAGTATATTATTTAAATTCAACTTGTTAATAAAATAATCAAACTTAAATGCGAGATTTAATATATTATTTGATTTCGACTTGTTCTCTATCTCGATTCTCTAGCTTAGCTTGGTCACAAATTCTATCTTTTATTTTTGTCTTGTTACTAACGACAGCATTTGCTGTTGTATATTTGACAATGTACTTGACCAACTATCATGTTTCGTTGTCACGTTCAATTCGCGAACCCCCTTTTAGGTGGAACAAATTACTTCGGCTATATTTATTTGAGAAAAATATTTTTAAAATTAAATTATTTATTTTAATATTATTATTTCATTTTTTTATAAAAAAATATTAATTATTTAATATTAGACTATTAGTTCCATAAAATTATTTAATAACTTAAAATAAATGAGATTATTAATTCTAAATTTTATATTAAATTATATAATCTCACATAAATAACATTAAGAATGATAAAAAAAATACTCTATAAAATTATTAAAAAGACTATTAATTTTCTATCATAAATTAAAATAATTTAAAATAATATTAAATTAATATAAATAATTTAATTTAAAATATATTTTTTTACAGACAACATAGACTAAATTCTCAACATATTTTTTGTTTAGCGAGGTTTTGTTTTCTAATGACTAATTAAATTATTAATTTTTGTTTCATGTCAGGAGTGTCTCGTACTATAACGAGTTTGATCAATAATCACTGCGGTAGCCGGTAGGCTAGTTGGTGTTTAAACCCATGTTTTAACAGTTAAAGATTTTTTTAAAAGCTATTATATAATTAATATTTAATATGTAAATTATTGTAAAGTATAAAAAATATATTAATGAATATATTAAACATGCTTGATTAATTATAATTTGATGTATCTCTCTTGATATATATTGTATTTTTATTTTTATTTAATTTTTGTGTAATTATATTCAAAATTAGATCTTAAATCTAATATTTCATATATTTTTTTCGAGCAACATATACACAAAGAACATATTTATATACATAATATTTAAATATAAAATTAATATTACATTTATCTTAATTATTAAAAAATAAATAATTTTAATATTATATTTTTTTTTAATAATTAAAATAAATATAATATTTAAATACTGTAGAATTACACTTGTACACATCAATGCCAAAATGTCAATACACTACGTAGGCAACTTTAGTTGTTACAATACGCCACTAACATGTGGACAACTTAAATTTATTTTCGCATTAATGTATTAATTTATCTGTAACTTGCATTTATTAGGTTTATAGTTACAGACCTTAAATTAAATGCATGTACCCTCTAAAATTTCGATACATAAATAGAGTCCCTTACTAGCTACCTTACACTATGTTTTTGACTTTTAAAATAGAAAGAAAATAAAAATATATATATTTCCTTTTCAATTATTTTATTTTTTATTTTTTTAACAAATATAATAACATCATAGAAAACAAAGAGGATGATCACTTTTCTGCTAAATTATTTTATTAAAAATTGAGAGATTCAAACAAAAAACTAGAGAACATAAATAAATTATTTTATAGTCACTATTATATCTTTTACATACATCATAATAATACTAATATAAAGATAAATAAATTTAAGTGTCAAATTTAGTACTCTTTTTGTTATTCAAAAATTAATTTAATTTGACTTTTTTTTATATCAAATTAACTAATTTTTAAATTAAGAATGAAATATATTTATTTATATTTTTAAATTTATTAAAATTAAAAATAATTATAAATTTGACGTAACTTATGATAATTATAATTTTTCTATTTTTAATTATAAAAATAATTAATTTAATTTTATAAGAGGGATGAAGAGAGTGTTTTTTATTTTTATTTTTTTTATAAACTCAATATGAGACGGAGTGTTATAAAAAGGAACCTAAACTACTAGGGTCGAAGTCAAGTCTAGTCCTCGAGGCATACACAGGGAACGACCCCAAGGATCATACACCAGGGAATCGACACGTGTTAACCTTATTTTCTCATTAAGGTGCCGTGACAAAAAGTCAAATATCATATTAGACAAGATAGAAAAAAGTTGTGAGAAAACCCAATAAAAATTCTCATAAAACAAAAAGAGTATCAACGGTCAAGGACCCCTCACCCCTTCCCTCCACCCCTACCCCTACCCCTACCCCAAAAAACTCTTTCTACAAGAAAATAGTATTACTACGAAAAGGCTCCGTTCGTTTATCTTAACTTGGAAAAAATTATTCGATAGTTTTAAAGTATCGTTACGTAAGTAATTCAGGTTAATAATATTTTTTTTATTTTAATGATATTTTATTATTTATAATTTTAAATTTATTAAAATAAAAAATATATAGTTAATTTAAAACACCAAATAAAATATTTTGTGACCACTGAATAATTACGTTTTATCTTGATAATAATGCACGCGCCATATTTGTCATTTCGCTACTTCCCATCAAGTCTCTCTCTGTCGATCTGTCTTCGCCTTTCTTTTAAATATTTTACTTATTAAAAGGATTAGTTAGATGAGTCCGTTTAGGCGCGGAGATGGACCGTTAAAAATTATTTTTTTATATAGTTATACTAAATTTAATATATGGGGTCTATTAATATATTATTTTTTTATATATTGAATTCAGTGTGCCTACATAAACAAATAATATTATACATTATTTTTCGCGCTTAGTGTGTGCCCTTAGGGCACACACTAAGAAAATCCTAGATAAAATGAAGAAGAAGTAGCAGTAGTAATACAAAATTAATGAGCTATTTTATGTTTTTAAAATATGATTATTATTTGTTTTATTTTTTTATATGAAGGTATTTTTTTATGAGTCTCATCATATGTAAATTTTACTTTTATATAAGAGGATGAAGCAAATTATAATAATACTCCAAAAAAATAATATAATTTTTCAAAATCAATGGATGACTTTGGTTAGTGATTATTTTATAGAACCTATGAGCTGTGAGTATTTAATTAATTAAAGATTGAATTTTTCTATTTAAAAGTCTTCATTTTCTGCTTTTTAGACACTGGGGTTTTCGTGTTAATTCCAACTTCCCCTAGTCTCCTTATTGCTTTTTAGACGCTGGGGTTTTCGTGTTAATTCCAACTTAGTCTTCCTATTATTGATAGTGGCAAGCTTTAAAATACTATATATATATATATATATATATATATATATATATATATATATATATATATATATATATATATATATATAGTTGTTTGTCTATTAATTTATGAAACTTTTAGAGTTTTTAAAATTTTAAATATATTTAAAAATTATGTTTATTTATAAATAATATATTTTAAGTTTAATTTATTTAACTCATAAACGAAGCGTTATTTAAATATACAGAACGATTTTTGGTGCGATTGTCAAACACACTAAACAACATAATTACAAATACTATAAATACGGATAACTGAACATATATGTATATATAAGGAGATTTTTATGTGTATTAATAAATGTATATGAATAGTGTATCAACATAAAATTAAAAAATTAAAAAAATTGAATTTGAAAAATTAAATTTACTTACTATTTATTTATAGAGGATGAGAGATATCTTATATTTATATCAATTGTCCTTAAAGCAATACCATTTTGAAAAATTATAAAATATTTTTTTTATACCATATGAGAAATGTTATGTATTTTCTCACTTCTTTTTTCCTTATTTATATCTATATTAATTTGTTTAACACTGCACATAAAATTATTCAAAATTTATAAGTATGCAGGAGTATTTTCTAAAATACACTTTTCAGAGTTTAAAGCTGCACCGGAATCCACCAGACAGTGTGTGCGCAGGATAAGAATAGCATGTTCACACCAATTTCAAGCACCCCTGACCCCTGTATAAAAAAAAGCTAGAGTGTGAGAAATAAAAAAGAATTGGAGAAACGAGATGAGATAAAACACTCAAAGCTTAGGGGAAGAGGATAGGAATCAATCACTATTGTTACGACGACTTTCATCGAAAGGTTGATTTCTTTTATCACTCTTTCTTAAGTTCTATAAGTTTCAAAAAGGGAAAAGAAAGAAATAAGAAAGCAACGCTCAATTATCCGACTGCTCATGCTCTGGTCCGCGTGCTTTGATGCAGATACTGGCTTGGCCCTTTTCTTTTGCTCTGCTGGGCTGTTGATGGAGAAGAGCTAGCCCCACTTAGATATATGTACCTTTTTTGCAGGTTTTTTGTTCCTTGGTATTGGATTTTTGAGGCATGCTTTCTGTCCAGTTGGACTCTTTGCTTGCATTCTACTAGATTCCATTTCATATTCTAATTTATTTTTTTTCTGAAGAAAAATGGGATTTTGTGAGGTGGGTTTTTGGTTATATCCCATTTCTTGAAATGGGTTTGGTCGGTTTTGTGTATTTGGATGTAAAAATGCCTCAATTTTGGATTTGGGATTTTGGGTTGTGATGCTTTGCTTGATTCAAAGATGGGTTCTGTTGTTGTGTTCTTGAGATTGAAGTAGAGAGAATTAGAGAGGGAATATATGGGTTCTGTTGAAGAGAAGCTCAAACCAGCTGGGCTGATCAAAGGGACAAATACTCTGTTTGAGGAGATGAAAATATTGAAAGAAATGCAGGATATTTCAGGTCTGTCTGGTTATCAATGCTGTATTCTGTTATTAATTTTGTTCATTTATTTAGCTGGCTAATTTTTCATTGCAAAATTTGGTACATTATATTCACTTTGAACAATCTCATTGGTTTATTTTAGACGTTAAAAAGCCAATAAATTCCGAGCTATGGCATGCATGCGCCGGCCCGCTGGTGACCTTGCCTCAGGTCGGAAGCCTTGTGTATTATTTTCCACAAGGGCACAGTGAACAGGTTTGATTTTTTTGTGTTAACATATATGTTAAATTTTACGGTCTTGATAATAAAAGAGGTTAGCTATTTTACTAGCCGGCCTGGTGTAATTTTGTTCTCAATATGATAAACTTTTAGTAACATGTACTAAATAGAGAGAATTTTGCTTTGACATAGGAGTATATGTTAATTTCTACTTACTTGAGAATAAAGTCAATTAATGCTTGTTTTTAGTAGACAATGCCTTGTTGTCTCCACTGCACTGGTCCGGTGAGCTAATTTTGTTCTTGATATGATAGGAAATAGTTAGCACAAAGACTAGAGTATTGGTAAATTGCAATTTGTAATGTATGATGCTAAAAGTGAAATAAGATCAATACAAAATTGATACTAGGGATCAGTGGCAGACTAGAGTATTGGTAAATTGCAATTTGTAACGTATGATGCTAAAAGTGAAATAAGATCAATACAAAATTGATACTAGGCAACAGTGTTTTGAAAAAAAATTGAATTATGTGTCCCTGTTCTACAAGTTTACTTTGGAAGAAGTTTTCAAGGCAAAAAATAAGTTTGCTGTTATAATGCAGTACTGCTGTTTTTTTTCTTTCCAAATCCACTATTTATTGTTAATAGGATGTAGTAGTTTCTTTGTATAACAAATTTAATACTTTTTAACTGGGAATACTTTTGCTTGTTTTATTTCTTTCCTGAAGACATTCATCAGGCAGAATGTCTCTCTTCAGCTCCCCCCCCCCCAAAAAAAATGTAAAAGTCGCCTCCTGTAGAGGAATGAAACTTGGTTCATGTCATAAAAGCACAATATCATAAGCTAAGACAGGGACTTTTGCTTTTCTCCCATCAATTTCCAGAGGAATGAAAGTCTGGTGTGCAGTTAGATAGGTCATTCTGTAGCATAGGAGACTAAGATAAAGTCATGCTCTTTCAACGTAAGTAATAACAATGTCATCTTTCTATGTTGTATAAACAATACTTTTTCCGTAACTAGTCCTCGTTGCACCTTGTCATTTGGCATGGAGAAAATTTGACTCAGTTCCAAAGTGATTTTATTTCTTCTTGATTGCGGTAGCAGTATTCACATTTGACTTGTAATTGGATCGCTTGATTGCACTAGCATCTTTGACCTTATTTTAGGCATGATGCAATCTGTTGCAGTCTTTTTCTTTATTTCAAATTTTTACTAGCAGGTCTTGAAATTTCTCATCAACTTATTTATTTTTATTACCTCAGCATCACTAGCTATAAGATATTTGTACGTCCTTCCTAAAAGCTAAATGACTCTTAAATTTCTCATAACAGGTGGCTGTTTCCACAAATAGAACAGCAACTTCACAAATTCCGAACTATCCAAATCTACCATCACAGTTATTGTGCCAAGTTCACAGCGTTACACTACATGTATGTTCTTCTAAGTTATATTTTTATGGTCTACTCATAATTGAATACGGACACATATAGAGCAAGTGTAATTACTGATAATGTGCGTATTAATAATAAGTAATAACTGCTGTGTCCTTACCACTCTTTTGATCGTCTGATAGGCTGACAAAGATATAGATGAGATCTACGCCCAGATGAGTCTTCAACCTATGAACTCTGTAAGTTAGATTCCATAAATGGCTGATCTATCAATTTATATACATCTGTTGGGTAAAATTTATAATTTCAAAATTATCATGTTTCATGGAGCATCTCTGCTGACTACAAAATCTGCATTCTTTTCTAAAGCAGGAAAAAGATGTCTTCCCTATTCCAGATTTTGGTCTAAGGACTACTAAACATCCAAGTGAATTCTTCTGCAAAACTCTGACTGCAAGCGATACAAGCACCCATGGCGGCTTTTCAGTGCCTCGTAGGGCAGCAGAAAAGCTATTTCCCCAACTGGTGAGGCCCTATCCTTGTTGAGGGAGATACCTTTACTCACAGCAGTTGGTTGGAGGAGTTCGGTAGACATTTCCCTCATATCAAACCCTCATTTATGTTTATTTGTATTTGTTTCAGGACTTTTCGATGCACCCTCCAACTCAAGAGCTTGTTGTCCACGACTTGCACAAGAACACCTGGACATTTCGCCATATATATCGCGGTGAGGATGCTGTAAAGCTCCCAATTTGTTTCCCCCTTCGTTAATCTTGCTGCTTATTTATTTCCAATCTAAAATATAATATGTTTATGGCTAAGTTGCCGAAATGTATGTTTCATTTTTATCATAACAAGTGCTGTGAGCTGAAGTTTGCTATTTTCTCCTCCTATCCCTTCTGTGTGCCATTTGATTTCTTTTGCTAACAATTATTCTTTTTATCTTTACTCTTTACATAGGGCAGCCGAAGCGTCATCTTCTGACAACTGGTTGGAGCGCGTTCGTTGGGGCAAAAAGGCTTAGAGCAGGGGATGCTATTCTATTTATCAGGTTACATTCATTTTTTGTCCTGTAACATGCAAAATCATATCTTGGTGTCAGTGTGCTGTACAAACAAGAATAGTTACCTTTCTACAACATTTATTTCTTGATAATCCTTGCTTTGTTTGATATTAAGTGATCCTCTTTGCATGGGAGACAGTTTTCAGACTACTTGAGTAAGATTTCAGTTTTGCTTCCCGTTGTACCCCAAAGCTATGTTTGTTTGCAAAAATGATAGGTGGGATATGACTGTTCTAATTTATTATTATTCCGGACTATTTATCCCCTGATTAGTCCTTTACTTAATCCTATGAACTATATTTAATCATTTATATGGCCATTTGACGAGGGATTATAGTCCCAACCGGAAATGTGGTATTATATAATCTCCCTTTTGAGGTATTAAATGACCTTAGAAATGATAAAAAATAGTCAAATACTCAAATTTAACAATTAATAAATTGATATGTGAATTTGTGCCGTATAAGTTTGGACATTGAAAGAGGGTCACTTGAATTGGGATGGAGGTAGATGTAATTACAATATGTTTAAACATTCTGAACATTCAGCCTTGTTCAACTTCTTCTATACCAGCATTTATATGGTATCTAATCCCATGTTATTTAATATTTGAACTTTTAAATTTTGTGATAGGGATGAAAAATCACAACTACTGTTGGGAGTGAGGCGTGCAAACCGTCAGCAAACAGCTCTGCCATCATCTGTTCTGTCTGCCGATAGCATGCACATTGGAGTTCTTGCTGCTGCGGCTCATGCTACTGCTAATCGAAGTACATTTACAATCTTCTATAATCCCAGGTATATAGATACACAACACAGTTATAATTTTTTTGCAAAGTTAAATAATTTTGCAATTTAATCCATTTCCTGAATGCATTATGTAGGGCATGCCCTTCAGAATTTATCATTCCTTTGGCAAAGTACCGAAAGTCAGTCTATGGCACCCAACTCTCAGTTGGAATGAGGTTTGGAATGATGTTTGAAACTGAAGAGTCCAGTAAACGTAGGTAATAATGGCTGAATTTCATCCTCTCTCTTTTTTCCCCTTTTTCTTTGGTAACCAATATCAACTGTACTTGTATTCTGAGTGATGCAGCCTTCACTTTTTTCTTTCTACTGCATGCTTTGTTCTTTTTGGTTATATTGAGACACCAGCTTGTCATTCTTCCATTTCCTTTTCCCCTTTACTTCTTTCCTTGTAGAAGGATAGTGCAATTACTATTAAGAATACCAGGGTAAAAGGGAGATAAACCTTTGCAATGAATTTACAGCTTTGAAAATTCTTCAAGTGCTTTGTGTTCAATGTATGTTCGTAGATGTCAATGATCTGGCTGTTCTCATTTATAAGTTCTAAGAGCTTGTATTTATTTAATGTGAAGTCATGTATTGACTTTTTCTGTTACTTAGTGCAGATATATGGGCACAATTGTTGGTATAAGTGACTTGGATCCGCTGAGATGGCCTGGTTCCAAGTGGCGTAATCTTCAGGTGAACAATGGTAGTTTGGAATTGATCTTTGTTTATCCTGAATATTTAGTCTTTATTCCCAAAAAATCATTAGATTCCACAATTATAGTTTCTATTGTATATTATGAATTCACATTTACATTTGGAATCAGGTTGAGTGGGATGAGCCTGTGTCTGGTGATAAGCAGAACAGAGTTAGTCCATGGGAAATCGAAACTCCTGAAAGTTTGTTCATTTTTCCTTCTCTGACATCAGGTCTCAAACGACCCTTACAGTCTGCTTTTTTGGGTAAGCTCGACTTTGTTTTGGTATTGAAATATTCTAAAGTTTAGAAGATATTGATATTCATGGAATGTACTTGTTGATGTAACAGGTGCCCATAATGAGTGGGAAAATATGGTTAACAGACCATTCATCCGTGTCCCTGAAAATATGAATGGGGACTTTCAAGTTCCGTCAATGTCAAGCCTATGGTCAGAACAACTGATCAAGATGATGATGAAGCCTCAAAGTGCTAATTATTCTGGATCCATTGCACCAGCTGTTCAAGGCTCTACTGCTAATGGAGCTCCTCCGCAAGGAGCTAAGACTTTGACACAGGCAATGGTCAATCACAAAACTCCGCTTATCCCTTCAGAAAACACGTCGGAACAAACAGATGCCCTTTCTCAGTTTCACTGCTTCCGGCCCAATGCCACAGACCCAAACTTATCAGAATCAAATCTACCAGGAAAATTGCAGCCTCAAAACATACTTGGAAACCAAGCACAACAAAGATGTGACAGAGAGTTGGCAAAATCAGAACCTGCTCTTGCAGCAGATCAGTTAAGCCAGTTTACTTCTGGTGGGCAGTGCAATGAAGAAAAACTGTCGAAAGCTACCACAAAACCTCATAATCTTGTAAATGAGCTGATGCTCGTTGACCAAAACCATGATTCATCACAATTTCAGTTAAGTCCATGGCTCATGCAACAGCAATTGGATCCAAATCTTTATCATTCTTCCCAACAGGAAGCTGCGATTCTCAATACTCTGCTTCCTAACCCTGACACTAATGAATGGAATTCAAATTCTTCTACTTCCCAATCTGTTGCTGGATTTCTTAGGTCTCCTGGATCTGCTGGTTTGTTCATGGAAACAGTTGATCCTGTTCTACCATCAATAGGCGACGAAATATGGGATCATCAGATGAATAATTCAGAGTCTTTGTCCCAAGCACACCAATTTGATCCGTTACACCAGCAAGACCCATGTAGACCTCATGGTATATCCAACTGTTGTGGTCTGAGAGAGATTTCAAACGAGAGCGACAAGCAAAGTGATTTATATAGCTGTCTAAATTTTGATAGTAGTAATGGTGGAAGTGCTGTGGTTGATCATTCCGTCTCAAGCACGGTGATTGATGAGTTTTGCTCATTTAAGGATGGTGATTTTCAAAATCCTTCAGAGTACCTTGTCAGTAACTTCAGCTCAAGCCAAGATATTCAGTCACAAATTACATCAGCCAGCTTAGCAGAATCTCAGGCTTTCTCGTTGCAAGAATTCCCTGACAGCTCTGGTGGTGCATCTTCAATCAACACGGAATTTGATGACAGCAGTCTTTTGCAGAACAGCTCATGGAAACAAGTAGCTCCAAGGGTGCGAACCTATACAAAGGTATGAAATTCTACGTATAGTAAGTGGTAGCTCAGTTCAGTCATAGTGGTTGATTTGAGGTGACAATCAATTGGCCATGTATGTTAATTTTGCATATCATGTTCTAAGGTTCCGTTTCTCAAATCTGATTTATTGCATCTTCCTTAATCTGTTTTGACTGGCAGATTCAAAAGGCGGGATCAGTTGGAAGGTCAATTGATGTCTCAAGTTTTAGGAATTATGATGAACTTTGTTCTGCAATCGAACGCATGTTTGGACTTGAGGGGCTGCTCAATGACTCTAGAGGTTCTGGTTGGAAACTAGTGTATGTAGATTTTGAGAATGACGTTCTTCTTGTCGGGGATGATCCTTGGGAGTAAGTTTCAATGAATTAGGATTGTCTAATTTTGACAAAAACTTGAATAAAAAAAAGAAGAAGATTATAGTTAAAAATCTCATTGCATATATACATAACCTTCTATAAGTCTAGCTCTTAAGGATAGTTTGTAATGTTGTTTCAAAACAAATTTGCAGGGAGTTTGTGGGCTGTGTCCGCTGTATCAGAATTCTATCACCTTCTGAAGTTAAGCAGATGGGTGAAGAGGGAATGCAGCTTCTCAACAGCACTGCAGCTGCAGGTATTAATGGTTTGGTATCATGAAGTGGTCATGGTTGAGACGGCACTTGCTTTGCCACATGCTTTCATAGCTGAGATGAGTTGTTCTTGCTTACACCTCTGCTTGATGCCACTATATATATTATGGCTTTCTATTTGGTTTGTGCTGTGTAGAAATGGGGTGTAATGTATCATGAATGTGACTCTTAGAAAGTAGACCCTTTGAGCACGAGATTTTATGAAAAAACTGATTATAGAATGTGATGAAATTGGAAAGAAAAAAAAATAACAAGTGTGCTAGAAATCCCAAGTGCTGCTATTGAGTTGAGCGTGGAGTTATACTAGTATCTCAAAACTATAATAATCCTTATTAGTGGAACAATCATCATGGAGTAAACTAATCCTGTTAGTGCGTTTTGATTGAAGTAATGAAATGAAGAAAGGAATTTAGTGATTTTTTAACATTTCAAGTGCATGTTTGGTTGGTGATGGTGGGTGATTTGATTGGATGACATATACATTCACTCATGCCATTTGTAATGAATCACATCCCACCAGCTCCCATATGGAATGAAAATCAAGAGAATTAATGTTTATCCGACAGAATGACTAACCAAATACATTATTTTGCATTCTATTCTATTTCGGCCTTGATTCCTTTCAATCCAAAGGCAGCTGGTTTGATTGTGTTCCAGATTGGATGCCCCACATGTGGAAACTAGTGTATAGATATGGTAAATGGTAATTGATCCATTTCAAATTTAGATAAACTTGGTCATTTTCAAAACTCCAATGAAATACAGATCACGGGAAAAAAAACAAGTGATGCCCTTTCAGTGGGACATCTTGTTCTTTTGTGAAAATGGAACCCCAAACACTACCCTAATATGGGCATGGGATAAACCACCGGATGCCATGTGCAAATCAGGCAAACAAGAAGTGTTTCGGGTGTGTATTGGTATTGCAAATTAGGTCATTCTTATGTGTAATTGTTGAAGGACACCCTCAAGGCACTTTTTTAGTTACACCGGTTGATAACTCTAAAATCTTCTTGTATATATTAGGCTTTTTAATAATGTTTTTCCATGTAGTAATTATACTTCCAAATATCTTAGATATTTTATTAGATGATTTTAAACGATCATAGCCCTCCATTGAAATCTGCCTTAACCAGTGATTGCATGATCTAAGACAAATAACTTGCTACTTTTTCCATGTGGATGTTTTAATTTTGATGTTAACTCAACCTGAAATCACGTTGATGGCTGCAGTTGATTGATATCGTTAGTCCAAATTATAGGCCAAGTTGCTTTTCAGAATAGGAAGAGAACCTACACAATTGCACAAGCATTATTAGAGGCTCTACTACTCCACAAATGCTTTTCAGAGACATTTCCACATTCAAGAAACACAAAATCATCTGTTATCATCATTGTAAGTGAAAAATATCATTGAATATTAGGATTTTAAAATTTATGAAACTTTAGTTTATTTGATGTACTTTTATAGAAACTTTCCTAATTAGATTTATTTGTAAAAAGGAAATTACTAAATCTAAAACTATTGAAACTTTCCCAACTAGATTTATTTGAAAAAAAAGGAAATTACTAAATTAAAAATAATACAAAATCTAAAAATACTGAATTTACTAAATAAGAAATAAAAGTACATCAAATAAACTAAAAGTTCATAAATTATTAAATATATGAACATTTTAATTTTCATTGATATTTTTCACAGCATCAATAGGCCTGAAACAACGTGCAGTTTTGAACACTTGATTGATTGAGAAGAGTGCCAATAACAAAAGTGAAGTCCCAATATCATTTCCTTAAATATAGCATTTTTAATACAAGCATAATATTCAAACACCAAATTCGAGCAACCTAGAATAACGAGGACATAATATGCTCGTTATTATGCTTGAATATTCGATGACATAGCAATGTCATGTATGCTTGAATATTCAAACAATCGTATACTGTATTTATATGCTATCATTCAACGAGGACAAAACAAGTTATGCAGTTAAATCAATCCATATTCAACCTAAAACTTTTCACACACAAGGGAATTTTAGAAGAATGAGAAGCATAAAATGCATGACAAAAATGAAAATTTGAGCCATTTTACTTGAAACCTGGGAGCATGGTGGCGGAACTCTTCCACACTTCTGAGTGACGGTTAAAGCTATAGTTCCATATAAGAACAAAAAATAAAAATATATTTGATTCTATTGCGGCAAAACCAAGACAGAGGGTGAGCGAGTAAATTGATTTGCAGTTGGCAACCCGTCCTGATAAATTTACAGCGTGATACAAAATTCATGATTATGTACCAGTAATCTCCCTGTCCATTTTCATTCTCTTTGCACTTTGCACCTCCTGCATGTTATTGACCCTCTGCTGGGAGGATACATCATGCAGAAATGCACAGTTTGCTCCATGCCTGCATCCCCTTGAACTGTTAAAATAAATGCAACGCTTCATTATCTTTGGTTTCAAATCCCTCGACTTGGGATTACTTACTGGCTCCTGGTTTGGTCTTAATTGGTGGTGCCGATTATCATATTGTGACATTGGCTCTGGTCTTTCTCCCCCATGTTGTTGAATCAGGCTCTTGTAATAGTTGATATCTTTTGCAACAGGAGCTCCCATAGGCGAAGGAGCTAAAACAACCTCTGGTGGAGGCGGTCGGAGATTAGGAATGGGTCCCACCCTACCTGGGGTAGTGGGAGGGTAGAGCGGTCTGCTTCCAGTTGCTGCCAATGAAGATACAATCGCTTCTGTTCTGTTAATGTGGACTGGTAGTGGATCAGGTGAAGTTATGCCTCGCAATATAGGATTCGGCATGATCTGTGGGTTGGTGTTTGCCCCATGGCTCGAGCCCAACTTCTCCATCAACTTTGGGTCCCTAAGTATTTTAACAAGCAGATCAGGGTCGATTAGATTCCCTTGATCACTGTTTGCCATCACTGCATTCAAGGCAGTATATGCTGCTGTAACTATATCAGGTTCGACACCAAGGACCGTTACAGCTGGTGGAATGAAACTGGCAGGAGGATTTAGATTACTTGTGACACTGGACTGAAAAGCAGAAATTCCTGGAGCAGATAGCTGGGCCTGTGAGCTCATGGGAACAGTGTTTGGTGGAATCGTATCAAATGATGTATCTGCTGCTGCATCATCATCTTCAATGGGAGTGATGGGAATTTCGGGAGTATGCTCATCGGTGTCATAAGAATCTTCTGCGCCCATCAGCAAAGGGCTGCAAAGATGGAGA
The DNA here is from genome assembly GCA_947179155.2 of Hedera helix. Classification (NCBI taxonomy): domain Eukaryota; kingdom Viridiplantae; phylum Streptophyta; class Magnoliopsida; order Apiales; family Araliaceae; genus Hedera; species Hedera helix. The sequence continues at coordinate 2,173,188 of OX359265.1, read as the reverse complement.
GAAGAAAGTTTAAGCTAATAACAAACAAGAAAACTAAAACAAAATTACAACTAGCAAGTCAAGGAAAGATCGGCACTTTGGGGGAATGGCAGATGGACGAGGATAAACTGCTTCAAGCACTCTCATCTCCCGTTCATTTTGAAATTCTACTTCACTGCTTTCTTTACCAGCAACCACTTGCCATGTGGGATCTAATACAAACTGAAACCCAGAGAAAAATAAGAATTTGAAAGAATAATATTAGCTTTAATATTAAGTATTCAATGCAATAAATAACCTCCAGTTATGATGCTGTATGCAACAAATTAAACATAAGCACATAGCAAATATCAGGGATTTTTTCTGACATACAAGGTGTATATCTTGTTTTACTTATCAAAAATAAATAAAAAATATTGCATACAGAGTATACAATCTCAAGGCTCAAGTCTCCAAACTATTTTCAAAACATTGTGTCAGTGAGCTTGGTCAGTCAATCGAATAAAGATCGTAAATATCAGCCCTGGTCAACATTCTTCAAGAAGAAACCAAGTTTGAGAAAGATAGAGATGTTAATCATGAGGTAATGAGACAGACAGCAATTGAGTTGCCTAATAATTATTTGGTCATACATTCATTCCAGCAAGAAAATAGAGCTTGTACGCTGTCAAATTTCAATTGCCCAACGAGCCTAAGGTTTCTAAGAGTGCTTCGCAGAAAGCAAAGTTCAAGAGGTGGATTGTCAGAATCCCCTGTTACATCCAAGAAAATCAGAGAAATCCTAGCAAAGACTAAGGAGGTCAAACTGAATATATTACCAAGGGGCCTGTCTGGGTGCACATCTGTTTTAGCTTATTTGGATTTGCTCAAATTATTAAAATAATCTGCCTGATGTGGTTGTTGAAATAATTTGAAAAGTGTTTGGAAATGGCTCATCGTCTAAAATTGATCAAAAGAGGACAAATAAGAAGAAAAACTATTTAGATTCGCTTATTTAGGATAGTTTTGTTCTAAAAAGCAAATCAAATCATTTGGGTTGTAAGAATATGAAAAAGCACGTCACCTTTCTTTTTCAGATTTTGCTCAAATCTGCTTATTTGGACCAAAACAAGCCAATCCAAACATTTGATGTTGGATTTTATTATAAAAAGCTAGAGATTCTAAAAGATCATCCCAAACTGACTACTGAAGGTAGTTCCCATCATCGACTTTGTGATACCTGAAATTCAGTAGCAGCACAAAGAAAATCGGTCCGTTGCTATTCCCTTTCTAATTAGTTCTAGAATTAGAGATACATTTCTATTTTTAGGACTATAAAGTGACATGTGACATAATATTCTTAATTAACCATTACGTTTCTACTATCACGTTAAGCATCACACCATCACTATTATCTTATTAACTAATATTAAGGGGACATTTGAAAACAAAAAATCATCCTTTAAAGTCATCATTATAGAAATATATCTCTAATTTGGAAATGGATTTAGAGTACCTTAACATGTAACCTTCCAAGTCTCTATGCCAGTTACCAGTGCCCCCAACCCCAAAAAAATATGATAATAAACCCATAAAGGAAAAATGATCTTTACTGTCTGCCAGTATTGATGACCCATAATTTGTCATTTGGGTACTTTATTTAGTACTCTTTCATTAGTTTAACACAATTTATATTGTTCGACTCCTAAGGTCTTCAAAAAAAATCTTATCACTACAAAAACTATTGGATCATTTTTCTTTTTTCAATTTCAAACATACAAGAACATGTACCAGCAAACTTTCATTTTATACAAACTTTAAATCATCTGCAATTATTCGCCAAATTTAAACCACAAAAAAACTGTTCATAAGAGAGAAGATGAAGAATGAAACAGTCAACATGAGCACTTACTCTCGGAGGACATTGCCATTGGATAACAGGAATTTGAGACAATTTATTCTGTAAAACATTTGAAGGATGAGTTCCTTCAAAACCAGGTGGCAAATTGTCATCAGATCCTGCTCCTGTAGAATGCGATGGCCATGACGCCTTTGCCTGGAGATGATCCTGAGCACCCATTCCGATCAATGAAGGAGATTCTTCTGATAAAAACAGCTTCACCTATTATATGGAAGGTATTAACCTATTAAAATATAACCATATTCAGTTATGGTATCAGTAAGTGCAACAAACCTACCTCGAGAAACTATCAGACCAGATCTGGGTTATACAAGTAGAAAAGAATACATATTTTCTTTAACAAATAACGGAATAGAAATACAAAACATAAAAACCAAAAAAAAAAAGCATACTCCCTCCATTTCAAAATAAAAAATCAGCTTAGTCAAAATGTAAGTAAGGAGATAGCTTATCCTAATATCGTCTGAAGAAAGTAGGCGCTTGTATATTTATACTTCCAAAATTCATTTTGATCCTTTATTATAAAAAATAAAAAACTGAAAATCAGTTTGATATTAAATTCTGGACTGGAGGGAGTTTTAAAAAATGGACTGATCAAAGGACTTCTGACTAAGCCAAATTACTTTGGGCTCCCTAGTTTTGGAGGTAGCTTCAAGAACTCCAGGCCTGATTGTTGCTTATAGCCATAGTTGTCAAATAGTGAATCAGATCGTATATTGAAAACTCTCGTATCGTGTTTCATGTATCATATTGTGAATCTTATCATAAGATACAAAAACAAAATAAAAAATGCAGTAATATATATTTAAACATATAAAATGCAAGCTTAACTATATATAAAAATAGTCGAGTAAATATTATTATAGACTAAAAATAAATTTTAAAGTTAAATTTTGATTTATTAGATATTATTTCAGTAATCTTTATAGAGTAATAAGAGAAAAAGAAAATTCAAATTCACCTTTAATTTATAAAACAAAAGAAAATAATACAAATTAACAAGTGAAGATTTATATATCTGCTTATAGAAAGTAAAGTAAAAAAAATAGAACGACATTTTCAATTAAATATAATACTCTAAAAAGTAATTAAAGGCTCATGAAGCGATATAAAATATATTTGTGCTACAAAACCTCTTCAATTGAAATGTCAAAAGACTTAAAAGTTTTGTTTTTTGTTTTTTGAATCTACATGAAAACTTTTTCAAGTTGGTTGCTTTTAAAAAGTATCGTGCATTGTACCGTATCATAAGAACCGTATCGAATCGTAATTGAATCGTAAAATACGGTATTATTTTACCTTCACCCTGCGATACGTATCGAATTGTCAACGTATCGTAAGATACTTATCGTGTATCGTCAGATTCTGACAACTATGCTTATAGCATCATAAAGAACACACAATATTTAAATAAATACCAAATGTCCCACAGCCAGCCAACGAAAGTTAACCACTCAGTTGCTTCACCAAAATGGATCTTCAGTAATCATACATTCCATACCTTGCCTCCACATTAATTGGAGAGTTTGCACACATAGAAGAAATCCAGGATGAAGCCAGATTCCAATCAGTAGACCAAATTCACTTCCAGAAATTTATACAAATAATCCTCCAAGAACCCATCCCCTCATCCCTTCAAAACAAAAAGAGGAAGGGAAAAACCACACGCAAGGAACATGTTCAACAGGTGAAGGCATTGCTTTTAGTAATTAGGTTTTGACACACCCTTATATAAGAAAATTACAAAAATAACTTCTTGTATGAACAATTTTTTTCAAGCAAATATCATATATATTTTTCTATTAAAGATTATGTAAGAAGGTGCATTCCACGCCATCCATAATTAATAGCAACACCCTCTCTTGAGGTTAGTCCTCAAGGCCTCTAGCTTTTCTCCCAACCCTTAGGGTTTTAAAAGCTACCACACTCGCTTAGGAAATATATCAGTAAAGTACATATGCAGGAGAAGTGCATATCTTTCTTATTAATCGCAATGGATTGAGGAAAACAGTTCTAAGTAAGAGTCAACTATAAAAAAAACAGAATACTTTTTCTAACTTTTTAAGAGTAAAAAAAATAATACTTTACATTTCAGTTTTTTACCAGAGTCTCAGCTTGACAAGGCCAGCTCATCACACATACTTCGCGAAAGGAAGTCTCCAAAATAAAATGAAATCAGATGCTCTGAGAGACAAATGAACTAATGTGGAAAGAGAGAGAGAGAGAGAGAGAGAGATGACTTTTCCAAAATCAGCAAAACTAACATGGTGTTGGCCTCACGTAAGCCAGTGATAAATGGCTCATAATATTTGAAGTCATGATATCCTAAAAAGCAGAATATTTGTGTGTTTTCAATTCATTAACCATATGGTTGGATTTTTATTTATTTATTTCATTTTTTGGTGATTCAAGATTCTCTCAACAAGGGTAATTATGGTGGTCCATGGGTCTAACTATCATGTAATAGATCTAACTGTCGCATAGGAAGTAGCAGGAAACTTTACAAGGTCACCATGTCTGTAACAGAGTAACAGACACTGGGAACGGATACTTACACTCTTTGACAGATGGCATACACTTTCTTCTATGCGTCCATAGTTTAAATTTAAAATCGTACATGCGAAGAACATGTATAATTGTAAAGAGACTATAACAATCGGCAGAAATGAAAATGTCCACTTCAATAAAGTAGGATATATGAGGAACCGACATCATAATCAAGTGTATATCTCATTTCCGTACCCTTGCAACATAGATAAGTCAAAGTTTCCATGAGTATCATCTATCATGTAATTCGCATTCCTAGTACAATTAGGGGTGCTGAATACTGAAAAGTTAAAATGTAGCTAATAAAGTCTTCACTTTTGAATAGAAATTGGATAAACTTTCTATATAGTACACTCTATAATTTGTATAATGCATTTTTAACCCAACATACCATCCCTTAGGGATTGTAGTGTGATATTTTACAGCTTTTTTCATCATACTTCAATCATAATTTGTATAATGTGTAACATTATTACTGTTGGCCATACAATCTTAACTGGCTTTACATGTGCGCGTGTGACTGTGTGTATGAGATAGAGAAAGGGAGCAAATATGGTCCATAATTATCAGTTTTTGCCACATATGAACTAACCATAATCAACCTCATAAAACCTCCATAGTGCCAAACAACATCAGATATGAAAGCTTTTGGCTTTGTTTATTCAAATTTAATCTAAGCAATCATCTCAAACCTAACAATGAGATCAAGCAACAATACCAAGTTGAAAATATAAAGATTCCTCAACAAAAAATAATCCCACCGTTAATCTGTTCAGATTCAAGGGCAAACTCTCCAGGCATTGCTTGACAACTGCCTCTTCAAAGCTTTGATCAGAGAGGACTTAAAGATGTTAAGGACAATAAGGCAAAGGAATAGTTAAATCGTGCAACGAGGCTGCACAAAACGTAGGAGGTTTGTATAAAGCCCAAATTGGGGGGTGGGGGGGGGGGGGGGGGGGGGGGAGATATGTGAACCGCGTAACCCATAGTTGTCACGGCGGTAGTTGACCACCAAGACGCCTAGGCGATAAGGCGCCTATCATGGCGTTCATTCGACGACAAGTCATTAACAATATGCAATTTATATATTATTATTTTACTTCAAAAATATATTGAACAATAAAATTTTATACGCATTAAAACTCAAAATATAATAACTAATACTATGAAATATAATTAAAAAAACAATTATATAAATACTTAATAATCAAAATTCAAAAATAAAACACTTGACATTGAAACCTAGTATAACAAGTCAACAAACGATACGTAGAAAATAAAGAACTAACCAGTCAACACCCGTTACTCATTACAAGTCTAAGAAGTAATAAAATTACACCATGTAATTAGTCCATGGGTAATGATGAGTCATGAATATAAAATGACTTAATCACTTAACTTGGACTGGCTACCAAGGCATGAGCCTTGGCGGCTCAGCGTCCAAAGCGTCGCATTGTCCTTTTCTAGCGCCATGCCTACTCATCGCCTGGGACAACTATGCCGTTACCACACCCTCAATTGTAGATGCTCATGCTAATTTCATGGTGAAAATTTTTGAGAGCCTTGCAGCAAGGAATTTATGCATCTCTAAGAAGCAAGGATTCAGGTACGGGGATATGGCTGTGTAACACAGGGATATGGGAGTTCGTCAAATTTCAAAAAATGAGGGATTCAGTTGCGGCGGGATACATCACATATTTTATATTTTTTATATATAATTACATATGATAAAATCACCAAAAAGAGATACCAATTGACAAAAAATATAGTTAAAAAATAAATAATCAGTAAGCACTTAAGCCGCATACACACACTTACAACAGAAAATATAATCAATTACTTGCACACACACATTTATTAACTATTTAAGAAATGAATAGCGGCCAAACTTGAAGCCATGACCCCAAAAACGTTAACCCATGACCCAGCAAAGAAAAGTAGTAATATAGCCAGCACACAAAAAGAAAGGAAAAAAGAAAAGGCAGCAATATAATCAGCAAAAGGAGAAAGAAGAAAGAAGAAAGTGAAGAAGAATGGGAAAAAGAAAAAGAATGGAGGAAGAAAGAAAGAAAGTGAACAAGATCAGGAGAAAGAAGAAAGAGAAGAAGATCAGAAGAAAGAAAAAAGAGAAATAGAAAAGAAAAATAAGAAGAGAACAAGAAAGAGAAAGGGGTACCTCTTACCTGCCATCGCTGCCCAAATTGCGCTGCTGGAGACGCACTTGAAGTCCCCTCTTCTCTCCCTCTAGACAAATATGCCCTAAAAGGGAAGATCACTTTCTCTTATGCGCAGATCTGGTTGTCTCTCTTCCTGTCTTTCCCTTTTTTAATATTTACAAAACGTGCCAAGTTGCACCCCCTTAGGTGCACCTGGATGCACCTGCAAAGAAAAACGAGGGGACACGGCTGCTGCCACACCCCCGCTCACCGCAGTGCAGCAGGAGGGTGCAGCACCCCTGCTTCCTAGGTGCAGCTTGATCAACGCCGTACGGATTGGACCTCCTCCTCCTTCTACTTCACCAATTTGAGTAAGGGGATAAAAAGAACATAATCACTTGCACTTTTGTCTATTGTTAGCCAAACAATATCTGAAATGCTTAGGTTTATCTTCTCTTGTCTCCCTGTCTTTTCTTCACAAGTCATATTCTCTACCTTTTTACCATCATTTACAGATAGTACAAACAGTGAGGTTCAGATTATAGAAGAACACTCTTCTTTAAATTCAGAAGCCTCTTTCCTTTTAGTGGTATAACATTATTACTTCACATAGTACAAACAAAAGGGTAAAATGATCCAAATATTATCAACTTGTTTGATACTTCCTCAAAACCATTATTACAAAGTGTACACATGATAATGTTCATGCAGCAGTTCTAGATGGATATTTCAAGATCATAATTATCAAAGCTCAGAGGGTTCTCAAAAAAAGAAAGCCATCATACAATGAAGCACTTCAGGAATACAATGCAGATTTATAAACCCCTACATCACTAGAAGTATCTACAAAAATTATAGTAGGTTCTCTCATGTTAAGATCAGATTAAATCATAAAACTTCCGTGGTGACTAGGTAGAAGCTATTGTATCAATCCAACTTCAACAAAGTTATGTAAAGGCATTAGCATTGTTTCCTCTTACACTCCAACTCTATTGCAGCTCCACAGGGAACTAATTTTGGTACAGATACCTATTCCTACCTTAACCTCGAATTGAGCACATGCAGCTTTTTCAAAAGGCAAACACATGCACCACTTGTATACAAAATTACAAATTCAGCAACTTACTCTCACCTTTCATTCTAATGTATCTTTCTCCTTAAACAAGTCGATCGTATTGCCACGCATCCACTTCAACACTTCAAGTTCAAATGCTGATTTGGATGAATGTAAAAGTCTAAGAACTACACCAAACTTCCTCATTTCCATGTAAACTGGTATTTTTTGCATGTACTTATATAATCAAGAATGTTATGCCATATACTTGACCTTCTTTATCGATGACTATCACCATACAACATGTATTTTGGTATACTATATTTTGAGCTTCTTCCTATAGATTAGTTCTCCATTTGTACATCCATATTAAAACAACAATCAACAACCTATGAACAAACTTGTTCTTTGAACCGATCCTCCTATATATTCAAGCAAGTTATTGATTAAATATACACATTTGTTAGCGAATTTTCCTTGATTTCTGTTTATTATATTTTCTTTTAGCATTTCTTCTACTTATTTGACATGCAATTTAGTTGAGCATGAAGTCTAAAAATTTGATAGTGCATTTATTTTGTTGACCTTTTGTTCCTACAATTCCTTTAATTATGATTATCTAAGAGCTAACTGTATAACGAAAAACTCATCTCATGCAACAGTGAATCTATTTATTCATTTTTGATATAGCTAAATTGCTTTTTCCTTCTACTTCAATTCTCATAAAATTGAGGCAATTTACATTGTGCAAACTTATTCCTTGAAATGAAGCAGGAATGAAAATCATACAAAATTTCATTCAACATAACATCTGAATGATGTTAAAATAGATTCAACTAGTATTTAGGGGATGTTTAATAAAAACTGAATGAAATAGTTCTGCATGTTTAAGTAATTTAAATGAGCTGAATGAATTAGATTTCTAAATACTGAATGAAAAAAATTATTTGATAAGTGACATATATGAAACATCTGAATAACATATTTTTCTTATTTTACCCATCTGAAAAAATTCAAAGTTGTTGTAAATTTATTTAATATTACTTAATACATTTTTTTTTTATTCATTTATTTATTTATTTAAAAAAAATTATACCATTCAGCTGGGACGTAACTATTCAATCAAAAAAAAAAAAAAAACTTAGTCATTCGGCCCAAAAAGCTGACGGTCATTCAACCTCATTAACCTCTATAAACAACCGCACTGAATGGCTGCCCCATTCAGATGCTATCAAAGAGCCCCTTACATCACAATCAAAATTAAATCACTCCACCCATCAGCACTTTCCAGATAAAAATGATGTAGGCTTCTTTTGCCTCTTTTTTTCTTTTTTAATTTTTGAAAGCCATTTTTCTTTTATTTACCCCTGACAACCAAAAATGCAAACTTAACCTTGAAGCGCAATGGGAAGCAATACATTATCAACAAAATTCCATGTAAATTTTAAAAAAAAATAACCTTTTACAGTTTGAGATATAACTGAAAATGCATTTCATCAAAAATGTAATGTATATGTTGATGATCTTTGTAAATTTACCTGACAAAGATTAACATCTGAAGCCCATGAAACCCTTTTTGATTTCTGCAATCCTCGCATATTAACAAGTACAAATTCGATTGTAAAAAATCTATCTCTATCCCCTCTGATCGGTATACCGATTTATTATCAATCAAATCTATCACCAACTTTCGAGTTACAAGTTCTAATTTAGAAACCAAAACCTAATTTAATCCAATTTTAACACAATCATGAATACCCGCGTACACGTATCGATTCATGGATGGTAGATACAAGAAACCCTATATCCTCTAGGGTTTTTTCCTTTCGCCGTTTCTTTGTTCTTTTTTTTTCTGGAGAACTAAAAAACAAAAAAAAACTCCTTTTATCTCTTCGGTGTTCTGCTCTGAAGCGTAATGTCTTGGCAGCTGACACGTGTTTTAATCAGCGGGCTTTGGACTGTAAAGTTTCACGTTCTGTGCTTGGACTTGGGGCCTCTCTGTTGGATTAAGATTTTATTTTATTTTTGCTAAATTAAATTTTATATAAAATTAATATTTAAAAAATCGGATCGGTCATCGAATTAAAAATAATAATAAATAGATGGGTCACTGGTTCAACCAATAGTCGAACCATTATTAAACCAGTAACGTCATAAATACATAAAAAAATATATATTATTAATAATTAATAAAATTTTAAAATATGTAATTTTTTATAATCTAAAATATAATAAAATAATGTTATAATCTTATTACAAATATTTTTGTAAAAAAAAAATACTTGAAAATCGAGTCAACTGATTTTTGACTGAATTGTTGTTTTTCAGTTTTTTTGACTGGACCAGAAAGTTGATCGGTTCTGGTCGGATCGCCAATCCGATTTTCTAAACATTGTATAAAACAACGAACAAAACACAGGAAATGAGAACCCCAAGAGAGAAGCTTAAACATCAAAGGACATATCTCAAAGATATCACAGTTAACTAATTACACCTTTAAATAACAGAAATCTGTTATGGTTTTTAACTTTTGGAATCTCCTATAACTATATAATTTACACTTAATCACATTCAAAGTGTCATGGATAATAATCCTAATTGAAATAGGAGAATTTCTATAGAGCCTGGCATTTTGCGCTTTCCATATAGAGTGGATAACAGCTGCAAAACCAAGGCAAAAAATCATATGGTGCAGTTGTTGATTTGCCCTAGTAACGACGTAGTCAAACATCTACTGCCAATTTCGATTAAGACATTTCCATCCACAATATCGCATCACAGAAACAAGAATCTTGAATGAATGCAACATATTTCTTTTTCCCTTAACATTATCATAAATTTTCTCACATCAAAAAATACTTTGTGAAAAAAATAATTTTACATGTAAAAGTATCACTTCCTTTTTTAAATTGCATAAAATAAAGAAAAGGTACATAATATAAAAAAAGATAGGAGATTTTGGTCAAAAAAATAAAAGAAGTTATGATTTCTTTTCCTAATTTTAATAAAATAAGTATAAATGTACAATATCCATCTTAATTATTAAAAAGTGTTGTATAATATTGAAATTCGTATCATACCCTATATTTTAATTATTAAGATAAATTTAGTATTTAATTTTATATTTAAATATTATATATATAAATTTATCCATTTTAATACGAAAAAAGTGAATATGTATGGTAATTATAACACCCAAACTTAGATTATCGCACCTGAAATAAATTTCTTTTGCATATTGTTTTACATCTTTCGATAATAATGAGATCTAAGTAAAATGATTCTTATTCAAAAAATAATGTACTTGAACTCTTAAAATTATATTAAATTTTTGTTGTGGATATAAGAATTGTAATTCATAGAATTAAGAGAATTGATATTTTTACAATAGAGATTAATATTTTTGCAAAGTCTTCTTCATATGAAATAATAATAAGTAAAATTCACTTTTATGCGAGTAAAATTTTATAAAAATATCCAAAAAAAATTGTATAAATAGTAATTCCCTATAATTAATTGTATAAAAGAACAGCAAAAAAACAAAAAAAAAAAACCTACAAAGTTATAAAGAAAAGTTAGAATTTATAGTTTTTAAGAGGGTAGAAAAGATTAAAAAATAAATGTAGAAAATAGACCATTTTTTCTTCTAAAACCTTTTCCATATTGAAATAGGAATATTTTGGTGACATGCAAAATAAGTTCAACTATTTTTTCCCTTGTTTTTAATAGAAAAAACGGCGTAATAAACCATTTTTTCTTCTAAAACCTTTTCCACATTTAAATAGGAATATTTTGGTAGTATGTGAAATAAGTACGACTATTTTTTCCTTGATTTTAATAGGAAAAATGTATGACGCGGGTAACACTTAGAAAACATCTAAACTAAATTGAAAACATATTATTACATAAAATTCAACCATATAAATAGTTAATTTTTGTAACAAATGAGTTATGAAATTCACGGTAGGATAGAGAAAATTGAACTTAAAAAATGTAATGTCTCCAAAAAGTGGACTTATGGATCAATTCCCACATCCAAGCCTGCCAAGACTCCACCTTTTACAATCAACTATGGCTCCTTTTAAGTATATAGTAAAGCAGCAATCACAAGTATATATAATGATAATAGGAGTGAGAACCTGCCAAACATCATCCCCCACACAAGTGTTTTAAACTCAAAATAATAACCCACAATATTTCACAAGGTTTTCAAACTCTTAATAACAACCCAAAAAATGTTATAGAAAGGTGCTTCACACTATGCGTAACAAACCAAAAAATGACTTGTGAACGGGTGTTTCAAGCTCTAAATGATAACCCAAAATAATCTTACAACAAACACGAGATAGATTTATAATCACATAAACAATTTACATCAAATCTCGATGCAAGAACCAAATCCATGCATCTGCTAGTTTATGTGCGCTATCCAATGCTAACTTTGTGTCTCCTTTTTTATATGTTCATCGCTGCCACTTTCTCTCTGAAAAAATCAGTACTCGAGCTGTAAGTGACAAAGATTGATCACATAGAACATGTATACAGAGGATAGGTTCAAGTACAAATCATAAAGGGTCATACAACCAAATATGACAACACAAGAACGCATGACAATTCGAAATAAACGTTTATGGACTCAATCCATACCGGTGCTCTTCATCTTAACTATTAATCTGACAAACATCTCTCTCATCACGAAGAACCGTCAAATCAAAAACGTCACATTACACATTTACACTATGATGGTAGTCGATCCACATTCCACACATTTTATCAAATTGGGAAGGGGGAAAAATGTTTCCTGATGAAGTACAGCCTCAAAGTTTGGTAAGAAAACTCATTTTTTAGATGCATTTGTGCCAAGTAAATGGTGCCAAAGTATCAATTAGAAGTATAGATGGCTAGAAATTTTTTGATATAAAATATTACTTTGTGCTAGTTCAGTACTAGTAGTGAAGGCACATTGTCGGTTTGAATATTATTGAAAACATATTAAGTTCTCAGTCGTATGATCAATAAGAAATCTTACTAATCAACATCTTAAATATATTAAGACTGATAAGCAGAGCTAAACAAGTCTCTTGTAAGGCCTACTTGTTTGTGAATAACACACTCCAGTTTGCAGGACTACCAATCAGAAAAGGCAAGGTTCAGGAAATACCTTGGGGAGGATTGGTCCCATTTCCCTTTGTGCTCTGCTGCGCCTGAGACATAGACCGCTGAATACGAGGTGATCCTTGCCTGCCATTAGCACCGGGTAGAGAATGTCTCTTTTTTATGTAAATTTCCTTGTCATGCACATCTGGACTTGACCTCGGGGAGCTATTGGCGTAAGCTTTCGCTCTTGCGGATTCTGTTGCTTGCATGTAACTTGGGATAGAATGACCACTGCTGCTATCTCTTGGTTCTTCCTGATCAACGTTATCGGATTTTGCCGGTCTGAAAGAATTCCCCTGTTTCCCAGTTTTAAGATCTTTAGGTATTTGTTCCAAACTACTTCTTACACCAGAATCGTTGCTAGGATTTATAGGGGATCTTTTACCAGCAGCCAAAGATTTGCGCTTTTGGCTGGATCCGTTTTTATCATTTTTGGTCTTCCTAGCTTTTGTAGATACTTGGCTAGAAGGTGTTCCTTGGGTTATATGGCTTTTCAGAGAAGCTTCTGGTGATGATTTGTATGCTTGATGAAGTGTCTCATGTTCCAACTCTGTCTGCATATCAGATGAATTATCCGCCAACTTCTGCTCTACCTTCAAGGAATCTACTCCTATTGCATCTTCAAATAAATCATCAACAACCCCAGTAACGCCATCAGGTTTATCTGATTGAAATGTGATGGGATAGGATAAGTCGGTCCCAGGGATGGCGGGCTCAGCCTTGGTTTCAACATCTAGGCATGTAACGTTTTTAGAATTACCAGTCCCTTCCACCGAAATATTGGCTTCATGCTCAAATTCCACAGCTCCAACCTCAGATAGGTCTGGTGAATCAAGAGTAGAAGTTATAGAAAGTTCAGTTCCACATTCGGACCCAGCAACTATAACCCTTGAGGTATGAGTAACTAAATTTTCTGTCAGGTTAATCTCTTTTGTTCTGATTTCATTATCAGTAGCAGATGAAACTGTATCCGCATAGGATTCAATCTCATTTTCTAGATTAGATGAGCTAATTGATTTTGCTGAATTGTTTGTGGAGGTCAGCTCTTCAAATTTTGGCTGAGCTGCACTAAATGCAAGATTACTGGCCTTTCTTGATCCAAACACAAACTTCCTTCCCTCGGTCTCCGGTTGTTCAGTGGCAACCCTTTTCATTGAACGTTTGGGTTGCTCCATTTCCAATTCAGGCTCACCAGAAAAGGTATCAAGCTCCATTTGAGGAACAGAGTCTGATCGGCTATTTTGGTTGGGAAGTATATCCGAATTATCTGTCGACTTTGACAACTCCAAGTTCTCAGCCTGAGGCTGCACCACCTTATGAGTTACCAAGTTTTCTTCTCTTTCAGATGGCACTACTGCTTCCTCAGCATTAGACTTCAAATATGGTACTGCTGCTACTCTAGTATTGGACCTCAAATCTGTCAACTCAGAATCATCTTCAGCTGAAATTAGAGTTGCAGATTGATTTTCATTATGCTTCACTTTCTCCTGCTCCTGTAGGTTTGTAATAGGTTCTGGTTTATGTGACTGTTCAGTATCTGTTGATGAAGCCGAATCCCACCTCTCCAACCATTTCCAGGCTGAATCAGATCTTGAAGGATCACACTTGATGTTTATGGATTTGGTCCTTGGTGATGATTCTAGTAGCTTAAATTGAAAATTAATACAGAAGCTTCAGTTTCACAGCAACAAAACAACACAAGATTTTGAACCAACAGCATACTCAAAAGGAGGGGAAAAAGGAGAGAAAATTGAGTCCTTTACCTGGCGAGCAAACCTATTACTGAGTAACTTCTTTATGGATGTATATGCCAGATCTGGTTTGGCTCCTGACTTTTGCTTTCCCTGGAACAAGATGGAATGATCATAAGCATATCAATAGATGAAAAAACAGGAATTTCTCCATAAAAACATTACAATAATTAATTCAAGGATAAAAATATGATTGCCTTGCTTCATCAGATAAAATTTAAAAAAAGAAAAAGCACAACTGGATAAGCGACATAGATCAACATCTGAAGACATTTCCAAGAACTCAAACACCCAACTCACTCCAATACAATATTCTCTTAAATATATTGAGCCCTTGGAATCCCTTTTCTAGTTATATATTCCGTCCATCCCATAAAAGATGTCTTTACGTACACTTTTCACACAATGTAAGAAAAACAAAAGTTAAAGAGAGAGCATAAATAAGTTCCCATTTTATCCACTATGGACCCCATGTAAGTACATTAGAGACGCTTCATTTTACCCCAAAAACTTGTCCCTACTTAAGTACTCTTGACGGTAAAATAGACTTAAGATATCATTTTGGATGTGAATCATGTACTTTAGACATCTTTCATGAGTCATCTTTTTCATCTTTTATGGGATGAAGGGAGTATTTAATTTTTGAAAACATCTAGCAGGCGAAAGATATAGGGACCATCCATCCCTAGTCCCTACAATTTTAAAAACTAAAACAAGACTTAAAACATCAATGCATATACCCACGAAGATGTAAACATACAAAGGTCAGTATGGGCTTACACATTAGTTGGTGCCTTTCCCTTTTTTGAAGGGGCTGATACTTAAGGTCCAGATTTGATATCTACCATAGAGTTGAAAGGAATCAAAACAGCCCTTCCTCAATTTCTGGTTCTAGATATCTTTACCTCACTAACATTGTACTGAACATGAAAAATTATTGAGAAATTTTTCTCGCCATGATCAGGGATTGCTAATATTTTGGAAGAGAATTCTAAAGATTAAAGAGTCACTTCTCATTAATTATTGTGATGAACAAAAAACATGACGCAGGACAAGGTATAACAGGTTTATCCGGTAGTAATGGAGGGAGGGAGAGAGAGAAGGGGAGTACTATTGCCTACAACAACAATAGTACAAAGTCTTAATCTGAAAATCAACATCCAACTCTCTATTCCAAGGATGGGGATTACTTACATCACTTTGTACAAAACATAGAAAAGCCCTAATTCCAATATTATTTAGGAAACCTAATTTAATAAGGAAACAAACTTTCCTAATTACTAGCTACTATAATTGAAAGATGAAAAATAATTACAATTAATTTATCCATAAATGGTTATACAAAATAACCATAGGACAATACTTTACTATCCGGCATAATATTGGAGCATTGATGATGAAATCACTTTGGATTGCATTGGAGTCAAACGCTTTCTTGTTGATTTCTTCCAACTTTATTCTCCTATCACTCCTCGATTACCTCTTCCAACTGCTCACCAACCTCCACTTCTTTTTCTTCACGATCATTATTGGAGGTTGTTGCTCTTGTTTACAGTCTACGTGAGATCTAAGGACCCGAATATCTGTTTTAAGTCTTTCAAGCTTCTTGTATATTTCCTTGTGAGTTTTAAAGATATGCCCAAGCTTGCCATTTAACTTTGTTGAATTCACCATAATAACCTAAAAGAAAGGAGTATCTTTTTCCTTTCTTTTTTTTATCTTTTTTCCAGCTACGGACCGACTTTTTTAAAAATAAATAAAGGGCCTGATAGAAATAATCACACAAGGCTAGATCTAGAAATAATGAAGATCTTGCACCAAAAAAAAGAAATAATAAAAGTTTACCGAATTGAGGGACTGTTCCAATGATGTAAAGTATTGGTCAATTAGATCACATAGAGAACTTGTACCCAAGGGATGAACTATAATTAAGTATAGACGCCTTAAGTATAATTTAGACAAAAAAAGAGAATAGACCTGTAATTGTTTTTTGATGAAAGATAGCTTTTGACGATGAAAAGTAACTTCGGCAAAGAACGATGATTCGAGCAATGAATAGCTTTTTTTTTTAAGTAACTTGAATCTTCGTGAATGGTAGATATAGGTAGGTTATAATTGATGGGGGCAGTAGATGGCTGGCTAAGAAGGTGATGGGTGACAACCGAAGGTGATGGGTTTGGGATTGGGTTTTGATGTAGATAGAAATTCTAATACCATTTTGATGTAGGACGAGGTGAGAAGGAGTTGAAGTATTAAAGAGGGGAAAGAGGGCAGGAAGAACTATCTCAAAGGCCACAATGGCCCAAAAATTTCAAATCATTACTTTATTATTTAGATATATATTTTAACAATAAAGATTATGCTTTATATAAAACACAGAGAACCCTAATTCTAATATAACTTAAAAACTAACTTATTAAGGAAACAAACTCCTAATTATTACCTACTATAATTAAGAAAATGTATAATAATTAAAATTAATTTATCCATAAATAACAATACAAAATAATTAGCAACTAAACCCTTGAACTTTCCCTAGTCTTCATGTCTTGTTCCGCATCAACACATTATACTATTATAATATGTTCTCATAATGATCAATAAGACCAATTTCGGAAAGAATAGTTGCCTACTGTTGAGAGTGAGCACTCAAGTCAAACTTAAACAATAAGACCAGTAAACAAGGTAAAAGGATGTACAACTAAAGTAGCTGGGTATTGTCTACATAAATCCTGGTAGCCTCTATTCTAAATGTGATGAATGGGCAATTAATTTTAAACTTGTACAAACAGTGATTGAATTAAATTAACTTTAGAAGGGGAGTTGCCTAGTGTAGACTGCTAGTACTCAACCCATTTTTTCATTTTTTGGTAAGTAGCACTCGACCCAATCTCAAACAATATGGACTCAAAACAAGGTATAACAAGATTGTATAACTAAAAAAGATAGCTGGGTTTTGTCTATTGGTAGCCTTACAATGATTTTTGGTGTATGATTATCTTGCCCAGTAGATCCTTCATCTGAGAGGCGAGTGTGACGTGCACGAACAAGAGCTTGCATTTTGATAATGGCTTGAACACAACGTAGAGATCCCACAGCATGCCTCCGAACCAAATGCCCTCTCACAGCAGCTTGCAACTTAACTATGTTCTTATGCTTCATTAGTTGTTTCTCAGCCTACCAAAAAAACTGAAAGCTATAGATATATACTGTATTTCCAATACCAAAATTTCATAATATGAGAAAAAGGAAACGTACCAAGAATCTCCTAATAGCAACCTGGATGACAATAATAACAGACTCGTCGGATTTGATGTCAAACTTAGCGTCCGCCTCTTCAACATCCACCGCCTCTGAATACTTTGAGTTTATGGAAGTCAACAACTGTGGCACCTCATCCGTCCATTCCATTCCAGAAGATTTCACAGGATTAGCAGATGTAGCTTGTGTTTCGAAGCTGACATTAGCAGATTTAGCTTGCGTTTCAAAGTCAACATTAGCAGATTTAGCTTGCGTTTCGAAATCAATATTAGCAGATTTAGCTTGTGCTTCGAAGTCAATATTAGCAGATTTAGCTTGTGTTTCAAAGTAGACATTAGCAGATTCAGGGCTGTCCTTATTGACAGAAGACAGCGCTTCTGAGATCACAGTGTTATTAAGCACTCGATGCCTGGCAGACCTCTTCCGAAAACTCCATCCACGTTTGTCAGTTGAAGCCTTGTTCTGGAACAAATTCAAACAAAACCAGTTCAGTGAAGGAGAGAGAAAGAGTCATATAGCCCGACTACAAATGAGTTTATGACATGATTGCCTAGTTTTAAATTGATAATACTAGCTATTTACAATCTAAAACCTAACCTTGGACAGAGTCACACAAACCATGCATAAATGAGCCGTTCTTTAAACATGTTAAGGAAGGTCCACTTTTTAATATAAGAATTCAACTTGTGCCGTTAATGCAGGAAAAACATACTTGGCCACAAAAGTTGCAGTTTCAAATGTATAAAATATATGACAAAAATGGTGTATCTAATTTCAGAATTAAAGTCATATACGATCAGAACCCCTCTAGAAGCTCGTTACTGAATTAAACTGAAAGTGGAAGATCACCTGAGCTATTATACCAAATCAGGAACTCTTTCAATTTATTAAGTCAGCTTCTATTGTAAGCATGCAAATCGATAAGATTATTCAGGAAATTATGGCACCACATCAGCCCCAGTGTAATTTGCTTGGAAAGCAAGTAAACTAGGAAGGGGTGTATTTGGCAAAAAATGCATAAACACTCCCAGGTTCAAAGGAACAATCGAGCAAACACCCATGACATTGCAATCCTCCAGGAGATATAATTGTTATGCACGAGTTAATAGTGTGGGAAATAATGAAGAAAATGGAGGGTAACAAAATAAAGAATGCAGTTCGCCAGCTGAACTTTTGATTCTGATGTAGCAGACTAGCAGTAAAAGTGGCAAGCAGCATCATTACATAATACCAACATATTAAAAACTTAAACAGATTAATATATTTATTGTAGGTTCCATAATTAAAATACCAACTCAAAGCCATAAATTAAACCATCTTTATATCCTTTTCCTGATAAAAAATAAATCTCTCTATCATTTCCATTGAACCTACATTACATTGCCAAGGATTCTTATGATAAATATTTATTATGTCCGTTTATGCTTCAGCATTTTGGTACCCAAGGAAGCCAACAAAAAAACAACTTCCAAGGTTAGGGGACAAATGAACGTATTCCTCATCAAACTACACAAAACTCATCCTATAAAATGAAAATTCTATAGCATCAATAACTATTAAAAAACCTTTCCCTAACCAAACTACAAGCCATTACTAACATTTCATATTCAAATTGGTCAAACGGTGTCATCTTAGACATGAAGTCATTCAGGAGGACCAAAAATAAAGACAAGCATGAGGTCCAAACATCAAAGGACTTACTGTATCATATATATCGCCACAAAACTAGTGACTTCATAAGATTTCAACTTTACTAATCTTCCAGTAGCTTATACAAGGACAGTGGGATATGCACTATATGGAATAGTGCTCCCATCTAATCTAGATGTGGATCACTCCCCTGTTATAAAAGCATAAACATAAATAAGATCTCGATAGTACATTACTAAATGGATATCTCATCATTTTATTCCAGTAATCATATCATAAAATTACGGTTCTTAATCTCAAATGTGAAATGCTACTTGCACCTTAACATATAATCGCAAAATCAGATAATCACCCCTAATTGGCAACTTATACTTCATTACGATTATAGATCCCAAAAAGTTCTCTACTTGCATCAAATCAAGTAACATGGGTTATAAATTGGCAGTATGGAATAGGTAAGCAAAGCCCGATAACGATCTAAGCCTCGCATTACAAAGAAACAATTCAAAACTTAATTCTTTGCATAAAAAGAATACCATATATACTAAACCGTTCATTGATTATACAGGTCTAATTCTCACATTTTCGATTAAAAAATAGAAACTTCAGAGATCATATCGTGAATTGTTGGAATGTACTTGATTTGTCATTTTCCCCACAAAATTCCAAAAATTTCTATAAAGTTCAAAACTTTAACTTCGTTTTATAATGGGTAATTCTTATCAGCAGCCAAATGGAGTTAAATAAATAAAACAAATAAATTCCCGAATGGAGATGAATTCAAAAAATGAAAGAAAATGATAGATTTAGCTAGTAGTTAAACCTCGGAAGCTTCGAGATCATCTCTGTCGACAGAGTCGCTAGCACAAGCAATGATCTTGAAGCAAGATGTGGTGGATCTTCCCATTTTTAGGCTAACTGTGTTTCTATTTTATCTTCTCTTTCTCTCTCTAAAACGGACAACGTAGTGGTAACTCACTCACACTCCCGGACAGTAACATTTTACTATTCTTGTTGGAAATTGTAGCAGATATGGAAGATCGAAAGCGGACCTCAACGCATCTCAAAAATATAATTAATTTCTGCCTCTTGAGTCCGCTTATTTGATACAAAGCTCAGCAAGACCTCTATATTAAATTATAGAGCGTCCAAATTTTTTGTAATTGTTTTTTATTTTATAAGTTTCAACTATATTATAATTATAAATATTACGATTAAAAGTATTATTATTAATAATTTAATTTTTTATAAAAAAAAATTAAATTTTCTGATATGAAATTAGAGTATTATAATAATTTTAAATTTTTATTTATTTTTCTCTCTCTTTTTATATTTTTCTTCCATATTTTAATTATTTTTTCTTTTTTTTTATTCTCAGGTAAAAAAAATTCTTCTACAATTTTTTTTACAAGCGTAACGCATGTACATAGAGACTAATAATTATATTAAATATAAATATTTTTTTAATAATATTTGATAGTTTTAACCTCACTCGTTCATGCATGCACTAACATTATATGAAATTTTAATTTTTTTTTATCTTATTACATATTTAAATTTTATCTTTTATATGTAAAGAGATTACGAAAAAATAACAAATACACTTTAAGAAGAAGAAAATATCAATTTCTCTTTCTTACTATACAATATTGAATATCTTATGTTTATAGTCTCTCTATTTTTCTTATAGGTAAGTTCTTGAGATAATTTTATAACAATGTTACGGTCTCAAAATATTTGTTAAATAATATAAATATTATATAAAATAAATCATACAATTGATAACGTAATTAATTTTCTTGTACTAATTAACCTACCAATATCACCATTATTTAAGACCTCTTATATAAAAATAAAATTAATTAAAATCGGATGGATCAAATTTGAAGGGCTTTGGGCCGGCCGGCCGGGCCTCCTTTGCAACGAAAAAAAGTAAACTAAAAGTAAACTACGGACTCTCAAACTCGGCGGCTGCTAATCTTATCCAATTAAAGTATGAGATCAACCACGACTGCTATTTTTTTACCATGGGCCACGTGTTGACCTTGCTACCATACACGTTTGTGGGCACATGAGCCTGTCACGCACCCCATGTTACTTCACCTGCTCATAACTGATTATTTAATTTAATTATTGCTTTTTAATTTTTAAGCATAATGTGAACTTTAGACTCTCCCTTTCTTTTTTCATTCCTTTTTTTTTTAAATTAAAAACTTTAATCACTTAATTGATTCAAATATTTAAAATTTTTGACACAATTTGAAAAAAATTAGAAGGGTTGCCTTTTAGAATTTTATTATTCGTTTCAATTTCTAAGCATACGGGAGTTCCGAATAAAGAAATTCGAATATTCTTGACTGTCAGGTTTGATTATTTAATTTTAATTTTAATATTTTTTGAAAATATATTTAAAAGTTAGCGATGAAATCAAATTATTTTATGGACTAAAATTGAATTGCTAAATAATAACTTTAGACTCATTTATCTTATTTTTTATCAATTAAGAATATACAAATTTAAGTAATTTTTGAGCATCTCAATAATCAGAGTAATTAAACTTTTATTTGGAGACTTAGAGCCAATTTTATTTTAAATCAAATTGGTCATAAGAGGCAAGGTCAAAATCAGAAGTGATTAGGCAGAGATATAACTTAAATTTTACTTGAAGATGGACATTTGGTTAAGCAGTTAAATAGCAATTGGATGCAACTAGAATTAAGCTAGATTGCCACTCCTCTAACAGTTAAAGTCTTGAACCCTTTCCTTTTAAAGGAAGTATGGTGTGGAGCCTATGTCACGTGGAGAAAACGAAACCACCTAAATAATTAAAAGGTCATATATATATATATATAATAAATTTAAAGTATATCTCTTAAATAATATATATTTATTAAAATTATATCGTTTTAAAAAAAAAAATCAAAATAAAATAATATTAAAATAAAGTGATCACACTTATTTTTCTTTTATTTACAAAATATCACCCGCGACTTCATTTATTTTTTAAAAGAATCTCCTAAATAACGTAATTTTAATAAAAATATGTTATTTAAAATAAATATATTATTTAATAAATATGTTTAAATTTATTCTCATATATATATATATATATGTATGCGCGCTCTAGCAAAATATTAAAAGGTAATATATGCAGTGTCACATTCACACTTTTTTCTCACTCCGTATGATTTCACCTTATTCACAACCTGGATGGATGCAGTAGTACTACAACACTTGTTAACGCAAAAATATCAGGAATTTATTATCAAGTTGTATTATATAGTCTCATGCTGCATTATTTAATCTATAGTATTTATTATAATTTTAAAAATAATTATATAATATCACATTTTTACTTAAAATTATAATAATAATCTGTCTTTTGCGTCTGTTCTAATTTCCGCTTCTCTGTCTGAATGATTCTCTCTGAAGAATGATGCCATTACCGGGAAAGGGCTGGAGCTACTCCGCCAAAATATTCCCCTTCTGAATATGTTACACAGTAATTTGAGCCTTTTTCATGATTATCTTCCAAAGTAAAGCTATATAATTTATGTCTTTATCAATATTTGATGTTATGGATATGTCCATAGCTTATCTATTATATAAAACAGAGCAGAGAGAGAATCTTATATCCGACGGTCTCAAATTATTATTGGCTTCGATAAACAGCGGCTGTGATTAACTTAGTTCGCCCCTCTTATCTGTCTGCTTTTACTTTATTTGGCCACTATTTTCTCTCTCCTCTTTTCCATTTTTTTATTTCTTTTCTCTCTCCTCTTTTCGGCTAACGAAGAGCTCTCTCTTCTCTGCTATTCTGTTTGTTCTTCTAAATTTGATGATAGACACCATCTTTTTCGGATCAAGATTATCAAAGCAACAAAACCAACCACAAAATAAAGAAAAACAAAAACAGGAATCTCATCAAAATGACCCACAACAGCCCAAATTAGCTAGATCAAATTCTACCACTCTCTAAAATTTCAGATCCCAAGAATCAACACCTACTACAGATAAATTTTCATGAAGAAAAACCCACCAAATCTCTGACCTATTTCGTTGTTGAACAAATTCATGAAGAAAAAGCCTCCGAATCACATAACCAATTCAATTTTGAGCAAACACATGAAGTGAAAATCACATTAGCTGGACAACTTTTGACACCAAGCCAGCCTCCGGTGAAGTCCAGGCGAAGCTGTCTCAGAAACTGTGAAAGTCGGCGAGTATGAAATCTTCGTTTGGGCATTTTGAGGAGACTGACATTGTGGAGAACCGCCGGCCAACAACAGTGAGGGAAAGGAGTGCTAGAGTGACCGAGGATGAAGAGAGAGAGATAGAAAGAAAGAACAAAGTGAGAAAGAGGAGTGAGAAAAAAAATGGTGGGCAAAGGAGAGGGAGGAAAATGGCAGTCAGCATTTACGCGTCTTTATTTTTTAAAGCCACATAGAAAATTTAATTTGGTCAAGTTATTTGACGTCGGTCTTCGAAATTAGATGGAATCACCCATATAATTTTTTTTTAAAGGTTCAGTGTGATTAAAACATAACAATCACAATAAAGTATTATCACCACGAGAGTGTTGGGATACCTCAAAAAAAATGCCAACATTTAATGCATTTTTACTATTTTGATCTTATATAGTTTGGCCTTTAGTTAGTCAAGTGAATGGGATCGCTACAAATTTCACAACTTTTTTTTCCCATTTGTAATCTATATAATAAAACAGGATTATTTTTAAATTTTAAATTTGAGAAAACACAAGAATAATTTAAATATTATCTCTCAAAATTAATGGCCCAAATTAATTCTTCTTTACAAAATTTTCCCTCAAAACTCACATCCCCCACCTCACATTAAAGTAAAATTAATAATAAGATTTTTCCGTCTAGACAACTTTTGTCAACTTTGATGAGACGGATAGGCAATGCTAGCGTCCAAACCCCACCCACCACCTCCACCTATTGATTTTTCCATCTGCAGAGAGGAAGAAAGCAAAAGGATTTTATTTTGATCTTCTTTAGAAGACCAACTATTGTTAGATAAATGGCGTGGTCTAATAATAATAATAATAATCGTGATAATAATAATAATAATAATAATAATATCTATACTATAAAACACAATTATTTTTGAATTCTTAATTGAGAAAACACACAACGTCTCAGATTTATTTTTTTAAATTTAATAGCCCAGATTAATTCTTTTTTATTAACTTTCCCCTCAAAACTCATGCTACTACTGTAAGACCCCGAATTTTATGAAATACAAAATTTAATTTTTCTTCATATATATATTTTTTGAAACAGTAAGTGGTTAAATCGATAAAGTTAAAAGTTAAGGATGTTATGTGCAAATTTTATTTTGTCGGACAATATTCGCTTTGTCGGGGAATATTCGTTTGATCGGGGAATATTCGTTTGGTCTGACGGCGCCGAAATAACAAATTATTAGTGGACCCCACATCGGAATATTTGTCAGATATAGAAAACGACAGAAATAACCTTTTTAAATAAAAATAGTCAACGGAACTGTTAAAATACCGGTGATAAAAGAATAGTAGCATACGATAGTTATTGGTATTTTCTGTAGCACTCAGTACTCTACAGTAACACACGGTATTGCATAGTGTCTCATATTTTTGGTCTGATAATTGACACCGTAACTGTTACGCATCATTTCATCGATAATTGTCACTGCATAATATTTTATATTATCAATTCAATAATTGTTGTTACACAGTATTTTGCATTATTGATTTAATAATTGTCATTACACTGTATTTTATATCATTGAGTCAATAATTGTTGTTGCACTGTTTTTAAAATTATTGAACCTAATAATTGTCACAGTAACATATACACAGTATTTTGCATTATTGATTTAATAATTGTCATTACACAGTAACGTATGCTTTATTTTACATTATTGTTATCTCTATTATGATGTTATTTAAACAGTTGTATTTCATTAATTTATTGACTTGATATCTAATAGCTAACTATACTGTATTTATAACAATTAGTCATAATAATTGAATTGATAAAGTTATTTATTTATAATATAAAGTTAGGTGATTATTAGGTGATATGAAATGAATGGTGTAGATTAAAGTGTGAATTATTGTTGAATAATTGAATTGATTTGTTTATAATATAAAGTTAGGTGATTATTAGGTGATATGAAATGAATGGTGTAGATTAAAGTGTGAATTATTGTTGAATAATTAAATTGATTTGTTTATAATATAAAGTTAGGTGATTATTAGGTGATATGAAATGAATGGTGTAGATTAAAGATAATATAAAATTTGAAATGGATGGTGTAGATTAAAAGATGATTTTTTTAAAATGAATGGTTTAGATTAAATGAATGATAAGATTTTTGGCTATAAATAGAAGCCTTAACTTAAGGATTTTTCATAAACTTCCTTACTTGTTCTTTCTTTCTCTCTCTAAATACTTCTTGTGAAAGTTCTCTCTAAGTGTGCTTAAGTCATCTTGAGTATTTGTGAAGATCTATAAGTATACGTGTACTGTTCAAGTTAATCAACCTCGTTTAAATCAATATCCAGTCACGTGTTGAGGTAAGGGATACCATCTTTTTCATCTTTCATTATTCAAACGTACTATGGTAAGGGATACCATCTTTTTCATCTTCCATTATTCAAACGTACTATGGTAATGGATTATCATTATTTGATTCTCGATAATAATATTGTTTCTTCCTTACTCATAAGACGTGCCTTTTATTTCCATGTATTAAATTGTGGGAATAACCTTACGGAGCGGATTGCCGCCTGTTGGTGAATAACCTTTCGTATTCATTCATTATTAATCTCTGAGAATAACCTTACGGAGCGGATTGCCGCCTGTTTGGTGAATAACTCTTTGTACTCAAATTCTATTAAATTGTGGGAATAACCTTACGGAGCGGATTGCCGCCTGTTGGTGAATAACCCTTTGTATTAATTTCCTTCACCTTTTGTTAATCAAACCTGCTACGGTAAGGGATATTATTTTCTTTCATACTCCTAAATCGAAATTTATTATGGAACTATTGCTTCTATAATTCCTGAAAATATTATATGTTCCATAATAGTTGAACTTCATTATTTCAACTGAACCTTCCTATTTACGTGAACCTTTCTATTGAATTGTAACCGTTATTCTGAACTGTGGATCTTGAATTTCACTCCACATCATGTTGACAATTTGGACATTATTTGAATCTGTACAAAGTAAACTTCCGATACTTATTGTTATCCTATTTCTTCTGTTCATCATTTATATCATTCTAATCATCCAAAAATCAAGCTGTTGTGAATATCTGTGGCCGGGGGCACAGATGTGATATATTTGTTGAACAGATGACAGGTTAAAGGCGATATAATAGGTTAAAGGCGATACATCTGTTCGGTGTCTTTTATGGCACGTGGTGAATGTTCTCTTTGGCCCGTAGTGCAAAGATGAACTGTTGTTTGGTATGATTATGACCAAAGGCTGAATCTGGTATAATCATGACCGTTGGTGCTATATTGAATATCTTTGGCCGTAGTACAAAGATGAACTGTTGATGTGCATGATTATGATCAGGAACTGTGAATTTGTATTATCTTGACTAATGATATTTCAGATGATAAAAGTTGATGATGTTTTTCCTAAAAAGAGAACCGAGTGGACATTATAGTCTGCATTATTCTTCTAATAGATTACTCATTCCGCTGCTATTATTGATCTGAACGTTGTTTAAGAATTTAACTGCAGTTTTTGATATAAACCTTGTAGTCTATTGTATTCTATCAAGAACTCAACTGTTGAAGACTAATGATAATTTATTCGTCATTATCTTAGTCATGATATTCTTTACTGGGCTATTTGAGCTCACCCTTTCTTTTGTTCCATTGTTTTTCAACAGGAGATGAAAATATAACAGGGTCTAGCCGGGGAATGGAGTGAGGGTCCGAGGAATAGTTATCATAGTCTTCACGTTTTGTAAAATAGTGTGGCAATAATAGTGAAGACTTAGTTGTGTATTATTATACACTGTATTGTTGTACGTTGTGATTTGTTGTAATAATTTTGTTGTAGTATTTTGACGACTCAAGTTTGGGCTGTGTGGGCCCAGATTTGGGGGCGTCACAGTTGGCATCAGAGCTTAGGGATATGGTCTTTAATGGCGATCTGGGGTAGAACTAGGAGGGGAGAGACGAATAGAATCAGTCACTAGTGTGTCCTACCTAAAATAGATTTTATTATCTAATGAGTCGATTTGAATGTAGGAACATGAAGTGATGAGTCAGTTTATTTGAACTAACATTTATTTTGTGACCACAGTTAGGTATGGCATCTGAAAATCAAGAGGTTAACTATGGAATACCCGAAGCAAATGTAGCCGAGAATCAAGAGGCCCCAAACAATCCTCCTGCTAACTCAGGAAATAATGTTCCTGATAACATGATGAACGATGGATTCTTTAGGAATTTCATGCAGTTCATACAGAATCAAGGAAGAGGAAATCCAGTCAATAATAACGGTAGAAACGCTGACAATTTGAGGATGGTCACTGTTAAGCAATTTAAAGAATTAGGACCACCTGAATTCCACGGGAAGCCTGACCCACTCAAAGCGGAGGCATGGCTGAAGCAGACGACAAAAATACTTGATGTCTTACAATGCGCTGATGATCAGAAGGTACCATTTGCCACTTTTATGTTTCGAGGTGAGGCGGACCATTGGTGGGAAGCGGTAAAACGTATCCAACCTTCAGCACTCGAAATGTCTTGGACAGAATTCGAAGAACTGTTTAACGAGAAGTACTTCCCAGAAAGCATCCGCCATATGAAGGAAGTGGAATTCATTAAGCTGGAGCAGGGAAACATGACAGTTTCTCAATATGAAGCTAAGTTTGCTGAACTGTCTCGTTTTGCGACTCATCTAGTAGATGACGAAGCACGAATGAGTCGAATGTTCCTGAGAGGTTTGAGACTCAAAATTCGTCAACAACTTAATTCTCATAAATTCAGTTTGTATTCAGATGTTGTAGATAGGGCTCAAAGGGTGGAGCAAACAGATGAAACATTGCAGCCAAGAGTTAATGATCAGCATAGAGAAAGGAGTGACAACAACCACAGGAACGAGAACCATCGAGGAGGTAACCAACACTTCGGTGGTAATTCCATACCAAATAACAGAAGAGGAGAATCTAGTGGGAACAATTTCAAAAGAAAGAGATTCCATAATAATTATGGAAGGGCACCAGCACCAGTACCAACACCAACACCGACCCCAGTTTCAAGGGGAGAAGATCGACCACCAGTGAGATGCTATAGGTGTGGTCAGGAAGGTCACATCAGCCCAAACTGTACACTGCAGTCCAAAAAGTGCTACAGTTGTGGGAAAGATGGTCATCTTGCGCGGTTTTGTCCTGCCACAAAATCAAGTCCAGCTGCAATGATGATACCAAAAGCTAGCGCGGATAAGGGAAAATCTGTAGTTCAAGGGAGAGCTTTTGTTGTGACATCCCAAATGGCGCGAAACTCGAACGAGGTGATAACCGGTAAGCTATTCATAAATTCTCGTGAAGTCTACGCTTTGTTAGATACTGGCTCTACCCATTCTTTTATCTCACCTGTATGTGCTCAGCGTTTAAACTTAACTCCTGAAAACTTGGACTTTGACTTATCAGTTGAAACCTCATTAGGAGAAATAACCATTACATCTACTGTCTATAAATCTTGCCTAGTTCAAATCAACAACCTCACATTACCTGTTGACCTTAATTCTTTGGAGATGCATGAATTTGATGTGATTTTAGGAATTGATTGGTTGACTACCCATCATGCTAAAATTGATTGTTTTCATAAGATTATTAGTTTTCATATTCCTAATCAACCTGTCATGCAAATTCAAGCAACTAAACCATTGAAATCTATAACTGTTATTTCTAGCCATAAAGCCATTCGTTTATTGAAAAACGGATGTCAAGCCTTTTTAGCTCATGTCACTGATTTGAACAAAAATACGTCAAACTTGAATGATATTCCCATTGTTAATGAGTTTCCTGACGTTTTTCCTGTAGAACTTCCTGGCTTACCCCCAAATCGTGAAATTGATTTTTATATTGATCTTGAACCCGGTACCAAGCCCATTTCCAAAGCTCCCTACCGAATGGCTCCCATTGAACTTCAAGAGTTAAAAGTCCAACTACAGGAATTGTTGGATACCGGTTTCATTCGTCCGAGTGCATCACCTTGGGGTGCTCCTGTTCTATTTGTGAAGAAGAAAGACGGGAGTATGAGATTGTGCATTGACTATCGAGAATTGAACCATGTCACCATCAAGAACAGGTACCCGTTAACTCGGATTGATGACATGTTTGATCAATTGCAAGGCGCTCAACATTTCTCAAAGATTGATCTCCGTTCTGGATATCATCAGTTAAAGGTTAAAGCTGAGGACATTCCAAAGACTGCTTTCAGAACTCGTTATGGGCATTATGAGTTCTTAGTCATGCCTTTTGGACTAACTAATGCTCCTGCAGCTTTCATGGACATGATGAACCGGATATTCAAGGAACATTTGGATCATTTTGTGGTTGTCTTTATTGATGACATCCTCATATACTCCAAGAGTCGCGAGGATCATGAACAACACCTGAGATTGATACTACAAAAGCTCCGTGAAAACAAATTATATGCCAAGTTGAAGAAATGTGAGTTCTGGCTTGAGGAGGTCGCGTTTCTTGGGCATGTGATTTCTAGTCAAGGAATATCAGTCGATCCTGCGAAGATTGAAACGGTACTAAATTGGGAACAACCCAAAACAGTAACCGAAGTCCGAAGTTTTCTGGGTCTAGCTGGTTATTATCGGAGATTCGTAGAAGGATTTTCTCGAATCGCCACTCCATTAACGCAGCTTACTCGGAAAAGCACAAAATTCATATGGAGCGAGGAATGCGAGAAAAGTTTCCAAGAACTCAAGAAGAGACTGGTTTCAGCTCCTGTTCTGACCATACCATCAGGATCAGGAGAATTTGTTATCTACAGCGATGCTTCTGGCAAAGGTCTAGGCTGTGTCCTTATGCAACATGGAAAGGTTATAGCCTACGCCTCTCGACAACTCAAAGATTATGAGAAAAATTATCCTACTCATGATCTAGAGTTGGCAGCAGTCGTTTTCGCGTTGAAGATCTGGAGACACTACTTGTACGGAGAAAAAGTGGATATCTATACGGATCATAAAAGTCTCAAGTATTTCTTCACCCAGAAGGAACTCAACATGCGACAACGACGTTGGCTTGAGCTGTTAAAGGATTATGACCACACAATCCAGTATCACCCGGGAAAGGCGAACGTTGTAGCTGACGCTTTGAGCAGAAAATCTTATGCAAGTACAAGTGCACTGCTGACAACACAAAAGTGTATTTTGTACGACTTGCAAAAGATGGAGA
This sequence comes from Hedera helix, assembly GCA_947179155.2. NCBI lineage: Eukaryota > Viridiplantae > Streptophyta > Magnoliopsida > Apiales > Araliaceae > Hedera > Hedera helix. The sequence continues at coordinate 2,142,285 of OX359265.1, read as the reverse complement.
TAGAGCTAAAGACACCAGGGACCCACTCGAAGATTGCTCACGTGCGAGTAGAACCAACTTTAATCGATAAAATTAAAGCTGCTCAAGCTACCGATCCGGAACTGATAAACATGATAAAGAAAGTACAAGAAGGTGTCATTCCCGAAGCAAGAATCGACGAGAAAGGAATACTTCGAGTCAACTCTCGACTTTGTGTTCCTAACGATCCTGAATTAAAGCATAAAATCATGATGGAGGCACACAACACGCCGTTTGCAATCCACCCAGGAGGTACCAAGATGTATCGAGATCTTCGACATACATTTTGGTGGAACAATATGAAAAGAGAGATTGCGGAGTTTATCTCAAGGTGCCTAACTTGTCAACGTGTCAAGGCAGAGCATCAAGTTCCTAAAGGTCCATTACAATCACTTGAAGTTCCCGAATGGAAGTGGGAACACATCAATATGGACTTCGTGACGGGTCTTCCAAAAGTTTCTCAAGGCTTAGATGCAATTTGGGTGATCGTAGATAGATTGACCAAATCTGCTCATTTCTTGCCTATACGAGAAAACTTTTCACTTGAACGTCTTGCCGGTATGTACATAAATGAGATCGTGAGATTGCATGGCATGCCAGATTCCATAGTTTCTGATCGAGATCCTAGATTCACTTCACGCTTTTGGATCAGTCTACAAAAAGCTATGGGCACTGAACTACGTTTTAGTTCTGCATACCATCCACAAACGAACGGACAATCGAAAAGGACGATCCAGACCCTCGAAGATCTTTTGAGACTTTGCGTATTGGACTTCAAAGGAAGTTGGGATAAGTACTTGCCGTTGGTGGAATTTTCTTACAACAACAGTTACCAAGCAAGCATAGGCATGGCTCCATTCGAGGCATTGTATGGAAGGAAGTGTCGCTCTCCAATATGTTGGAATGAGGTAGGAGAAGCAAAATTGTTGGGACCCGAGTTGGTACGTTTGACGACCGAAAAGATCCAAATGATCCGACAACGAATACAGACCGCACAAGAACGACAAAAGAGTTATGCTGATCTTCATCGGAGAGACGAAAGTTTCAACGTCGGAGATCATGTATTCTTACGTGTTTCTCCATGGAAAGGGGTTACGAGATTCGGAAAGAGAGGGAAGCTCAACCCTCGATTTATTGGCCCATTTGAAATCCTCGATCGAATAGGAACCGTAGCCTACAGACTAGCCCTACCACCAAGTATGTCTCGCATCCATAACGTTTTTCACATATCTATGTTACGTAAATATGTGAAGGACCCAAACCACGTCATTGAGTTAGAACCAGACGTTATAGCAGAGGATTTAACATACGAGGAGGTACCTGTTAAGATCCTGGATAAGAAGGAGCAGATCCTACGCTCAAAGGTTATACCTCAAGTTAAGGTTTTATGGAGGAACCAAGATACTGAGGAAATGACCTGGGAGCTAGAATCTGAGATGAAATCTAAGTATCCTTACCTCTTCGATATGTCAGGTACGTCAATTTCGGGGACGAAATTTCATAAGGAGGGGAGGTTGTAAGACCCCGAATTTTATGAAATACAAAATTTAATTTTTCTTCATATATATATTTTTTGAAACAGTAAGTGGTTAAATCGATAAAGTTAAAAGTTAAGGATGTTATGTGCAAATTTTATTTTGTCGGACAATATTCGCTTTGTCGGGGAATATTCGTTTGGTCGGGGAATATTCGTTTGGTCTGACGGCGCCGAAATAACAAATTATTGGTGGACCCCACATCGGAATATTTGTCGGATATAGAAAACGACAGAAATAACCTTTTTAAATAAAAATAGTCAACGGAACTGTTAAAATACCGGTGATAAAAGAATAGTAGCATACGATAGTTATTGGTATTTTCTGTAGCACTCAGTACTCTACAGTAACACACGGTATTGCATAGTGTCTCATATTTTTGGTCTGATAATTGACACCGTAACTGTTACGCATCATTTCATCGATAATTGTCACTGCATAATATTTTATATTATCAATTCAATAATTGTTGTTACACAGTATTTTGCATTATTGATTTAATAATTGTCATTACACTGTATTTTATATCATTGAGTCAATAATTGTTGTTGCACTGTTTTTAAAATTATTGAACCTAATAATTGTCACAGTAACATATACACAGTAATTCACATTATTGAATTAATAATTGTCATTACACAGTAACGTATGCTTTATTTTACATTATTGTTATCTCTATTATGATGTTATTTAAACAGTTGTATTTCATTAATTTATTGACTTGATATCTAATAGCTAACTATACTGTATTTATAACAATTAGTCATAATAATTGAATTGATAAAGTTATTTATTTATAATATAAAGTTAGGTGATTATTAGGTGATATGAAATGAATGGTGTAGATTAAAGTGTGAATTATTGTTGAATAATTGAATTGATTTGTTTATAATATAAAGTTAGGTGATTATTAGGTGATATGAAATGAATGGTGTAGATTAAAGTGTGAATTATTGTTGAATAATTAAATTGATTTGTTTATAATATAAAGTTAGGTGATTATTAGGTGATATGAAATGAATGGTGTAGATTAAAGATAATATAAAATTTGAAATGGATGGTGTAGATTAAAAGATGATTTTTTTAAAATGAATGGTTTAGATTAAATGAATGATAAGATTTTTGGCTATAAATAGAAGCCTTAACTTAAGGATTTTTCATAAACTTCCTTACTTGTTCTTTCTTTCTCTCTCTAAATACTTCTTGTGAAAGTTCTCTCTAAGTGTGCTTAAGTCATCTTGAGTATTTGTGAAGATCTATAAGTATACGTGTACTGTTCAAGTTAATCAACCTCGTTTAAATCAATATCCAGTCACGTGTTGAGGTAAGGGATACCATCTTTTTCATCTTTCATTATTCAAACGTACTATGGTAAGGGATACCATCTTTTTCATCTTCCATTATTCAAACGTACTATGGTAATGGATTATCATTATTTGATTCTCGATAATAATATTGTTTCTTCCTTACTCATAAGACGTGCCTTTTATTTCCATGTATTAAATTGTGGGAATAACCTTACGGAGCGGATTGCCGCCTGTTGGTGAATAACCTTTCGTATTCATTCATTATTAATCTCTGAGAATAACCTTACGGAGCGGATTGCCGCCTGTTTGGTGAATAACTCTTTGTACTCAAATTCTATTAAATTGTGGGAATAACCTTACGGAGCGGATTGCCGCCTGTTGGTGAATAACCCTTTGTATTAATTTCCTTCACCTTTTGTTAATCAAACCTGCTACGGTAAGGGATATTATTTTCTTTCATACTCCTAAATCGAAATTTATTATGGAACTATTGCTTCTATAATTCCTGAAAATATTATATGTTCCATAATAGTTGAACTTCATTATTTCAACTGAACCTTCCTATTTACGTGAACCTTTCTATTGAATTGTAACCGTTATTCTGAACTGTGGATCTTGAATTTCACTCCACATCATGTTGACAATTTGGACATTATTTGAATCTGTACAAAGTAAACTTCCGATACTTATTGTTATCCTATTTCTTCTGTTCATCATTTATATCATTCTAATCATCCAAAAATCAAGCTGTTGTGAATATTTGTGGCCGGGGGCACAGATGTGATATATTTGTTGAACAGATGACAGGTTAAAGGCGATATAATAGGTTAAAGGCGATACATCTGTTCGGTGTCTTTTATGGCACGTGGTGAATGTTCTCTTTGGCCCGTAGTGCAAAGATGAACTGTTGTTTGGTATGATTATGACCAAAGGCTGAATCTGGTATAATCATGACCGTTGGTGCTATATTGAATATCTTTGGCCGTAGTACAAAGATGAACTGTTGATGTGCATGATTATGATCAGGAACTGTGAATTTGTATTATCTTGACTAATGATATTTCAGATGATAAAAGTTGATGATGTTTTTCCTAAAAAGAGAACCGAGTGGACATTATAGTCTGCATTATTCTTCTAATAGATTACTCATTCCGCTGCTATTATTGATCTGAACGTTGTTTAAGAATTTAACTGCAGTTTTTGATATAAACCTTGTAGTCTATTGTATTCTATCAAGAACTCAACTGTTGAAGACTAATGATAATTTATTCGTCATTATCTTAGTCATGATATTCTTTACTGGGCTATTTGAGCTCACCCTTTCTTTTGTTCCATTGTTTTTCAACAGGAGATGAAAACATAACAGGGTCTAGCCGGGGAATGGAGTGAGGGTCCGAGGAATAGTTATCATAGTCTTCACGTTTTGTAAAATAGTGTGGCAATAATAGTGAAGACTTAGTTGTGTATTATTATACACTGTATTGTTGTACGTTGTGCTTTGTTGTAATAATTTTGTTGTAGTATTTTGACGACTCAAGTTTGGGCTGTGTGGGCCCAGATTTGGGGGCGTCACAACTATTACTACTACTACTATTAATAATAATAATAATAATAATAATTAATATAATAATAGTAATAATAATAATTTCTTTAGTTAAAAAGATCAATTTATCAGCACAATTAAGATGGTCTACCAAGCAAAAGTTAAATATATTTAAACATTTAGCCATCATTATTTTAATCCACTTTACACTAGATTAGCAGGACACATTGTCCAAATTTTAATGATTCTCTGCATTTCGGTACACAATGTGAATTGACATGTCTATTTATATAATAAAACATTTTAAAAAAATTTAAATTGACAAAACACAATAACGTGTCAAATTAATTTTATCCAAATTTAATGGTCTAGAGTGATTCCTTCATACTAAATTTCCTCTCAAAACTTATATTGCTGAATGTGGGGCAAACTTGGGTTACGGTCTCTGTTCCTCCAATATATGAAGGACACGTGGTGAAGAGTTAAAGGGTATACCTTCCCTATGTATGAGCTGAAAAGTGTTGGGTATTATCCGTACACATATATCAGACCGTCCATATCTTTTTTATGATGCCATCATGACCGTCAACTGCTAAAATTTTATTTTTTATTTTTTGAGAATCTGGGTCTCAGGGCTACTATTTGATTTCATCATTTGTGAAATTGATGAGGCTGAAAATATTGCATCGACCATTGAATTATGATAGATGGTCAAAGTTTTATATATTTAATTATATCATTATTATTTTGAATAATAATAATAATAATAATAATAATAATAGTAGTAATAATAAATATAATAATAGTAATAATCATTATAATTATAGTATTAATAATAATAATAATAATAATAATAATAGTTAAGTAATAATAATAATAATAATTAATATAATAATAGTAATAATTATTATTTTAATAATAATAATAATAGTAATAATATTAATAATAATAAGTATTATCATAGTAGTAGTAATAATAATAATAATAATAATAATAATAATACAGTTTGAAAATTTTGAATTTAGAAATATTAAATACAATAATCAATTATTATATTAATTGTACCGTACCTTCAGGCACGGGTTATCTCTAGTTGTTTTATAAATCAGATTGTTGTTAATTGTAAAATAAAATAAAAAATACAACGCCAAATTGTTATTAGTTGTAAAAAAATAAAAGAATAAAAGAATAAATTCAACGGCAGATTGCTATTAGTTGGAAAAAAAAATCAACGCCTATCAAATTGGTGTTAGAGCATTTTTGATATTTTAAATTTTTATTTATAAATCAAATTGTTGTTAGTTGTAAATAAAAAAAAAATCAAATCCAACGCTAGTAAGATTGGCGTTAGAGCAATTTGGATATTTTTTAAAATTTATTTATAAATCAGATTGTTATTAAGAAAAAATTATTCATATCAATTTTTAAAAAAATACAAGAAATATATATATATTTTTAAATACAAGAAAAGGTTAAAAATTAAAAGCCCAATTGATGCGTTGAAGTAATTAAAAACCCAATTGAATTGCAAATACAATAAATAACATTTTAATAAATACAAGAAATAAAATAAATAATATTTATTTTTAAAAATACAAAATTGAACTGGCAGTGAAGTAATTATTTATTTATTTTTTCAATTTTTTTTTGTTGGCATAGTTGAATTGGTATTAAACTTTCCTTCTTTTTTTCAGCTTTTTTTTTTGCTGGAACAGTATTTTATTTTTTTAAAGTTGAACGCCAATTTGATTGGCGTTGAGATTTTTTTTTTCTGAACAATTTTTTTGTAGGGTTGAAACATTTATTTATTTTTTAAAACTGTCAGTTGAACGCCAGTTCAATTAGCGTTGGAATATATATATATATATTTTGCTCCCAGTTGAACGCCGGTTCAATTGAGGTTGAACTTTTTTTAAAAATAAAATAAAAATTATTAAGTGATTAATTACTGGCTAATTGAAGGGGTGAGAGTGAACGTCAGTTCATGTGACGCCCCCAAATCACTATACTTACTATAGATGACTTGATGCTCACTATAAATGCTAAATCAATAGGTTTATAGATGATTTCCTTTATTCTGAAATAAAGTTCTCATCCTAATTCCCAAAGATCTTTCATTATTTTATATCAAGTCCTTATAATTGATACAAGAGACTTAATATTCAAACATAACCTTTTTATCCTTAATATTTAGATATTCTATAACTTTACATGTTTCAACATCCACGGTATTAAATCATTAGGACGACTCTTGGGAACAGAGAATCTCGCGGTGAATGTTTGCATCTTTATCCGTGACAAATGGTTGTATCTTTGTCCGGTGCAAAATTCTCTTTCCGTACAGAACATTACCCAAATAGTTAAAACCCTCATTCGAAACGTATTTGGTTATAGTGATATCTCTTCATATTAATAATCCTATTTATCCGACATTCAGAATAGTAATAACGAGTTATACCTGGGTCCGAGGAACCTTAACGATGGATTTGACTTAGTCAACATCGCTTAGTCCTGTCTCGGATGTACAGCACTCACAAGTTATTTACCGATCCTCATCCAGATAAATAGATCATTATTAATACTATGTTAAGTTTTAACAATTCTAAGTTTAATCAAAGTAAAGACGTAACAAGAGAATGTGATAAAACTTGATAATATTTATATAATATTCGGTTACATGTGTTGAACTTGTTCTTATTACAAAATGTCATTATGACTACAGTTAAGAACAGTTAAGGAAAGCAGTAAACTAGTCTACGCATTTCTTCTTTCCTTTCTTCTTCGAGCCGGAGCTCTCGGGTTTGTCTGCACATTAGGTTTATATGCAAGGGTGAGCTAAAATGCTCAGCAAGTCTTAAACACATAACATATAAGTGAACTCACACCGATAAGGATTGTAAGGACTCATGGAATAACAATTGATATTTATAAATGTTTTAACATAGCAAGACTGAGTGGTGGTTAGACCTTGAACTGTTCTTTGTCTTTCGACTTAGAACCTTTTACAGTGGATATAGAAAGGGGATCAACCTAACGACATCCTATGTTATGCATAACATACAATACACTGGACAGATCAAGAACAGTAATACATATTTGTTCATCTCAGTTTACTTCACATGTCAGGATCGCCCCAAGACGACTTGGTTTGATATAATAAAGCATTATTCGAATTTATCACGAATAATCATTTCATTTTGCAAGTTATGCCGAAACAAAAAGCAATAACTCTCGTATCAAAGATTTATAACACGTTGCATACACAAAATGTATAAATCACATAGAAAGCAAGTAAACAAAGTTTAAGGATAGAAAACTTGCCTTTAGCACAATTTAGGGTTTCCCGGTAATCGATTAAAGCGCCTATACAAAGGGTTTCGTGTACCGAATGTTAGTTTATCGAATTTTCCTTTTGAATAAGTCTTAGAATAACTTAACTAGACTATTTCCATAGGTGGAATCATTTCGTTAAGTGGCGAACTCAAAATTTTATTTTTTAGTGCTAGGATCCGAATGGTCCTTAAAAAAAATTCAGCTTCGACCTATTTTATTACGACAGCCATAACTTTGTCATACGAAAACATTTTTGAGTGATTCTTGAGTCTAAATTGCTTAGAATTTCATGATCTACAACTTTCATTTAGGTGTCTAAGGCAGATTCAGAAATTAAATTTTCGGAAATTACCAAAAATATTCTGCTAGTATATTAAACTTAACTTTCTTTGATCCGATTGGTAAAACATGATACCTCAAGCATTAATTTGCTAAGATAACATGTTCTAACACTCCGTATCACTTCATAACATAAAAATAACAAAATCATAAACCTACTTATATAATATTTTATGACTTTTTCTCAAGAACACGAAGAACGAATCGAAGAATACGAAGAACACGAAGAACAAAGTTTCATCGTTCTTCGTTTCGACTACTAAAACTTGATGCCACAAGCATTATTTAGCAAGGACATCATGTTTCATCATCCCATAACACTAAATTACCAAATCATAAACCTACTTATGTAGAAATTATGACTTTTGCTCAAGAACACACGAAGAACACGAAGAACGAAAAATCGTACATGGTAACGACTTATGTTCTTGAGCTTTTGGATTTCATACTTGAAATAATTTGAGCATTATAACTGCTTACATATGTGATTATAACACTTTATAATTGACAAAATTTGGTCATTATAACGACGTGTTTACTTAATTATAACAATTTATAATAATACTCCAGAACATACGAAGAACACGGAGAACGGATAAACCGTACATGGATACGACGTATGTTCTTGAACTTTAAACTATGAAATGAAATTTGACATAACAACGACTTGCTCAAGTCATAAGGAACACGGAGAACGAAAAATCGTACATGGCTACGACTTATGTTCTTGAGCCTCATCGATAAAATAAAACTTTAAGCATAATAACGATTAAGAATCGTACCTTTTATTATTGCAAGCTTTAACTATTTCTTTGCAATCGATTCTTGTCTCACAAGAACTCTCTCTATATTTGCTCTTTAGCTTTCAAAAATGGTAAAGAACTAATGAACTTAAGCCTTCTATTTATAGGAAAACCAAGGGTCGGGGTAGTTTAGTCATTAGTTTAAAAGCCAAGGGTATTTTAGTCATTTCGCACATTATTTAATTAATAAAACTAGAATAATATCTAGATATTTTCCAAGCCAAGCTTCTAGAAGCTTCCCGAGCTGTTTTGTCATTATTTCTTCCGATTTCGGTATATCGGATAAATCGCGTGTGATTAATTTAAAATATTTCGCATTAGTAATATAAGTTTTAATTACTTATACGTATTTTATTAATAAAATACATCATTCAGTATTAATATGATGTCTCGTCTGACCCTCAAAGTTTTCCTTGAATTAATCTCGGATAATCTTCCGTATATTTTTCTCAAATATACCTACCGGGCGACGCGATTGATAAATTTCTTTCATTCTAGACACTAATTATGATTGAATAATATAATTAGGTATTAATCTGATAAATTTGATTATTCAAATTTAATGTTAACCTGTCTCATGTTCCGTTTGATGAAAACAATACGGATGAATTACCAGTTTAATTATATAACAGTCTGATTCCAACTAAATGGTTAACTAATACTGATTTAAAAACTTGATATTACTGAGTTTTGTTCCGAATAAACACTATTTTGTAAAGTGAAAAGTCCAAAAGACTTGGCACGTTTTTCGGTGAATAGTGTTTTTGGCGACCATTTCTCAGAAAATGGTTAGAAGACCAAAAAGTCAAAAATAATATTTATTTTCGTCTTTTCCCTATTTCGTCTTATTCCCGACACACTTTTCGAGAAAATATTTTATTGCTTATTACGCACCGGTGTTGCATACAAACACTGTATCCATCAACGGTTTGATCAAAAACATAAAGCGTTTTCGTTTGAAGAGCGTTTTACGTTTTATTTTGGGAAAAATATCAGTGGCTCCCTGGTATCTATTCCCCGTATAAATGCTATATCGTGAAATGGAAAAAGTCCAAACGTTGAAAAGAACGTTCAAAAAGACGACAAACGTTTTCTCGTGAATCGTGTCTTTTTCGTCTTTTTCCCAAGAAAATTTTATTGATTCCCTGACATCTAAACCTCATATTATCACTATGTTGTGAAATGTAAGAAGTCCTACAGATGAAAGAAACAGTCAAACGAATGAAAAACATCACCTCGTGAATAGTGCTTTTACACGTTTTTCGAGAAAAACTATTATTGACTGTTTCGTGTTTTCAAATCGTGGGAAGGTTGAATCTTGAAACAGAACGTCATTTCGACGTACACGTTTCGCTCGGGAGCTTAGGTTAGAATTCCTAGGGTTTAGACCCTAGGGTTTAGGGTTTAGGTTTTATCTTCTTTTCAGATTTTTGAAGAAAAAACTTTTATGTTCCTTTTTCGTGCTAAGGCTGTATACTTGAACCGAAACACATAAATAAGCAATAACGAAGATTCCATAACACATATAAGATGTAATTCAAGCTTTATTTATTCACATAAAGTCGGATTACAACTCTCTCGGATGTTCGGAATATTACATTCACCCATCCTTAAAAGAATTTCGTCCCCGAAATTAACTTATACAATTAAGAAAATAAATGTGGATATTCTATCTTCATTTTATCTTCTAGTTCCCACGTTGCTTCTTCGATGGATTGATTTCTCCATATGACCTTGACTGAAGGTATGACCTTGTTTCGCAAGACTTGTTCCTTCCTATCAACAATTTTAACAGGAATCTCTTCGTAGCTTAGATCCTTCTCGATTTGAATGGGTTCATAGCTGATGACGTGTTTGTAATCGGGTTTATAGGGACGTAATACTGAAACATGAAATACATTATGTATATGTTCCAGCTCTGGAGGTAAGGCTACTTCATAAGCTACTTCACCTATTCTTCGTAATATTTCGAATGGTCCTATAAACCTTAGACTCAGTTTTCCTTTCTTTCCAAAACGAATCTTTCCTTTCCAGGGAGATACTTTTAGGAAAACATGACTACCAACTTCAAAGTCTCTCTTTTGTCGATGTAGATCGGCATATCTCTTCTGTCTTTCTTGAGCAGCTCGTAACCTCAGTTGAATTGTTCGAACTACCTCCGCTGTTTGTTGAACCAATTCTGGCCCAAGCATCTTCCGTTCACCAACTTCGTCCCAAAACATCGGTGTTCTACACTTTCTTCCATATAGGGCTTCATATGGTGGCATTCCTATACTAGCGTGATAACTATTGTTGTAAGAGAATTCTACCAGAGGTAAGTGATCTTCCCAACTTCCCTCAAAATCCATCATACAAGCTCTCAACATATCCTCCAAGGTTTGGATAGTCCTTTCACTTTGACCATCTGTTTGCGGGTGATAAGCAGTACTCATTCTCAATTGTGTGCCTAGATGTTCTTGAAGACTTTTCCAAAAGTTCGATGTGAACCTTGGGTCTCGATCTGACACAATTGAAACTGGCACGCCATGTCTAGAGATAACCTCCTTAATGTATAGCTTGGCTAATCGATCCAAAGTGAACTTAACCTTAATTGGTAAAAAGTGAGCTGACTTGGTTAGTCTATCCACTATTACCCAAATGACATCATGACCCTTCTGTGTGGTTGGTAGGCCTACTACAAAATCCATTGTAATATGCTCCCATTTCCACTCTGGAATCTCTAACGGTTGTAACAATCCGCTTGGTCTTTGATGCTCAGCTTTAACTTGCTGACATGTCAAACACCTACTAACGAATTCAGCCACATCTCTTTTCATGTTTGGCCACCAGAAATGTTGACTTATGTCTTTGTACATTTTGGTACTGCCTGGGTGTACTGAAAACTTAGTACTATGTGCTCCTGACATGATTTCTTCCTTGAGTTCTTGAACTGCAGGAATCCAAATTCTAGATTCAAATCTTATGATTCCCTCCTTGTCCATCTTGTATTTGCCGTTTATAACCTCTGTTGACTTTTTCAACTTCCTATAATTTCCATCCTCCTCTTGGATTTTCTTAATGTTACCCAACAAGGTTGAGTGATCTTCCATTATGAACAATTTCCTTGTCGAGACTGAAGGAACTCTCACTTCTATGTCGAGTCTAGCGAACTCTTTAATCAATTCCTCCTGAGTTGTTAATACATTTAACTTCTCTTGATTCTTCCTACTCAAAGCATCTGCAACTACGTTGGCTTTTCCTGGATGATATAGGATTTCACAATCATAATCCTTAATCAATTCCAACCATCGTCTTTGCCTCATATTCAACTCTCGTTGTGTAAAAATATACTTTAAACTCTTGTGATCTGTATAAATTTCACACTTCTCCCCGTACAAGTAATGCCTCCAAATCTTCAAAGCAAATACTACCGCCGCTAATTCTAGATCGTGAGTAGGATACCTTAATTCATAATCCTTTAGCTGTCGCGAAGCATAAGCTATTACTTTGCCATGTTGCATTAAAACACAACCTAATCCTTTATGTGAGGCATCACTATAGACTACAAGACCTCCACTATTATCAGGTAGTGATAATACTGGTGCCTCACTTAGCCTCTTCTTTAGCTCTTGAAAGCTTTTTTCACATTTATCTGTCCAAGCATACTTCACGGTCTTCCTGGTTAAGTTGGTTAATGGGGTTGCTATCTTTGAAAAATCTTGAATGAAACGTCTATAGTACCCCGCTAAACCTAAGAAACTTCTCACTTCAGTTGGGGTCTTTGGTTGTTCCCAGTTTATTACTGCTTCTATCTTTGATGGATCCACTGAAACTCCACTCTTGTCAATCACATGACCTAAGAACTGAACTTTCTCTAGCCAGAACTCACATTTTGAAAATTTGGCATAGAGTTGTTCCTTTCGTAAGGTTTCTAGTACACTTCTTAAGTGTATAGCATGTTCTTCCAGTGTTTTCGAGTATATAAGAATATCGTCGATGAACACCACAACATACTTGTCTAAGCAAGACCTAAAAACCCTATTCATCAAGTCCATGAATGCTGCCGGTGCATTCGTTAATCCAAAGGACATTACTAGAAACTCGTAATGTCCATAACGTGTTCTAAATGCTGTCTTCGGCACATCTTCCTTTCTCACTTTTAGTTGATGGTAACCTGACCGTAGATCAATCTTAGAGAAATACTCTGCTCCCTTGAGTTGATCAAATAAGTCATCGATCCTAGGTAATGGATACTTATTCTTTATGGTCAATTTATTGAGTTCACGATAATCAACACATAATCTTAAAGTTCCATCCTTTTTCTTGACAAACAACACTGGTGCTCCCCATGGAGAAACACTTGGTTGAATGTATTTCTTATCCAACAATTCTTGTAATTGTACCATCAACTCCTTCAATTCCACAGGCGCCATTCTGTATGGGGCCTTCGAAACCGGTGCAGTTCCAGGAGCTAAATCAATAACGAACTCAATCTCCCTATCAGGTGGAAGACCGGGTAGATCATCGGGAAAGACATCCTGAAACTCTCTAACCACTGGTATTTGGTATATATCTAACCCTTTCTGTTGGGTGTCTACGATATATGCCAAATAGCCCTGACAACCCTTCTGAAGTAATCCCTTTGCTTGATTTGCAGTTAGACATCGGGATTTTCTTGGTGACTGACTTCCGTTGAAGACTACCGTAGACTTGGACGTTGTAAGAAGTTTAACGGACTTTTGTTGATAATCGATCATCGCTTGGTGATTGGTCAACCAATCCATGCCTAGAATTACATCAAATTCCCCTAATTGGATTGGAATAAGATCGACTCTCAGCTCATGACCCTTGATCACTATGCAACAACCTTTTATGATCTTATTAACAGGAATTAGTTCTTTATTAGCAATCTCTATCATTAAAGGACCTTTTAACAATTCACTAGGCACGTTTAGTTTTCTAGCAAATTCATGGGAAATAAAAGAGCAAGTAGCTCCCGAATCAAATAGCACGTAAGCACTTATGGTGTTGATCGGAATGATACCTGACACTACATCCTGTGATGCTACAGCATCTCCCACGGTCATGTTGAATGTCCTCGCCGTTGGACGACCTGGATTAGTTGTTGGGGTAGATTTGTTGCTATTGTCCCCTCCGACATTTCCTCCCTTTTTGGGGCACAACTTAGCTGGATGCCCTGTGGCTCCACAGTGAAAACATGTGTCTTTCCTTGGGCTAGGACATGCGGTTGCTATGTGTCCCTCTTGTTTGCAATTGTAGCAAACATTTTTCCCTTTTAGACACTCTCCTGCGTGTTGTTTACCGCAGTTTTTACATGGCTCTAATGTTTTCTTTTTATTCTCCCCTCCTTGTTGGGAGTTTCCGCCATTGAACCTTCTTTTATTATTATTATTATTTCCTCCTCCATTTCTTCCCTTATTATTTTTCCCCCCTTCATTCCCTCCTTTATTATTATTCCTTTCCTTATTAAATTTTGTGATGGCGTCACTACTGCCTTCAGCAATGATAGCCTTTTCTAGTAGATGGGCGTAACTATCTATTTGTAAGACAGCTACCTTACCATGAATCCAGGGTTTTAAACCCTCCTCAAACCTTCTTGCCTTTCGTTCCTCCGTATCTACTTGATTTGGAGCGAAACGAGCAAGTTCATTGAATTTGGAGGCATACTGGGGAACAGTCATGTCCCCTTGTTTTAAATTCAGAAATTGTACCTCCATTCTATTCTTCAAGCTTCGAGGGAAGTAATTCTCAAAGAATATTTCCTTGAATGCTTCCCACGTAATCACACCTTCCCCAGCACGGGCTCGGGTGGCCTCCCACCAGAAGTTTGCCTCCCCCTTCATAAGGTAAGTGGCAAACTTTGTCTTTTTATCCTCAGCAACCTCTGCTAAGTCAAAGGCTTTTTCTATTTCATTTATCCAGCACTGAGCCTCTATAGGCTCAGCGGTTCCTTTGAATTCGGGAGGACCTACATTTTTAAAGTCTTTAAATAAGACTTTTTGTGGTTGGGGTTGTGGCTGAGGTGGTGGTATTTGTATTTGTGGTTGTGGTTGTGGTTGTGGGGGTGGTGGTGGGACATTATTTGCAGTTCTATTATCTAAGACTCCTATTAGCCTATCTAGGAATTGTTGCATAGGATCGGGAGTCTGAACATTACTTTCGTCACTAACACTTGCTGCTGTTGCCCTGGTTCTTGGTCTCGGTGGTGCCATTATCTAAATAAAATGAAACATACGTGTAAATATGAAAGCATTAAAAAGTGCAAGACATATTTCTTAAACAAACTTCTTATATAAATAAAATTTGTACAGTACATTATCCGAATGAGCTTAATTACTTAACGACTATTAGCATCCCTTATAAAAATGGGAAATGCTAAACAAAACATTTACAACATACTAATATATTACACGTTATTTGACTAGATCTTTCTAGCCTTCTTTTTGATCTTGTGGATCATACTAAGTACCACAGACCTATTGATTTCGAACCCCAAATCTTTGGCTGGTGAGGGGAATTTAATTACTTTTTTCTCGAGCTTGGCATAAGAAGCACCATAAGCTCGTTTAATATGAGCACGATTTGCTCGCAGGAGGTATACTTCCTCTTGGGAAGCTTCTAGCTGCATCTGTAGTTGGTAGCTTCTTTCAGCTTCATCCAACCACCTCCTTTCTAGTACCTCCATAATACCATTGGCCTTGTTCATGTTGGCCTGGTTTTCATTTTGGAGTTGTTCCACCCGCTCTTCTTGAGCTTCTCCATAGGCCATCATTTCAGCAGCATCTTCTTCCAACTCGGCGATGATCTCATCGTAAGTTGGTAAGTCTATTACATCTTCATCTTCTATTAAGTTTGCCTCTCCGGCATCATGTAGTTTCAAGTTCTGATTTGGCTCCTCTACTTCAGATTCACTACTAGAATACTCGCTCGGATCACTTTCGTAGTCCAAGGCTTGAGCATTGTCTTCGTGTATGTCAGCCATTTCTACAAAACAAGATTGACTTTAATTAGTATAGTTCTTTCACATAATGTCTTTTAATTAATTAAGATTTAAAGTTTATTATCATCTTTTAATTATCTATTAGACTCTTCACAAGTCTATTTAACTTAAACGATCAGATTATATCCTAAAGTACTTGCTACTTTAGAGCTATAATCTACAGCTCTGATACCAACCTGTGACGCCCCCAAATCACTATACTTACTATAGATGACTTGATGCTCACTATAAATGCTAAATCAATAGGTTTATAGATGATTTCCTTTATTCTGAAATAAAGTTCTCATCCTAATTCCCAAAGATCTTTCATTATTTTATATCAAGTCCTTATAATTGATACAAGAGACTTAATATTCAAACATAACCTTTTTATCCTTAATATTTAGATATTCTATAACTTTACATGTTTCAACATCCACGGTATTAAATCATTAGGACGGCTCTTGGGAACAGAGAATCTCGCGGTGAATGTTTGCATCTTCACCCGTGATAAATGTTTGCATCTTTATCCGTGACAAATGGTTATATCTTTGTCCGGTGCAAAATTCTCTTTCCGTACAGAACATTACCCAAATAGTTAAAACCCTCATTCGAAACGTATTTGGTTATAGTGATATCTCTTCATATTAATAATCCTATTTATCCGACATTCAGAATAGTAATAACGAGTTATACCTGGGTCCGAGGAACCTTAACGATGGATTTGACTTAGTCAACATCGCTTAGTCCTGTCTCGGATGTACAGCACTCACAAGTTATTTACCGATCCTCATCCAGATAAATAGATCATTATTAATACTATGTTAAGTTTTAACAATTCTAAGTTTAATCAAAGTAAAGACGTAACAAGAGAATGTGATAAAACTTGATAATATTTATATAATATTCGGTTACATGTGTTGAACTTGTTCTTATTACAAAATGTCATTATGACTACAGTTAAGAACAGTTAAGGAAAGCAGTAAACTAGTCTACGCATTTCTTCTTTCCTTTCTTCTTCGAGACGGAGCTCTCGGGTTTGTCTGCACATTAGGTTTATATGCAAGGGTGAGCTAAAATGCTCAGCAAGTCTTAAACACATAACATATAAGTGAACTCACACCGATAAGGATTGTAAGGACTCATGGAATAACAATTGATATTTATAAATGTTTTAACATAGCAAGACTGAGTGGTGGTTAGACCTTGAACTGTTCTTTGTCTTTCGACTTAGAACCTTTTACAGTGGATATAGAAAGGGGATCAACCTAACGACATCCTATGTTATGCATAACATACAATACACTGGACAGATCAAGAACAGTAATACATATTTGTTCATCTCAGTTTACTTCACATGTCAGGATCGCCCCAAGACGACTTGGTTTGATATAATAAAGCATTATTCGAATTTATCACGAATAATCATTTCATTTTGCAAGTTATGCCGAAACAAAAAGCAATAACTCTCGTATCAAAGATTTATAACACGTTGCATACACAAAATGTATAAATCACATAGAAAGCAAGTAAACAAAGTTTAAGGATAGAAAACTTGCCTTTAGCACAATTTAGGGTTTCCCGGTAATCGATTAAAGCACCTATACAAAGGGTTTCGTGTACCGAATGTTAGTTTATCGAATTTTCCTTTTGAATAAGTCTTAGAATAACTTAACTAGACTATTTCCATAGGTGGAATCATTTCGTTAAGTGGCGAACTCAAAATTTTATTTTTTAGTGCTAGGATCCGAATGGTCCTTAAAAAAAATTCAGCTTCGACCTATTTTATTGCGACAGCCATAACTTTGTCATACGAAAACATTTTTGAGTGATTCTTGAGTCTAAATTGCTTAGAATTTCATGATCTACAACTTTCATTTAGGTGTCTAAGGCAGATTCAGAAATTAAATTTTCGGAAATTACCAAAAATATTCTGCTAGTATATTAAACTTAACTTTCTTTGATCCGATTGGTAAAACATGATACCTCAAGCATTAATTTGCTAAGATAACATGTTCTAACACTCCGTATCACTTCATAACATAAAAATAACAAAATCATAAACCTACTTATATAATATTTTATGACTTTTTCTCAAGAACACGAAGAACGAATCGAAGAATACGAAGAACACGAAGAACAAAGTTTCATCGTTCTTCGTTTCGACTACTAAAACTTGATGCCACAAGCATTATTTAGCAAGGACATCATGTTTCATCATCCCATAACACTAAATTACCAAATCATAAACCTACTTATGTAGAAATTATGACTTTTGCTCAAGAACACACGAAGAACACGAAGAACGAAAAATCGTACATGGTAACGACTTATGTTCTTGAGCTTTTGGATTTCATACTTGAAATAATTTGAGCATTATAACTGCTTACATATGTGATTATAACACTTTATAATTGACAAAATTTGGTCATTATAACGACGTGTTTACTTAATTATAACAATTTATAATAATACTCCAGAACATACGAAGAACACGGAGAACGGATAAACCGTACATGGATACGACGTATGTTCTTGAACTTTAAACTATGAAATGAATTTTGACATAACAACGACTTGCTCAAGTCATAAGGAACACGGAGAACGAAAAATCGTACATGGCTACGACTTATGTTCTTGAGCCTCATCGATAAAATAAAACTTTAAGCATAATAACGATTAAGAATCGTACCTTTTATTATTGCAAGCTTTAACTATTTCTTTGCAATCGATTCTTGTCTCACAAGAACTCTCTCTATATTTGCTCTTTAGCTTTCAAAAATGGTAAAGAACTAATGAACTTAAGCCTTCTATTTATAGGAAAACCAAGGGTCGGGGTAGTTTAGTCATTAGTTTAAAAGCCAAGGGTATTTTAGTCATTTCGCACATTATTTAATTAATAAAACTAGAATAATATCTAGATATTTTCCAAGCCAAGCTTCTAGAAGCTTCCCGAGCTGTTTTGTCATTATTTCTTCCGATTTCGGTATATCGGATAAATCGCGTGTGATTAATTTAAAATATTTCGCATTAGTAATATAAGTTTTAATTACTTATACGTATTTTATTAATAAAATACATCATTCAGTATTAATATGATGTCTCGTCTGACCCTCAAAGTTTTCCTTGAATTAATCTCGGATAATCTTCCGTATATTTTTCTCAAATATACCTACCGGGCGACGCGATTGATAAATTTCTTTCATTCTAGACACTAATTATGATTGAATAATATAATTAGGTATTAATCTGATAAATTTGATTATTCAAATTTAATGTTAACCTGTCTCATGTTCCGTTTGATGAAAACAATACGGATGAATTACCAGTTTAATTATATAACAGTCTGATTCCAACTAAATGGTTAACTAATACTGATTTAAAAACTTGATATTACTGAGTTTTGTTCCGAATAAACACTATTTTGTAAAGTGAAAAGTCCAAAAGACTTGGCACGTTTTTCGGTGAATAGTGTTTTTGGCGACCATTTCTCAGAAAATGGTTAGAAGACCAAAAAGTCAAAAATAATATTTATTTTCGTCTTTTCCCTATTTCGTCTTATTCCCGACACACTTTTCGAGAAAATATTTTATTGCTTATTACGCACCGGTGTTGCATACAAACACTGTATCCATCAACGGTTTGATCAAAAACATAAAGCGTTTTCGTTTGAAGAGCGTTTTACGTTTTATTTTGGGAAAAATATCAGTGGCTCCCTGGTATCTATTCCCCGTATAAATGCTATATCGTGAAATGGAAAAAGTCCAAACGTTGAAAAGAACGTTCAAAAAGACGACAAACGTTTTCTCGTGAATCGTGTCTTTTTCGTCTTTTTCCCAAGAAAATTTTATTGATTCCCTGACATCTAAACTTCATATTATCACTATGTTGTGAAATGTAAGAAGTCCTACAGATGAAAGAAACAGTCAAACGAATGAAAAACATCACCTCGTGAATAGTGCTTTTACACGTTTTTCGAGAAAAACTATTATTGACTGTTTCGTGTTTTCAAATCGTGGGAAGGTTGAATCTTGAAACAGAACGTCATTTCGACGTACACGTTTCGCTCGGGAGCTTAGGTTAGAATTCCTAGGGTTTAGACCCTAGGGTTTAGGGTTTAGGTTTTATCTTCTTTTCAGATTTTTGAAGAAAAAACTTTTATGTTCCTTTTTCGTGCTAAGGCTGTATACTTGAACCGAAACACATAAATAAGCAATAACGAAGATTCCATAACACATATAAGATGTAATTCAAGCTTTATTTATTCACATAAAGTCGGATTACAACTCTCTCGGATGTTCGGAATATTACAGTTCAACTAGCGTTGGATTTAAAAAACTTACTCAATGCCAATTCAATTGGTGTTGAGACTAAAATCAAGAACTTATCTGCAAAAGGGACATAACTCATAAATTTGAACATAACTGAAGCTATTTTAAGAACCCCATCTCATATGCTCTCTAGAGAAAGATGCATATGAGGCCTAAATTGGAGCAGAAATGGAACATGCGAAAATATTGGTATTTCCTTAGTTTTTACAAATCATAACAAGAAAACAATTATTTTTTTCACTTCATAAATAAAGATTTATTCTCAAAAATTAATACATTCCTAAATGTGTAATAACTAGTTTTTTCATGCAATAACTCTAAGTAACCAAACACTAGTATGGTGGTAATCAAACACTAATATGGAGGTAATTAATTCTTGAATTTACTTATCTTCGGTATGTATCTATAGTTCTTATTTATCGGCGCTTATTATAACTTAAGTTATATAATGATCATGGTTTTCTTTTTTTCCTCAGGGTGGTGATCAACTATGACTTCCCATTAAATCTCGACAGTGGTGTAGAAGGAATTGGTCAGGGTTATGACGGCGCTTATTATTGACGCCACCATGAACATGAAGATGAACTCGATGAAGTTTTGGAGAAGATTACTTTAATTATATTTAATGGCATTGGTATGCTAGTAGAGTAAAAGTAAGAGAGAGATATGAATAAATTGAATTGAATTTAAGTAGTTGGATTTACTCCTCATTGATTTAAGGGATTTGTGAAACTGAAATGATTTAATGTGAGTATTGCATTGCACTCTTTTTGTAATTATTGTGTTGATGCACTAATCTTATATTTTTTCTTAATTATTTTATAGTATTGTAAAGAACCCTATAATTTAACTTACGTGCAATGCTCATGGCCCACTTGGAAATTCCGATGCTCTTGACCCATTTGGACATTCCATCTTTTTCCATTTCAACTGTAAGAATCACATATATAAGACTGTAAAGTTTTAAAAATGTTTATTATTTGCGGCCCACGACAAAGAGAAGGGCGGAATGCAGCCGAGTTATTTTCCTTTTTGTATTTGTAGTGATTCAATGTTTGGACTTGAGGCCTCGTTTTTGTTGTAAGCATATCAAAATATGATTTTCAGCTTCTCTCCCTTTCTTTAATACTCCCCCCTCTTAAAAAACTTCTAATACACATATTGTTGTTTCTTTTTTGTTATTTTAAAAAAAAATTAAAGACCGAATAAGTCTACATACATAACATGTAGCTACAAAATCAACCACTATATCTATTTTAATCATTAAAAAATATGATTTTGTATTGAAATCTCTGCTAAATCACTTTCTAATGGGTAAAATTGGTTTTGTAGTTAATTTTTGTGTATATAAACTTATTCCTATTCTATTTTCTCTATCTTCCTCCATTCCTCTCTTTTTAATTCCAAAATTTAAACTGCCTCATCCTTTGAATTTTTCCAATTTCCATCATTATAGTCTCTTATCTCGAAAACATAGTTGTTAAAATCGGACCGGATCAACGGGTTCAACTGATTAAACCGGAAACCATACCCTAATACTTAAAAATACCACATAAGCAAATGGACCGCTGAAAACCATTTAAACCAGCCGATTTTGTATTAATCTGGTAAACCGGGCGACACTTAAAGTACCAAAACGGTTTTGCTAGTTTTCATAATTTTTTGTTGTAAGTTAATTCCTGAAACTTTCAAATCTTATTTTTATTTTTATTTCAACACTCTTCAATTTCAACTAAAACGACATATTTCCTTTTAAAATAGATTTAATAATCTAATTTTATGTTAATTTTATATTAATTGAATTTTATTTGGTGTACAAGTTTTGAGAAATTAAGAAACCTAAATTATGGATTCAATTGTAAGTCCAAGTGAAAAAGAAGGAATAAAAAGAAGGAATTTTTTAAGCAAAATTGAAAAGAGAAAAAAAAATAAAGCAAAAGAATAAAAGATAAAATAAAAAAAGAGTTAGAAAGAGAAAATTTTGCTACATAAATATATTATAAAAGGGAGCTTCACATCATCATCACGTTGGAAGGAACACAGCATTACAAAAGAAATAATAAGCAGCAACGCATCGGAAGAGGTACACAGCAGCTTAGCGCGGGACCATATCACACGAGCAAAGCAGCAACACATCTTGGGAAACAAAATATCACCAAAGCAGTTACACATCAAAATAATGGATATATTTGATGCTTTAGTCTTTGAACTTTATAAAATAATAATTTATAAAAAAAATATTTTTATGAATTTAAATAAATTTTTTTGAGAAAGTATTGAATTAATTTTTAAATTGCTACTCCGAATTAATATTGAATAGTGAAATATACATAATTAATATTGTGAATTCCGAACCTCATAACTTCCTTTCATTTATTAAAGTTAGTTATTTAATTAGTTTTAGTTTTAATTATTTAAAAAATTACTTTTTGTCAACTAGATTATAATTGAATAAAATTTAAATTTAATTGATTATTCAATAATTCTCATAAGATCGGTCTTATATTTTAAATTAAATTATTTTATAATAAATTCGTACATTTATAAATAGTTTTATAAAATTTAAACACAACAATAAGTCTACTATTTGGTACTTTAAAAAGTTAAAATATGGAAAGTACTTCCCCTTCTTATTTCTTGAATCCCTTATTTATACTCTCTAGTGCCCATATTAATCTAATAAAGGCGTTGTTATCTATGACTGGTATCAAGTCATTATTATCCTATCACTTATACTGTAGTTATCCAATTACTTATATATTATATGCATTTATTACATTGTATGTTACTCTTTTAGTTATAACAATATAAAATTACTAGAGGACATCCGTGCCTACGGCACTGAACCACTGTCTGTCTGTTAAAACACAAAAAAGAGAAGAAGAAGGAGAAGGAGAAGAATGAAGAATAAAGAATGAAGAAGAGAGAGGGATATAAAACTAATGAACGGCTAGATTTATGCTCAATTTTGAATGACCCAGATGATTTAATAAATTGGGGGGAAATTTAAAATGTTTTGCATTTTGTTATATAAGATTATTAATGTTTTGATAGTCAATTTACATAAAAATTAATATAACTTATTTTAAATTATAAAATATTTTTTTTTATAATTAATATTAATTTTTAAATAATTTACAACATTCTTAATTATATCAATTAAGGCTAAATGAATTAATATTAATTTTGAGTATGATAATTTCTTACATTGACTTAACATAATTAACAACGATTTTATATTTAAACAAAATGTTATTTGAATATTTAAAAAAAAATTATTTTCTAAATAGAATTTTATAATGTTTAATTTTAATTAGATATTTGATAGTTTCCTAATAGGCATTTAATTTCTTTAGGTAAAATTTATGATGCTATAGTGCAAATTATTATTTTTGATCATATAAAGTATTTTTAAATTATTTAAAATACAAATTTGATTCAACCGCTTCTTAAATCGATTGAATCACTGATCGACTCAGTGTCTAATCCGATTTAAATAACTATGCTCTAAAATGAAAGTCCGATGAATATGGAATAGATAAAAATAGAAACATAAAATAAACCTTAAGTATATAATTTTATAATTAAGTATATAATTATTATTAGAATATCAATACTCAATTAAATCGTAGAGGAATTTTTTTTTACAAACAAGCTTTACAAAAAAAAAAAAATTATAAAAAAAATAAACTCACAAACATATTTGACATTTCTGTCCTTTCAAATAAAAGGAGTACACATATCCCCTACAGCAAAATCATAGGTGCCCCTAAAAATTTATAAAACCCACGGGAATCCTCTTAAACCCTACGAATAAAAGAAAAGAAGTGTGGCTGACGATGAAAAGAAAACCAATTAAATCTGAAAGAATGGGAAAAACAAAATCTATCCACAATTAATTCTCACGTACCCTTTTCAATTAATAAACTTTTAATTCTCGGAAAACCCAAACAATCCCTTTCCGTATAACACTATTTCGAATTCAAGTAGGGTTTCGAATGTTCTATCTGATACACTAAGGAGGCAGCTAAATAATCGCCGCGGATTCCGATTTCCCTCCGCTTTATAATTCTTCCGGTGAACTTTTCTTCCGGTTGATAACGGTTAGATCTGTCATTTGATTTTCTTTTTTCAGTTTATAAAATTTTGAGCCGTTAGTTCGCTGGAGATGTCTGCTGTGGAGGCGGGAAAGAAGGCTGAGGAGGTGAAGGGCGGAGAGCTGGTGTTCTGTGGTGCCACGAATTGGGACCTCATTGGTCGGAAGAAAAGTCCAACTGATACGAACTTAGTCTCTCCTACCCGCCTTCGGCCTCTGGTCGGCGTTGATATTCGATTCGTTGCCTCTGGTTGTAGTAAGTTTAGTAGCTCGCTAATACTTTTTGATTTTGTAATGTTTCGTTTCCCTTACAATTATCTTAAGCAGTTGAACTGTTAATTTTAATATCTTATGGCAATTTAGATAACTAATGGATGGGTATTTAACTTTTGATTGGTAAATGTAAATGTAGCTTCGTGTCATTGTGTGGCATTGGATGTGGAAGGCCGGTGCTACACTTGGGGGCGCAATGATGTAAAGTTTGAATTTTGGATATGGAATTTATTGGTTTGTTTAAATTTTTACTTGTGGTTTCCTTTGGTATGGCAAACTGAAGAGTTACTGGTGTGTGCAGAGGGGGCAACTTGGTCATGGAGATACAATTCAGCGGGATAGGCCTACAGCTGTGTCAGGATTGTCAAAGTAAGTTTATCTATTAACATTGTCTTTTTTTGTGCTACTTCTCCTGTTCCAAAATGATTTTACATATGAATCTTCAATTTTTTAAGAAAAGTTTGAGTACTTCTTTACTGAGATGAAGTACATTGATTTAAAAGTTAGCTCCCATTTGGGGACGTCACATTAACTCTCATTTGGGGGTCGAGGTTGTTGCTACTTTTCCTTTTCACTGTTTTTGTTAACCTTCACACCACAGAAAGAAAAAATAAAAAAATAAATGGAAGAAGGTTTCTTGATCGAGTTTATGGTGGGTTCTTTGAGACTGAGTTTTTTAATGCCTTGATAAGGGTTGTATGAAAAGACTCTATGATAATGTTATTGGGGTTGCATCACCATTTGCATTGTATGTCAAATACACAAAATTTCTAATTTGGTTCTCATCCGTTACTCTTCCATCCAGTTTCCTTGCAATTCTAAAAGTATTCATTATAGCATCACTTGTAAAATGATCAGAATATATTGTTAAATAAATTACATCAATACGATCAATTATGCAAAGGTTTGGATTCTTTTTTACTGTTAAAACTGTCCATCACATTTCTCATACATTGAAACTGTAACTGAAAAACACACATTTTAATCAAATGGTAAATGGTGGCCTACTGCTCTCAATTTTGGTATGATGATGTAACTATAGTCATTAGACCTTTGTAGGACACTGATATATTTCACTTATGTATTGCACTATGACTATGGTACTATCAAGGTTTTTGAAGTTTGTTGGAACATTAAATTCTTATCTAGCAAGGGACGCAACAAGATTTTGATTCACACTTTACACATGTTTGCATGGAAAATTTATCTTTTATTTTGAAAGATTGAAAATAAAACGCCCTTTCTATAATTCAAACTTTAAAAGTAAAGTAGAAAACTGCTAGCTAGAAAAAAAGTGTTAGAATCATTTGTTACCACTTACCAGGAATGCTGATTGACTGAGTACGCAAAACGAAATTGGGTACGAGAAATGCTACATACAGTAAAATGTACCTTGATTCGGAATGATAGTACCTAATACGTGGAACGCGCGATTAAAGTTCCCTGGTAACCTTGTTAAGAATGTAAGTTGTAATTTATTCGTGTTTTCCAAACCAGCATGAACAAGGTGTCAAGGGTTTAATACAGTTGAAAGAAATTTGGGTTGAGACTTGAAAGGTCTGGGGATATTAGGGAGAGGGGTAAAGACTTCTAATTAAAACTATGTTCTTTTGTTGTTCTGAGTTCGTGTGTGTGTGATATATATATATATATATATATATATATATATATATATATATATATATGCATACATGCACAAGTGCATATTGAACATAATGATGATTCTTCCCCTTTTTTGTTTTTCACTTTCCTTCAAGGTATAAAATTGTTACAGCAGGGAGTGGCCGGAGCCATACAGTGGTAGTAGCAGAGGATGGGATCTCACTGTCTTTTGGCTGGAACAAGCATGGGCAGCTTGGTACAGGGTCTGCTAAAAATGGTAGGTTTCTCGCAGTCTGTTTCTCCTTCCCCATCTCAACTTACACAAAGAGAAAAACTGAAAAAGGATGGATATGAAAATTGTTCCTTTTATTGAATTTTAAATTGGTAAAATGTTAACTCTAGTGAGACTTCAAGTGTGAATCATTGTAAATTACTTTATAAATATCCAGTGAACTTGTTTCCCACTGACTTCTTTCTTTGAGTAAGAGGGTTCTCGCCGAGTGTTGAACTTTTCACTAAGTAGTTATTTACGACATTTTGGATTTTCATCTTGATTTGCCTTTGATTTGACAATATTTAACTAAGTTACATTTGGTCTGTCATTTGGACTTGTAGCTAGTAAATGTTCTATACTTCTATCTTCATATCATCTCTTGCCTGATCCATCAAGCCAGAGAGGACTTGTCCTCTTAAGGAAAATACTCCATTAGGATGTTGGTTAATTTTTTTTGACAAATACCTCAATAACTTCCCCCTCCTAGATTTCATGCTTTCGGCCTTTTTCATGGAGTCCCTAACCTGCTTGAAGTTGAAGTTAGCTCGCAAGAAGAAAAGTTTCTGTCTCTATTGCCTTCTTATTTTGTTTTGTTAGAAGATTGTCAACAGTGGCTAATGTTATTTGAATGTATTTGACTATTTGTGGTTCATCGTAATAATGTTAATTCTGATTCTTATCAATTTTGCAGAGGTTGAATTATCCCCAATACGTTGTCATGTATCCGATGTAAAAATTGCTACTTGCGGTGCTGACTTTACAGTTTGGTTAACTTCTGTGGAAGGCGCTTCCATATTGTATGGTTTTGATTTTGCTTTGATTTCTACTTACCGTTGACGTATATATAGAGAGCTGTTGACTTTAGTGTATATAGATCTCTAATCCCCTTATAAGGGAATAAGATGGCTGAATCTTTTCTGTTGTAACTCACTGGCTAATATCGTTTTTTTGCTTTCTAGAACTGCTGGTCTTCCACAGTATGGTCAGCTTGGACATGGAACTGACAATGAGGTTTGAAATAGCCTATTTAATTCTTTTTGTTTTTTCAGTTTTTATTTATACTTTCTGTACTTGTCTACAATTGGAGAACCCCCCCACCATCCCCAACAACACAGATACGTATTTATAAACATGGTGGACATAAATATCCCCGAGCATTAGTTTGTTTAATAAATTGGGAAGGATTAATATTTAACTTTGATCGTAAAAAATGACTAGCCTTGATATTATTTCAAAAAACGAACTAACAGAAGGAACATGAAAAACAATGTGGTAAGGAACATACGAATGACAGGTGTCGTATGAAAAAGAATTATGGCGGCCTCTCCAAAGATATCACAGTATAGACTGAGATTAGTGGAGGTTGGGAACAGAATAATTGTGTGAAAGAAGGGATAACTTTGTTCAGAAAAGATATGTTCTATAAACTATCTATACTAACCAATCTTATATTGTCTCTTTGAACAATTAATTGATGCATGATGTTAACTGTTAACCTTACATTTTAATGATACAATAAATACTAAAAAAATGTGATGCATATATTATTAACTCAGAATTATTTCAATTCAATGTTATACTTGAAGGCTAAATTGTTTTGGAGTACATTCATGTGATCATGTCCCAAAAAATAAGGCGGACTTCTATTTAGTTGTACTATACAGTGCTCACGAGCTCAACTGGGAATCATTTTTACTGCAAAAGGGCTGATTTTCTACCTTGGCGTGGTTAGTCAAAACCAAGCATTTTGGACCATCAAATGCATCATTTACTCGCATGTTGCTATGAGTTTAATACAAGTAATGTGATGGAGCATAGTTTCTCTCCTACCAACTACTGTCTTGCCAAGCCACATAGACATGCTAAGAAGCAAAACAAAATTGACAGAGCATATTGCTGAATGAAGGATCCATGAGGGCAAATTAGTGCTTTTATACTGCACACTAACCCAACATAGTATGAAAGGAGACAACATAATTACCGAGGATGAGTATGGCAATCAGTATTAAGTTGAACTGGATAGAAAACACTGACTACCAAGAAAGAAAAAAACTGTCTGTATTTTTTGCTCCCCAGGGAGGTATAGTGAAAACTGCTTCCAAATAAATCTACACAATATACATAGATTACCTCCACAATTATGCCTCAAATTTGTACATTACACTTTGTGGTGCCTTTACTGGGAATCCTGTTATCATCTGGATTGGAGTAGGGAAGATTTTTATCTGAACATTTGATAGGCAATCAGGTAGTTGTCCTAATTTGGTTAGACTATTGTGGAAACTCTTTGTTTCCAGTAGGTGATGCATGTTTATGAATGTTAACTTATGTGTGTGACCTTGTATTAGATTGGTCTGGATCTTGACGAACATTATTGTAATATTGCAGTACAATACTAAAGATAGCTCAGTCAGACTTGCCTATGAACCCCAACCCCACCCCAAGGCATTGGCTTTTTTAGCTCGGGAAACCATTGTTAAAGTTGCTTGTGGAACAAACCATACAGGTTGTGTATATGACCTGCTTACCAGCAATATCTATCTTCTAATGCATTCATGTCTATGTAAATAGGGTTTTGTGCTTACATTTAACTGCATTTGCCTCTTATATGTCCTGTGCGTACAGTGGCAGTTGATTCAAATGGTTACGTTTATACGTAAGTTCTTTTATGGTGATATGTTTCTATTTTTGCTTCTTTGTAGTTTACTTGGTTTATTACTTACGGATTAAAATTGACAAACACTTTTTTCTTTTTTTTGCCATGTTTTTAGGTGGGGCTTTGGTGGTTACGGGAGGTTTGTATTTTCATTTCACATTTTATTGGTTATATATGTGTGTGTGTGTGTGTGTATAAGTTGTATAATTAACCCTCTTATATTACTATTTGAGAGAAAAAAATTATTAGAAACATTTGTAAAAGAAGATTGTGTCCATATATATCTGCAATTATTCTTAATTTGCTTTTAACAAAAACTGCATAATTTGTTTGTTTAAAATATGAACAAAACTTCGTAATATGTTTTGTTTAATTTAGATAGTGTAGTTTGATTTCCTTCTTTTACATATATATCCCTGCATACTGGTGGATGGGTTAAATTACATATTTACTTATAATTTATTTTAAGAGGATAATTTATTTCAAAATTTATTAATTATAAGTTATTAGAATATATTAACTATAACACGTAGGTCGAAGTTTGTTCTTTGAAAAATTATTGTATTAATGAATAAAAAATATAAAAGTATTAATTATTAGTCTAATTTAGGCATGTTATTTTATGCCTTTAACACCAGTATACTGGATAAAGCTTTAAAACCCGATCCACTCTAGACACTGCAAGTTTTTTCCTCATTCTCTTTCCTCTAATGATTTATAGGCTTGGACATAGAGAGCAGAAGGATGAGTGGTCTCCTCGCCGGGTTGAAGTTTTCACAAGGCACAATGTTCTACCTCCTAATGCTTTGGTTTCAGCTGGTTCTGTTAATTCTTCTTGTACTGCTGGTATGGTTTTGCTTCTTTTGTGTTTTTTTTTTCCAATTGTTGTTGGATGAGAAGATATGTCTGGCCCTTGTTTCTTTTACCAACATTGTTGCCACTGCTATCTGTTGTGCTGCTTGTTTTACCTTGAGATGGTGATAACTATATAGCATTGGTGTAGCCAGAAGGTCCAGGAAGATTTGAATTTATAACTTTAATATCGTAGAATAAGATTACTTGTTTTGTAGGAGGAATATAGGAGTATAAAACTGAGGACCCCCCAGTTTTTACTCTATTTTGCAGCTTGCTGGAAACACTTTCCTGCTGAACTTGTCCTATAGTAGTAAAAAATAACGCATAAATGGCAAACCTTAAGCCTTATATCCCAGCAGGGGCAGAGCCAATTTCTTTTTAAGGGCGTCTTAAATGTAATAGACTATTTTTTTAATTGTTTAACACAACTTTAAAAGTATAAGAGCCCAAAAAAGATTATAATTTTTTCTTCTTATTCCAAGGCGGACAACAGTTTTTATACTTCTAAATTGACCGTAGTTTTTTTTTTTGAAGTCAACCAATGCCATTATTTTCTATATTTCTTCCAAGGGGTAAGGGTGTCACTTGCCCACCTTACTGCCCAGGTGGCTCCTCCCCTGTATCCTAGTAAATTCCACTTGCAAGCTTCGTGTAAAAAAATACTTCTCTATGGAAAAATGGATAGTGTAAAGGGAAAATAAAAGAAGCTACTTTTCCTACATGCATATGGATAGTGTTAAGGGAAAATAGAGAAGCCACTTTTCCTACATGCGTATGGTTGACAAGAAAATTTAATGTGCTTCGTGATGAAAAATCTTCTACAAAGTTGAGGAGAAAACTTGGGAGAAAATGTCTAGGGGTCTGGTTTTGGTAGGAATCACAGTTTCCCTTTACAACCAAAACTTGCAATGTCAAGTGTTCTTTTTCTCCCCCCAACCCCCCTTCTTATTTATTCTCTGTCCTTTTCCTCCCTTTTTCGGGATGTGGGTGGTCATTAAACTTCTGAAAAATAAGCTGGTGATTGCTTCAGAAACCACCAGTGACTAACAGAATTCAATTTTCCTTGAACTGAATGATGGGAACAGAGGATTTTTTTACTCCTGGAACAAGTTACGTCTTTACTAGAATTAACGTGAAACCTGATTAAGCTTATAATGTCAATGGAACAGTTATGAGCTTTTAACCAGTTTACTTATGTGCTTCTTAATTCTATCGTTCTGAATCATCTGCTTATGTTTCACATTGCTGACTAGAGTTTCTCTGTTTCCAGCCGGAGGGCAGTTGTACATGTGGGGAAAACTAAAGAATACAGGTGATGACTGGATGTATCCTAAACCTCTCATGGATTTAAGGTTCTTTCTATGACTCTGCTATTTCACACACTTATATTTCTCTTCCTTTGGCAAATCAACTAATTTGCTTGCCTTTTTATTTTTATTTGTTTTTAACTGATATGATATCGATGATATTACATGCCTAAAATCTTAGGGACTATGTGATATCTTTTGGAAGCTTACCTTGTTAGGCTTACTTTCAGCTTCTACTTTTTTATAAAAATTTCTTTATTTTTTTGTTTATACCTGTGTTTGTTGTTTTGGTATAGTCCCGTATTACTGGCAACTGTCCAAGGGACCTTTTAAATATACATTCAAATATAATTATGTAATTTCCCAGCAATGTAGATTCAGAAAGGGATGTGATACCCATGTATCCATTGATTCCCATCCATGAGGAAATTTATCAGTTTGCAGGTAGCCTTTCCCACAAGAGAAGAAAGAAAATAGAAATATCATGCAATACGTTCACTCTAAAATCCTGTAGAACCTTGGTCTCTATCTAAGAGAGTGTCATCATTGAAAACAGTATCTTCCCATTCTACGGTGGTAATGTCTTTGGTTGAATGAATATAATCATCATTTCCCTGCTCCAATTCATTTTCGCTTTCACAATTCTCACCATCATCTGTTTTTGATATTCTTCGTGGTTTTCTTGTTGAAAAGTTGAGCCAAATTGAAACCTTTAGCACCTTCAAATTAATCAAGGTCATCTTCTTGCGAGACAAAGGGGTAATTAGCGAAAAAATTTCCTCATCTTTTTGCTTCTCTCAATGGGGTCACTTTTTGCTCACAATCTCTTATCTATTTACTGGAATTATGACTTAGGGAGAGGGAGAGGTCATGGTTATCATGATCAAGAGGGAAACAAAATAGTTTAGGGAGGGGAGAAATTAAGGATTTGGGATTGGGTTAATGGTATACAAATGGGGGTATTGTAAAATAATACTTACTAACTAAACTTTTTTTTGTACGCCTATCATAATTAAGTTGTTTTAATGATTTCCTATTTCCTTTTTCCCTTTGTATGTATAATTATTATCTTTTTTTTGGTCCGCATAGAGGTATATATGTATTTTTTGAATTTAAAATTTGGAAACCCGAACCAAATTGTGCTAAATAATATTGTCAGTATTACAACTCATTTAAGTGAACCATTTTTTTTTTAAATTTTTTTTGCAGTGGCTGGAATTTGCGTTGCATGGACTCGGGCAGCATGCACCATTTTGTTGGTGCTGATAGCTCATGCATAAGTTGGGGCCATGCTCAGTATGGTGAACTTGGATATGGACCTCTTGGACAGAAGTATGTTTGTTTACCAACAAAACATCTTAGCTTTTCCTTTTCCCTTCCCCCAGCTTCCCATGTTACTTCTTTCTTACCAGTTCTATTCATGGTTCTGCTTCATAGATCTTCTGCAATTCCCAAAAAAGTAGACATCCTTGAGGGCATGCATGTTATGAGGTTGGTAACTCTGATATGTGTTTATGTCTATGTGTGTGTTCGTTTGTAGCTTAACTAGTTTGTTCTTACTGGATTACTATTGTTCTACTCCTCTGAAGTGTTGCATGTGGATTTGCCCATTCCATGGTGGTGGTTGATAAAACTGAGGTTGGTGACCGACTTGATCAGGTAACTTGCTGTAGCATATGTTTTCTTGTGTGAGTCAGATGCTTTTTGCTGTAGTTATGTTATGATCTTTGGAGAGCCCCATCTCTAAATGTTTACTATTAGGGATGGATTGGCCAAGACCATATCAATCCATACCAAGTTGCCCATATAAATTTGGGAATGGCAAACAATTATGCAATCATGACAGGCCACCACACCTGTACTGACACCTAAAGCGGCTATCATTCTAGGCAGCTTCACTCTAGTGGAAAGTATCCCTTTCCTCTTTTGGATGGCTTCACTATGCTCCAGGCAAACCTCTCTTAGGTAGCCCTTTCTATTTAGATAATAGTCCACAGACTGCCCTACTTTATACCATTTGTTATCTTCTTAGAAGATCCCTTCACCAAAAGCTAGCCATTAGGGAGGGAGAGCCTAAGACCATACCAACCCACACCTAGTTGAACATACAACCGATGTAAGGTTGGCAATCCAATATGGAATCATGACAAAATTTATTTAATATAGTTTTTAAACTTGTTATGTTTGAACTGACAAGGATTGATTGACTTCATAGTTCACTCTCCCATTATGTTGAGCAGTAGATTCTTTAATGATTTCCTAAATGTCCTCTTTGTAAAATACTACAAAGATAATGGCGTGTGTAATTAAAGGTTTGAAGAGTTTTAGCTTTGAATATATATGTTAAGTAGAGGCATTGATTTCCATGATTTACTTATATTGTAAATTAAGTTCCCAATTGGATGCCTTGGTTATTGAAAATCTCATTGCTTTAGGCAGTGCTTGTAAAAACATTGAGACAAGATGTATATTGATTGCTTATGTTTAGGTAAACAATTGGTGTTTTATCCAAATGATCCCTCGTCCCTGGACCAAGCATTCTCTGCCATATAGGTTTTGTGAACTTGTGACATCCATCAGGTTTAGAGCCCCCACTGGTCCATTCTTGAGAACTTTGAATACAGCATTACCTGCCGAGGGCAACAGCCATCAGTCTTTTTTCTTCCTATACACCGTGATTAGATATAATTTTTCTTTTCAATTTTCCTTATTCAATTTCGGGGCAGAATAGAGGTGGAGCTTGTTGGAGGTTAATATCTTGGTGCCAGGTCTGTTTGTTTTTTCACACCCTGCATCAGTTGTTTACTGGGGTGTATGGTTATCTTCTTATACGTATAAATTATATCATTGGTTTGTGTGAAATCCATGCAGATGTTTTATTTGCACACCTGGCCCCTTGGGTCATAAATGCTCAAGTTTCTTGAAATTGCAAATTTAAACTTTGGTGTATAAAATATTTGTCAAAAGTAAAAATTGAATTTAAGACCTTAGGAGACCTGAATTATTTTCCAAAGTAGGCCAATGCGAGTCATTTTTCTATACACAAGTAATTAAAGTTGATTTATTTTAAATGACACCTATTATTGGCACGTGTTTCTGCTTTTTTTTTTTATCTGAGTTTCTCGAAGTGATATTTGTAGAAAGGTGACTAATTTTTTTATGTTCATGACAGCTTGATGTCTACGATGGCAAAGCTTCAGGTGAAGGTATGGTCATAAACAACTTGTGATTTCCATAATGGAGAAGTGTACTGTATGAAATATATTTATAGTGAAGAAATTTTCTAGTGAAAGTAATATGAGGTGCAGTACCTAAGTTGGCAGGCCTATTTTTAATTTTTAATTTATAATATATATAGCACCTATTTTTGATTGCGAAGTCGATCGTTATAGGGCTATCTATGCCTTGGTCAAGTTTGACCATGAACACGTTTAAGGTTTTATAGTTTGGTGATAGTATCAGATTTTTCAGACTGTTTTAATGTGGCCAAAAACTAGTTGCAATGTGAGATATAGTATTAATTCTTAATTCTCTTGGCTGTAGGGAGTGAAGTACCTGAAAACAATACTAAGGTGGTTAACAAAATATCCAAAAAGGGTGGTGCTAAAGCACCAGAGAACTCCAATAAAAGGAAGTCAAAATATTCATCCGAATCAGAAGATGAGGAGAATGATAGTGATGATAACAGTGATGATGGCAGTGGTGATAGTGAAGAGGAGATTAATGGACGCGCAAAAGGTAAAAGGCAAAGGGGTGGAAAGGCTTCTGGTAAAGGTCGAGGCCAGAGTGCTGGCACTAAGAGCAGTGGGCGTGGACGAGGCCGCCCTCCTGCGGAGAAGAAAAGCGCACAGAGCACCCAAGGAAAGTCGGGTAAGAGGGGAAGACCTAAGAAGTCGTGAGCTACACAATTTTGGCGGTTAACATATTAACCTCTGTTTAGTTTGTGAAGAAGTGTACAATACTTATTTGCAGCGCGTTTTTCTGAATACCCTTAACTTGATAGACTTCCAAGATACTGACCGCTGCAACCCCTACCTAGACTTGGTGGCTCCTCCTGACTTATTAAATCAAGTTGGGAGGGATTGGAAGAAAGGTCTGCATGTTTGAGGGTGTTTCTTGTATCTTAAATTCATGTTGGATTATATGAGTGAAGGCTATTTCTTGTTTTCCATCACATTGCTGCTAAATTCAATTTGAGGGAAAAACATTTCTATCCGTTATCTGTTAATGCTTCACAGATTGAAACTTGAAATGGAAATTGATGTGGATCATGATTTCAAAGTAAAACGGATATGTTGATGATTTTTATGCCAAAAATGTTATTGTTGTCTCTGCATTTGGGTAGGATAAAATTTTCTTTCGTGGTTTAAAATTTACTTGAAAGGGTTTTTTTTTGAGTAAAATAGTGGTCTAATGGATCCTCTAAAGAGAAGGCTAAGCTCCGACTTACTTCCCCTTCAACTTGATATATGTTGTTTTTGATAGTAAAAAAGGTGGTGTTTTTACAAGATTTTTCTTTGTTATATTTGAAATTGATATTTTACTAGTAAACAAGGATTTTAACTAGTTTTTTTCTTACACACACGAGTGGCCTTGTAAAAGGTGATATCTCTCTCGAATAAATCTATAGATATACGTATTCTACTCTTTTTTTTTCGATTCACAATTCTAACAATCGTTTTGGCCAAATAAAATTCAAGTGAGTGGAAGCAATACGACTTTTGGAATTGTGGTATAAAAAAGAAGAGTAGAATTGATGTATTTATAGATTTATTTTTCTCTCATATACTTTGCTCTTTTATCTCTCCAAAGTACCAACAGTTTAGAAAATATTTGTTCACCTTTGAAACCCTTTATACCAAAATATTTCAAAATGCCATTGGGTAAACCCATCATTACCTAAGAATATGAAGGGTAAATTCAGAACCATGCCCACAAACTTTTGGAGTCTACAAAATAAGCCTATTTAAATTGCTTTGTGGCGAGATACAATAGTACAATCTATAAATATTTACAAGTTCAAGTAATTGGAACATGCCCAATTGTTGAAGGCCCAATTTATGAATTTGGCATGAAAATTATATTTGGGCTTTGTTTTATCACACCTCTAGATTACTTACTAATAAAGGAGCAAGATGTTTTTGGGCTTAGCCACCCAAAAAAAGGAAAGAGATGTGTAGGCCTTGCTGGAACTAATCTTTATCAACGAATTCAGCACAAAATCTTGACCGTCGATTAGATTTAATGGTTTGTAATCGCAAAACCCTAGCGGAGACTCCTATAAAACTGATACATTTCTCGGCTTCAAGAACAAAACCCTATTTCCCCCGTATAAATCATTCTCCGTCCTCCTGATCTATTATGTTAACTTCTATCTATATGGAGTAATAAACACATCAAAAGAGGCCAAATGATGTGTTTGATGGAATTGAGTACCCAAACAAAGATTTGGGTAGCATGATTCTCATTCAGAATAGGAAGATCTGATGCCTCAGAATTATCTCTAGTTTATTTTTATTTTTATTTTTATTTTTTTCATCCCCAATTTCTTACATTTAGAGGAGGATGAGATGTATGAATTACAATTTTTACTGGTTTAATTTTATTTTTAAAATGTTTGTATTTAATTATATAAAGTTTGCATTTAATTTTATTTTTACGTATAAAGAATATTTTTTGGCTAATTGTTTTGAGTTTTATGAACCGGCCAATGATGATAGTTTAATATTCAACTGAAATGCATGTTGAAAATTATTGAACTAGGACGGTCTGAGGCTTTGATTCTCTCTTTAATGATATTGAACAATGAATGCCCGCATCCTGCCATTTATATGTTGCTGAATTATTATTGTTTTTAAAAGTAAATTTGAAAGAAATTGTTGTTGTAGTTGTGGATGATGAAATCAAATATATCACAGTTATCCCTGTCTGAGCGACATTTTTGCTGACAATTTGTGATCTGACACATACTCCCCATAGTTTATTTTTTCTATCCTACTTTATTTTCTTTATAAGTATTTTTGATATGTTTACACTTTTGTAAATTTCTCTATGAATTTTAAAAAAAACCAACTAATTTAAAGTTTAAATCTCTAAAGAAATTCTAAAACAATAATTCCTATTAAATAGAAATTAGACCCGAGAATATAAGGGATAAATTAATTTTTTGTTTTTGTACTGGGACTCTGACTTATAAGTTCATATTCCAATGGAGAAAAGTAACAAATTTTGATGTTTGTACTAAAATTTTTACAAGCCGTTTAGTTATTAGGGTTCCGTTCAGCTTCTATTTAAATTTTGAACAAGTTAGGAAGTTGGTATATTAACTGAAAAAAGTAACAAATTGGTATCCTTAATTATTAAGGGTTTCATCCTGTTTCTATTTATAGTCATACATAAGGTTGGTCCGGCCGGATCGGATTTTTGACTTTCAGTTTAAAAATTAGGGACCTTTGAAAAAGAGGGGGGTCTGCTGAGGATTTAAATGACATGCCTGCGTAATTCAACTATAATGATTTTACATAAATATTCAAGTATAATCATTTATCTTATAAATTTTTTTAGTACAAATACAAACTTGTATGTCAGTTCTAAGTACATATATTAAAAGTTGATTTATCTCTTAGCTTATTAAGAGTTTTCTTTCATATCCGTCAGTCAAATTTAACGTTTTTAGATAAAATTCAACTAGAATCACCGGTTTGTAAATTTTTTATATTATCAGTAGGGTCGGTCCTATACTATAAACAAAAATGCTTGGGGTTTAGGTTTCATTTTAAAATAAGGTCTAAAATTTTTAAGTATTATAAATAACTTATATAAAAAAAAATTCATAAAAATATAAGTCTCATCAATCATTTAGGGTTCAATTAAAATATTAAATACTTAAAAAAAATTAACAATATAAAAAAAGTTTTATTTAAATAAAAAAATATTAATATTTTTTTTGTTTTAAAATAAAAGTCATTCATTAACTTTATAGTCAAATTGATTATTTTTAAAATTAACAATTAAACATATATATTTAAATTTTTTTAAAAGTAAACATTAAAATTATTATTAAATTTTATGTAGTGTATAATGTTTATATGTTTTTTAAATATATATTAAATAATAATAAAATATATTGATTTAAAAAATTGTCATTTTGACTATAAAAGTCGATAAAGGACGTATTAAATATAAAATGTCTCATTTAAGAATATCATTTTAGGTCTCAAATTGTTTTGAGTCATCCCTGATTTATCAGAACCAATTTGTTATTTTTTTCAATTGGGGTATTTATTTATAAGTTAAGTTCAAGTACAGGCACCTAAATGTGATTATTTTAATTGTGAAAAAAAGAATATATAAAAATATTTGAATATATAATTTGGTGATAATTGTGAACGACATAATTAATGAAATTTCAAATATCACTTGTACCTATGAAATATAATTTTCTTTTCCCAAGTATCAAAAGCAGTTAATTTATCTTCATTTGTTATTTAAAAGTTACCACGTTCACTCATAAACGAGGCTGAAAGCTAGCAATTATAATTAAATTTTTTGGGTAGATATAAAATATGAAACAAAAATTTTGTTAATTGTATATTTTTAAAAGAATTTTTGAGCCTCCTATTTACTTTGTAACTAGCATCATTTATTGATATTTAATAAAATTTCAGATTAGGAAGGAGGTTCAAAAATTTTGTTAAAATTGCATGAGTTGGCAAGATATTTTGTTCTATATTTTTTAAATATCTAAAATGTGTGTATTTTGTGACGACCCCAAATCCGGGTTCTTTAACCTCGGGTTTGGTTCTCACAGTACAATACTTAACAACAATGAAATACATATATTGTATTCAAACTACGCGGAATAATACAAAAGGTTCCTTATATAAAGGCTACACTTCCCAAGGTCTATTAACCTTAAATTGTAACATTACATATCTTAAGGGAAATACAAAAGATTTACAACAGTAATTACATAACAGCAATTTAAACTAGCATGCAATTACTAAAACTAAGCATTCGCTTTCCCCTTGCCTTTGTTCGATTTAGAGCTTTCGGGATTGGCTGAAATATAGTCATGATATAACAAGAATGAACAACTAAATGGCTCAGCAAGTTTATAAACAACAATCATACGATATAACATGATGAAGGGAAATAACTTCAAGGTTTCAACAATAGCAATTGTGAAAGATAACAAGAATCAATGTTCAATAAAAGAAGGAATTGACTATTTACTGCTGAGTGGTCTTTAATGACCATGAACTGCTACTAAGGTAGAACAGACATACAATGTCTGACTCCTTGTTAAAATAACGGGACACTTGAGGGGATCAGTCCTCTCATGTCCTATGTATATGCATCACATTTAGTTTTCTTGCGCGCTGTCGGGTCTCCGACAAATAAATGTCCCCTTTAACTAGGGTTGTTCTATCTCAGTCTTACTGTAAGAATCCGCACCAGCAAATGGTTTGGATAAGCTTTTATAATATTCAATTAAATGAATTTAACATGCATTTGTCTAGCCGAAACAATTAGCTTAGACGTTCTTAAACAGTTTGCAAAAGCACTATGTGCGAATACAATAATCAATAATGATGTGAAGTAATTTTTGATAATTAATTCACTCAAAGGTCTGTCAAGTAACTACGGGTGTAGAATACTTGCTCAACAATAATTGAAATGTAAATACGGTTGAAGAATATCTGCAACAATAAATACAAGTTTAAGGGTAGAAAACTTGCCTGTCTGCACAGCTACAATAAATGTCTAGCTTTAACTACTTGCTTTGAAAGACCTAACATTAATAAAGTCGGTCTAATAATTAGCACGGCGTATTTGCATAACTATACGCTTGATAATGAACTTATTTACCACACATAAGTACTAACACATAATTTACATTAGTCAAAACAATATTATTAACCTTATAAACCCTTAATCATATTAGGTTAATAATTTAATAAGTTAGAAAATATTTTTCTTAAGTGTTGGACACTTATTAAACCTTTAAACAACTTATTATAATTGTTTAACTAAATTCAATTTATTTTATTAACTAAATCTTTTTTTTTAATTACTATTTAATATTGATTAAATATAAATTAATTAATTAACTCTAGTTATTATTTAAAATAAATAATAACTAATTGTACTTACTTATTATTTAATTATAATTAAATAATAAATAATTATTAACTTAGTTTTAACCTTCTTTAATTTAATGTTAATCAACCAATAATTAACCAAGTAATTAACCTTACTTATTATTTAATTAAGGAAATTAAATAATAGTTTACTAATCTTAATCCTCTTTAATTATTATTTAATGTCAATTAAATAATAATTAATTATTTAATTAATTTTAATTATTATTTAAGGTTAAATAATAATCAAATCATTCTTATTTATTATTTAAATTAAATAATAAATTATTACTCTAATAACTTAATTTTCATTAATCGTTATTTAATGCTAATTAAATAATAATTAATTACCTAATTATCCTTATTTATTATTTAATAATATTTAAATAATAAATAATAAATTTATGAATTTTATCTCTCTTTAAGTATTATTTAATAGGCATTAAATAATAAATGCTAATTTATCATCTTTATTTATTATTAACATTTAAAATAATAAATAAATAATAAATTTATTTAACTTAACCATGGTTTAGCTAACTAGATTAATATTTAAAATATTTAAATATTAAACTTAATGAAAAATATCCTCCCCAATATTATTTTTGTATTATAATTATTTTTGTTATAATTTTAATTTAGTTTTTAAATATTTAAATTAATTAAATTTAACCCGAATGGCATTTCCGTAAATAAGTCGAAATCTGAACCGAGGGCAGAATGGTAATTCTGCCAAGAAAAACACGGAGGGGCATAAATGTAATTTCGCAGAAAACCGGTGCTGGAGCATTGCGCGCGCCATCAGTAGCAACGGCCCAAAACGGTGCCGTTTTAAGAAGCCGGAAACGGCTTCCGCGCATTGCGCGGAGTAAATTCCCCACAGACGCCAAACGACGTCGTTTGGCTCCGTGTTTTGCCAGTCGAATGTCTTCCGCGCATTGCGCGGACTGTTCCTATTTTTCTCCCTTTAGCAGATTGTGAACAGTGCTATTTTTAACTAAAATTATACCTTCAATTAAGCTTTAACTCTTCAATAAAAATCCAAAAAAATTACCAATCACCTTATATTAATTTATAACATGAAAAAATAATTTTTCATGATTTAATATCATTATTTTTTTATAAAAATTTCTACATCACATAAACTACCATAAATCATAACTTTTTGTGTATAACTCCATTTTAAGTGATTCAAACTTTGTTTTTCTCATGATTTAATGTTCTATAATATTAGAACATCAAACCTTAGTTTTATAAAAATATTTTTGGGCATAAATTCCAAAACTTGTTTACACACTATTAAATACATATTTTAGCATATAAATATACCAAAATACAAACCAAGAATATTAAACTCAAGCATGGCATAAATATTACCACTACACATTAATAACTATATTAACATTTTTACACTAACATGATGATTTATTTAATTTAAAAACAAACTACATTTAAAATAACAATTACCTTGTTTTAATGGCTATCTTCCTTTTTCTTCCAAAGTAGGTGATGAATGAAGATGACATGCACCAAAAACTCCTTTTCCTCTCTTAGTATTTTACTCTCACTAATTTCTCACTCTCAAATGCTCTCTAGCTCTCTCTCTTTTGGACTTAGAAAAATAATGAAATGTAGAAGTCTTACAAATGCAAGTATACTCCTACAAAATATTAGATACACATATTGTATATATTAATCTAGACCATCATGCACCTATATTGGATACTTACACAAGAAAATTAGTCCATACCTAGTTGGTGAGAATTTTGTGGGAAAGGACTTTCCCAAAAACCAAAACAAGCAACCTAATATTAAATAAAAGAAAAATAAAAGAAAATCAAAAAAATCATTTTCTCTCTCCTCTCCATGTTGTCGGCTGATGGATCAATATATGTCCCAAATTCATTGTCATTTTGCTTAATTTAAAAATTAAATAGTTTAATTAAGTATTTTTCAAGTGGGCCAATCATTGGGCTTTAATTTAAAATACCAATTGGGCTCCTATTAAATTGTTTGGGCTACTAAATTGTCAAATTTTATTATTCTACACTTGGGCTACTAATTGACCCATGTTGGGCTAATTTAATAATTTACACATTAATTATTCAATCCATGATTAAATAAATAATTAGATTGAATAAATAATTAAATATTCTAACCCATAAGTATTAAATTACTAAATGGACTAATAAATATTATTATTAATATTTCACATTATTTACATTAATTAATAATCATATTAATTAATTTATTATATTTAATTCACTCATTATATTCAATTTAATTGAATATTTAATTAATAGGAAACTTATCAATTATTTTGATATTAAAACTTTAGGGTTTGTTCACTAATTTAATACATATTAGTGACCCCCTTTAATTAATTTTAGTAATTAATTACATAATTATTTAATCACATAATTAATTAATCACATAAAAAGATTTAAATAATCTGATAAAACTAACTCGTTGGAAATTAAATTAATAATTTAATTAATAAAGACGTGGAAATTCTAGGACATTACATTATCCCCTCCTTATAAAAATTCCGTCCTTGGAATTGTAAAAATAAGGTTACTCAAATAAAAACGGGTAATTTGCCCTCATTTCCTCCTCTAATTCCCACGTAGCTTCTTCAATGGCGTGATTCCTCCAAAGTACTTTGACAGAATGAATTATCTTATTTCTCAGTTTCTGTTCCTTCCTATCGAGTATCTGAACATGAACTTCTTCATATGATAAGTCTTTACCAACTTGAATTGGTTCATAGGAGATAACGTGCTTGTAGTCTGGTTTGTATGGCCGCAATACTGACACGTGAAACACATTGTGAATATGTTCCAATTCAGGAGGTAAAGCTACCTCGTATGCTACTTCACCCACTCTCCTCAATATTTCGAACGGTCCTATGAACCTTGGACTCAGTTTTCCCTTCTTTCCAAATCTGATCTTCCCTTTCCAGGGAGATACCTTAATGAACACAAAACTCCCCACTTCGAAGTCTCGTTTCTGTCGATGTAAATCGGCGTATTTGTTTTGACGGTCTTGAGCTGCTACTAGCCGAGCTCTTATTACCTTGATGATTTCTACCGTCTGTTGATAAGTTCTCCCATGGATTCATTTTAAGTTACTAAAATTGAGAAGTTTGAAATTAAATATTAATCTTTGATTTTTAGAATTTAAATATTAAAACTTGTCCAAACAAAATGTATTTGAAGAAAGAGTATGAGAACTTTATTTGCATATTGAATTTAGGGGGTCATTAA
Source organism: Hedera helix (assembly GCA_947179155.2). Taxonomy (NCBI): domain Eukaryota; kingdom Viridiplantae; phylum Streptophyta; class Magnoliopsida; order Apiales; family Araliaceae; genus Hedera; species Hedera helix. The sequence goes on along the minus strand of OX359265.1, from coordinate 2,098,625 downwards.
TGAAACATATCAATTTTTTGATCTCAAAATGTGTTTTAAATGATTAATTATATTATAAAATATCATTAAATATTTAATATGAAACCATTTAGCATTTAGAATCTCTAGTATTTTTTGATCAAAAAATTTAATTAACTGAAAGATATTGAAATTACAATAGATACAAAGATTACAATATAAAAAATTAAAATAATAATTATTTCAAATAAAATATAAAATAATTAGAAAAATTGTAAATCATAACAATAATATTATGTATATCCCTAAAAAATAGTTATATTTTAAAAGTAATAATATATATATATATATATATATATATATACCTAAAAGATATTTATATTTTAAAAATAACACCATATATACTCTTATTAAAAGCTATTTATATTTCAAAAGTAATAACAAAATATGTAAATCTAAACAGTTTTTTAACATAAATAAAAAAAGAACCGATCAACATGATAATATCATATCCAAATTTAAATAATCAATTTTTAACAATCTACACCAAAAAAATTCTCACAAACAAAAATAAAAAAGTTATGCCATATCCCACCTGAAAACGTCACCTCGATCTTTTTAAAACCGACCTATTAGTTTACAATATTTTATTCTTGTTTTATGAGCATTAAATTTTTACTCATGAATTGATATTTTTACCACCAGCAACCATTTTACTCATAAAATTTTAAACAAAAATAAATATTTTTTCACATAATTTTTCTCATATAAATATAAATAGTGAATGAGTATTACGCGGACGTAAGATGGGGGAGATTCATATGTAAAAATAACAGCAAATATGACAGGCTAGTCAATAGCCCATTAACAGTTTACACGAAATACGCCCAAAAATAATTTCTCAAAACGTAATGATCCCCCAACCAAACAAACCATTAAGTAAAAACAAATCCAGCCTTCAAAAGGCCAATCATCATGTGCAAAGAAAACCAAACCCCTCCAAATCAGATCCACATTTGCCACATATAAGTTATAGCTGTAACGGGAGTAAAAAGAAGTAAACATAAGTATGATAAATTTACGTCTACTGTTAACAAGTACAACAAGACCATGGGAGACGCATCCCTGTTTTATAGTTTTCATGACTTGGATACATAGACATAATATGGATACAGTTAAATGAAGCGCCAATAGCACTTCCAGCTCTTCATCTCTTCTTCAAACATCATGTATGATCTTCAAAAACTAGAGCAGACTAGTAATTTTAACTTATTTTTCACCTTATTTTCTACTTACTTTAGGGTAGGATTCTTGGTAGGGGGTGGGCTTAAAAGAGAGGATTACAAGAAAACCAAATTAGCTATGGTCTTTTACTACTACTGCATATAATCAATTCATATTTTCCACCGTTACTAAAGGCAGACACCTGAGGAGACATACCTACACTCAATGATGTTATGTTTTTTCTCCACCCTTTTCAAGATTCTAGACATTTACTTGATGGTGATGTAGCGGTTTGTCCCATGCTTTGCCCAGTGGTCCCTGAGATCAACTGAATTTGACAGATCATGACCTTCTGCAGCAAGCCGGCTAAGCAGCTTGTTGAATGCACTTCCACTCATCTTCCTACCACCAACTCGGGCATGACGCTTGTTCGGCACTGATGGCAACGGATACATTGACATGGTGGTAGTGCAGCAAGATGATTGCCAACCTCCATTTCCCCATTTGTAGCACGGCCTCAGTACTCCAGTGCAGGAGCAAACAGGAACCGGCATCGTAGATTCATCAAATACAACCTGATTCAGCCCCAGGTCCTGATCCTTCCAGTCTGGCTTTGACACTGCCTGTTGTCTGTTAAGGTCATCAACCCCGCCACTCATTTCCTGCCCACCCTTCCACTCCTGTGATTTGCCAAACATAGTTCTGTTCAGGTCCTCATTTTCTTTTTTAACCTTCTTTGATGATTTTGAGGTCTTCTTATTAGTCGTAGTTGCCTTTGCCTCCTTAGTTCGTTTAGTTCGCCTGGACTTTGCAGGCTCAGGAGCAATTGGTGACATTGGGATGGCTTCACTTGTGTGCATGTCCCTTGCACCGTATGGAGCTTCACCCAAGTGGGACTGATTATGCATGTGCTGTTGCGGATGGTGCATGTGCTTCACTCCACGTGAGATTTGGCACCCCGGTGGGCATGTAGACATATTACCATTGCTCATGGAGTTCTCCCGGTACTGAAGAGTAGCAATCGCAGAATCTCGTTCCATAAAGGCATTATTACGCTCTGAAACTGCTGAATCTCGCTGTAGGAGTGCCATGTCTCTTTCTGCCAAGGCTGCCTTCTTTTCTGAAATGGCCATGTTTCTCTCTTGAATAGCTTGATCTCTTTCAGCCATAATAGACATTATCTGCTTCATCGATGGCTGATGCTGCATAAACCACTGAAATAGAAGTAATTGAGCAGCTATCAATTAGAATTGAAGTTTACGAGGAAAAATAGATGGATTACAACTCTTTTATTTGCAGAAGTTACTTTAGATACCTGCCCCTGGGGTGGTTTATGCCTTCCATTTTCACGATGCCCACTGTCATCCATCAGTATTTTTAACTTTCAAAACTTCACTTTAAGTCGATATATATTTAAATGAGCACCAAATAGCTACAACACCCATACTCAAAGCCCTGTAATTAAATCTTCGAAGAAAGGAAAAAGAAAAGAAAAAACAGTTGCTCAGAGGTTTGTTTATAGAGTGTGCTGTTAGGGTAGAATAAAATGTTTAAATATTTTCTTCACCTAGTAGAACATAACCTTTAAGAAAATTGCACCTCTAACTTGCCACATCAGATTCTAATCAGAAGTAGAAGTCCATCTATTTGAAGAACCTCTTCTGTCCAAAAAATATATAAATAAATCAACAAAAATCTAATGCATAGCCACAACCAAAGGCAATTACAAAGAATTTATTTAACTTGGCAGCATGTTTTGGTTGAAAAATTATGTAAACAAAAAATATATAAACTTTTTTACAAAATTTCTGTAACCACCATCACACAAGTACCCAACTCCCTCTCTCTCCCCCCCCCCCCCCCCCCCCCCCCCCCCCCCCTCATGCATATGCGCATTATCGCTCTTCCAGTCAAGGCTTCATATGATAGATTAACCAACAGAGGTATGATTTAAGGTGAATAACAACACCAGCACAAACAAGGAGGAAAGAATAAACCAAAGACTGAAGTGCATACACATTACTAGATTCCTAAAGTACCAAAAACCTTAAAAACCACTGACATGCACTTTTTATGGAACTTGTACGAATAGAAGGGCACTAGTATCTTAAATACATTACTTTGCAAGGGATTACACATTCGAGCATTCACCTAGACCCTTGCAACAGAATAACAAAGATATCAATTTGCACAGTTGCAAGCAAGTCATCTCCATTCACCTTGGTAAAGCTTGGTGATTAAGCATTGATCCTGGTTCAATTTTCCTAGGACTGGAAAGAGAGGATCAACAAAGAGGAAACAAGAATCACCAAGAAAAAATTCTAATGCATACATAACCTAGCAAGTATGCATGTTATTTCAAATTAGGCAATTTTATATGAAATCCCACTGTATTTGATTGCAACAATGCATCAAAGAGTATTACAGATAAACCTACGAGGAAGCTTATACAAATCAAAGAAATCTATATTAAGAAATCAGAGCACCCATGTGGGGAGTTACTGAGTAATATAGGGTAATGCAAGGCAACAGAAAAAGAAAGCAAAATAACATACATATAGGTTAACTGAAGTGCCCAAAACAGTCGTGTATAAAACTAATTCAAAAGAAAATCCTTTCGGGAATAAGAAGAGGCTACTCTTCCCAACTGGCAGCACAAACATATCGCAATAATGTTTTATATTGAGTACCTTTTATGCATACAAAACACAACAAATTTCATATGGCGTACAGCACAAACACTTGAAGATGGAATCTACCATTTCCACTCAAAGAGTGTGTATTCTATGTTAGACGGACTCTTCACTTGCCCTGAAATACTTACGTCTGACACTTAACACGAGAACAATTATATGGGTGATGGACACTTACAAAATTGGCAAATTTGAGGAGTACATGGGTCGGACTCTTTCAAAGTATCTGTGTTTGATAAACACTCCATCCGAGTCCATGTAAAGAACATATTATAACTATTTCACCGGTCATCTCAGATAGGGTGCCTTTATATGTAAATAACATATTATACCTATCTCAAATTATCTCATAATGATTTCCATTGTTTAATATAAAAATAAGGCATGACAACTCAAGAATACTTAAAAGTTGCAACAACACAAATTTAAGATTCACTTGGTTAATAATTCTCAAAGCATTTGGAATAGATTGGTTATGCCTAAAAGAGTAAAAATCACTACTGAAACAACATTCTCATAATGTACAAGAGGAATGAAATTCTTTTAACCCTCACTAAACATAAGGAACCAAAAGTGACAGAGTCACTAGATAATAAAGACAAGTGATAAGAAAGTAGGAAATATAAATATTTCAATATCTAACGAATTGATGAAACACTTAGCTATCTTACACAGATAAACAAGCATTAAGACAGCATTTAAGTAAATGATAACAAAATAACTGGGTGGGGCTAATTCTACATAGGTGACACTGCATATGAACAAGAAGCTAGGCAAATAATAGTCTAATACTTGCAACGCAAGCTTGATATAAGATTAAGCACTTTCAATCTTCCGAAGAAAAATGGTAGCAAACCATTGACACGAAAAATCTAAAAATAGTTCAACCATTAGGAATGACACACAACACAATTGCACAATGTGTGCATGCATCACACATGCATATGGAGATAGCTAGTATACTTAATGCTATACACATGTATTCACCGCGAGCTAATCCATTCATTGGAAAATGTGCCATCACCCAAAGACATTTCCATATTCTTAGTGTATATTAAATGACACTTGATTTATCTTAGGTTTATTCATATATATATGTGTGTGTGTAGGTAGTCAAATATACAACACTTCACGAATAAACATTAACGAATTGCTTGATATAGGATAAACAAACAAATTAAAGTTCATCTCAAATCTCATTCTAACAATAGTTTGTTACTACTCGCCACAAAAGTTTTTTACAACCAGTTATCCGTAAAATTCATAAATTGTTCTTCACGAGGTTACATTACATGCTAAGCATGTCAGATTATACGCAGATTAAATAGATGCTGACAAATACTATGCCCAACCACTATAAAACCAAAATGAGAAGTACACACTATTAATACTAGAAAACGTGAGACATCCACAATTAAAAAGCACCTTGGACTTACGTAGGTAATATCTATAGATGTAATCTATGAGAATCATACATTAAATGGAGATATGCTAATGCCACACATTCTAAAATAGCACAAGCAGAGAAATAAGACAAGGAAAGGAAAAAGGAATAACGACAGCATATTGGTGTGCCTTCAAAACTATCAACTCTTTTTTGGTCCAAGGCTCTAAGCCAAATTTCATATTAAGTGACTGTATTCACATATTCTACTCCAGACAATAACTTTCCTGGCACTACCAGATCTTCTTGATAATCACAACATAGTTTTCCATAGTAGATCTGCCACTAAGGAGCCTGAATAGTTCTACTATCCAATGGGCCTCTTCATTTCAGCTAAAATTAGTTGTTCAAAATGTGATTTTGATGAACTTATAATTGATTGCTGAAATAATCAGGAAGATTTGTTTCTTTTAGTTGAAAATACCTGCTTGAAATAATAGAGAAAATAATTCCTAAAAATATTTGTATTGCTAAAATATATGACAAAAATGGTATTACCATTATTGAGGGGTACTCTTGATATTATTATCACTTTTTAGGGTAGAAGAGGCTAAACTTTATAAACTCTAATAACCCATACTTCCAAGCCAAAAAAAATCCTTTGGCCAGCCTTTTTTTTTTATAAAAAAAAAAAAAGATGACCTTTGGCCTCCGTTTTTTTTTCTTTTGTTGACACCAAAATCACTTCATTTTGCCTCCAAAAAAGCAGAAATAAACATTCGAGAATCACTTATTGCTTAAAAACAGCAATAAGCAGAAATAAAGAAAAAGAAAAGATAATGCTGAAACAAACAGGCCCCAATATGTATTCTTCAATAATCTTGCTTTTCTAACAGTTGTTGTCAACTAAAGTAGGAATTTGAGACAGAAAGGAACAATTATAAGAAAAGATAAATCAATAAACAAATGCATTTGAGGGAAGCTATAGGTGGCATTTGTTGAGATATAAAGAAGAGAACACATATAAAACATACAAGATTGACAACATAATGCACTTAAAGAGGAACTTAATTTAAATTGTGGTGCCAAAGGAACAAGAACAAGGCCAAGCAAATAGTGGCTGACAAAACAAATAAATGTCTTGGGTTCAACCGAGTATACAGATTTAAAGCAACAACGGACAAGGAGGACTCATGTTTTTGTACCAATGTGGTATTAAAACCTTTTGGGTTAAGTTGATATCGAAATTAATTTTGTTTTATTCTGCATTCTCGCATTTCAAAACCTTTTGAAAAAACATTTCGAATTACTTAGTTGTTCCGGTTATATAGATAGGGTTTGTCCTACACAATTTTGGCTCTTACTTACTTTATGCCTGCAATATCCATACAGTTGATGACTTGATTCAATATAATGCCATGTTGATGAACTCATCTGTCATCTGATTCAACAATTTTGCATCATGAAAACAGGGTGAACCAACATTTGAAAGGATAAAGATGGCCAACTTAAGTCCTATCATTTACCATAGTGTATTCCCCTAATTCCCTTCAAGCCACACTTTGCAAGATAAGTGAAGTTCTCCAAGATGAGCAACTTAAAATGCCCTGTGCACGGCCTAACAAATCGAGCACATATATTTGTGCCAGACATACAGCATAGAAGTTTTATGGCAAAGCATCTCTACTAGAACATCCAAAACTAAAAGGAATGAAACACCACATCCAGTCAATGACTATTATAGAAATCCAAAAAATGACTCATACAGTCATACCGGTCTTAAAAATGCATAGTCGTCAAATTGTGAATCGTATTGTGTATTGAAAACCCCAATATCGTGTTTTATGTATTGTGACGTAAATCGTATCGTACGATATGGAAACAAAATAAAAAATATAGTAATATATATTTAAACATATAAAACACAAACTTGACTATATATAAAAGTAGTCAAGTAAATATTATCATAGACTAAAAAAAAAATTCAAAGTTAAACAGTAGCCAAAATACTCTAAATTAATTTATTAGATATTATTTCAGTAACCTTTATAGAGTAAGAGAAAATAAATATTCAGATTCACATAAAATGAATATTCAGATTCACCTTTAATTTATAAGACAAAAAAGAATAATTCAAATTAGCAAATAAAAATTTATATATCTGCTTATAGAAAGTAATGTGTGAAAAATAGAACGACATTTTCAATAAAATATAATATTCTAAAAAGTTATTAAAGGCTCATGAAGCGATATAAAATATGTTTGCACTAAAAACCTCTTCAATTGAAATGGTAAAAGGCTTAAAAGTTTTGTTTTTAGTCTTTTGGATTTACATGAAAACTTTTTCAAGTTGATTGCTTTTAAAAAGTATCGTGCATTGTATTGCATCGTACGAATCGTACGATACGGTGTTCTTTTTGATTCACTTTACGATACATATCGAATTGTTCCGTAACGTATCGTATCAAACGATACGTATTGCATATTGCAAGATTTTGACAACTATGTAAAAATGTAAAAAATAAAAATAACAATAAAATAAAAAGTATTGGATAAGTGTAGTAAGCCTTTCAACCGTCCACATATGGTTTCATATCATAACAATTTCACATAGACTTTGATGGACATCAATTTATCCACCGGTGAAAAACCAAAACAAACCAATTTTATAAATTCTTATCGAACATTTTCACTCATAGGTAAATTTCTCTTCTTTCAATATCAACTAATCTAACTTTTTTAAACATCAGCTAACTTGAACATTTATTGCTAAATTTCCTTTCCTCAAAAAAGTGCAGTTATGTGGATAAATGCATATGTATGTCATCATCTCAGAATATCTTTGTCTATATTTGTCACGGAAAAAGAAAATTTATATGATCAATGCTACTTTGTTGCTGAGACAATTTCAATTTAGCATAAACACAGAAAATCCAGAGAATTTCATTTTTGTGCAAATTTGAAAGTGCCATATATCAGAATTTATATCGAGGGAACAAAAACCCTCTGGAGTCTGGCCAGCATAATGAACACTCAAGTGTATATCCAATACTTACTTTCGGCACTAAGTACATCAACTAGACAGCATAATGAACCCTCGGTGTACATCGACTACTTACTTTCGGAACTAACTACAGCAACTAGACAAGATTCCAATTCTTCAAGGCTTTAATTACAGAAAAAAGAATAAATCACAAGACATAAGAAAACTTTATAACAACTCACTCACCCAAAGATAAATTATAATTTTATCCACTAACAGTATGGTAAATTGAGATACAACTGAAAAAAGCCCCAAATCAGTAAAGCAAGTTCAGACGAAAAATCCCATCAACCAAAACCCAAATTAAGTAAAGTAAACAAACCACAAATACAGCTACAGGTAGTGAAAACAGGACTCATAAAATCGCACCACATTAAATTAGGGAATTTGTAAATGATCAAAGAAAGAACTGAACATTGAGTGGAAAAAGAAAGCAAGAACTTACACGGAGAGAATTGAGGAGAGAGAACGAAAACCCTAACAATTCGATGAGAAGAAAAATCTTTTAGAGAGAGAAATTGTTGCCGAAATGAAAGGGGAATAGGTAATAGTCACTTTTTTGGTTCCGACTTTAACCTGTCGTCTAGTATGGAGTACACTCCTACTGCTTAGCTCACTCTTATTTCTTGCCAAATTTTACTACAGTAGTGGGGAGATTCTTGAGTGACAAGATGGTGATGGGATGGCTATGAATGCCTCTTTTTCAGCCCCTAATGACACGGTTCTTCTCGATACTCAAGCTCCTATGGAACGCAATTTTGTATACATGTAATGATTAATATAATAATTTAATATAAAAATAATAAAATTTATGATATAAAAATAATATATTTTATTATTTTTATATTAAATTATTATACTGATTACTAATTTTATTACATACAATAAAGTTAGATGGAAGGTAGTAAATTTATTTGTTTTGGGTTATTAACGGTGAAATTGAAAAGACGTTGAGCAGATCAAGGTTTCGGTGAAAGGTCAACACTGTAGTTTACGCTGTAAATTTAGGAAATCGATATTTTTATATGTTTTTTATATTTAACGTAATTTTCGCTCACATAATCTTATTTTTGTATATAAAAAAATTATATTAAAAATAATATTCCCCTAAATTTATGCCTTTGATTGTAGTTTTTATCTCGTGAGTTTTGAAAAACAAAGAAACGAAACGAAAATATAAGTTATGATACAAAAAATAATATACTCATCCTCAAAAATGACTCAAGACAATTTGAGACTTAAAACGATATTTTTAAATAAAAATTTTTATATTTGGTACGTTATTTACTGACTTTTATGATCAAATTGATTATTTTTTAAATCAATATATCTTATTATTATTTAATATATAAAAAAAAGTCTATAAATATTATAAATTACATAAAATTTAGTATTAATCTCAATATTTACTTTTTTGAAAATCTAAATATATATTTTAATTAATAATTTTAAAAAGGGTCAATTTGACAACAAAAGTCAATTGAAAACTTTTATTTTGGGACGGAAAGAATATTAATATTTTTATTTAAATGGGGCTTTTTTTTATACAGTTAATTTTTTTTAGGTATTTAATATTTAAATTGGATTATATGCCTTAAAAGATTGATTGAGCTTATATTTTTATGAGGTACTTTTTACATGGGTTATTTATGGTGTTTAAAAATTTAAGACCTTCTTTTGAAATAAAACCTAAAGTCCAAACTCTTTTTTTTTATGCTATAGGGCCAACCATGCTCCTCCCGTCTTATTTTACTTGTTCTAATTGATTTTTTATGATTAAATTGACTAATTTTAATATTAATAATTAAATAACTACATTAAAATTTTTGAAATCAAATATGTTGATTTTGATAATATATTCGATATACTTTCGTATAATAATAATTTTGTGTCTATATGTAATAAAATTAAGAATAAATTTTTATTTTAAATATGATTGACTTGATCATAAAAAGTCAATTAGAACAAATAAAATTAGACAAATAGAGTAATAAAAAAATTAATTTTTTAATATTATTACTAGTTTTATAAATTAAAAAATATTAAATTTATATTTAAATTATTATTTTATCCCTTAGATAAATTTTGTTATAATTTTACTTTTGTATTTAGAGGCTATAACAGAGGCTAAGGTATTTGCTTATTTTAATTGGTTTTTCGTTTAATTTCAGATGAAATTTTTTGATAAAAAGTATTTAAAAAATAATAATTTTTTTCATTAAAGATCTTAATAACAAGAGAATCGAACAAAAAAATTGAACCGTCCGTCTTTTTATTGTTATTTTTTCTTTTTTATCCATTTTACAAGAAAGAAACAGTGTAAAGTCGTGAAAAATAATGTCGCTTTAGCTTTTCGCCGAGGAGTCGATCCCTTAAAAGTTTTTTTCTTTCATTTCACAAAAAAGAAAAAAGAAAAAAGTAAAATAGTGTTTATAAAATTTACAAATAATAATATATTTTTACCGTTGAAATTGAATGGGATGATAGTATCAAATAAACAAGAAAAAAGGTACACCGATAAAATAATTATTTTATTTTTTGACAAACATACCCTTAACAAGTCGTGTTTTAGTTTATCACCCTATTTTAGTGATAAGGACACATTTGTTAAAAATATATATATATATATATATATATATATATATATATATATATATATATTGTTTTCATTCTTTTTGTCATATAATATCAACTCTCTGAACTTATTAATCATTTATTTTAGTAGTGATTACGTGTTGCCTGTTTAGTGGGTTGATATAAACTTGACATGTTAGATGACTAGATAGTGCTAAAACTTGACCTTGACACTCAACTTGTGTGGACAAAATATCTTTGATACTCAACCCGTGTGACAAGACAACTGGCTAAATAGGTATACTCAGAGAATATACATTATAATTGCTCAAACATATTTGATATCGGTTGATGATAGTTTAAAATTTTTCCTAGGCCATGGGTAGGCTATTATAGCCTATGCGTGCAAGACATGTTTTTAGTAGACAACACCTCAGGCTAGTGCTCGGCTTGGAATTGGCAACATTGTGGCACATGTTGAGCAAATCCGTGAGCTGAGACAATAATATGTGAGCTGATTTCATAGGTTAGTTTAGATGTTGGGCTGAATGGGTTAAACAGGACTGGTGACAATTACAGGCAATTACAACATTCAAACAACATCAAATACATGCTAGACTTGTCTTGAATTCGAATTTCAAACGTGTGGACACTTAGACACGTGTAGGCGGTTGATAACCATTGTTGGTTTCAATTTAAATTAAATACTTAATGGCCATTTTGACTAGAAATTCTTAGATAGTTAATAATGTCCACTGTAGGCCTATTTTGTATATATTTATATGCATTGTTGGGGCTGTGGATTACAGACAATTAGTGCAAGTCTGATAAGTCCCTAGCCGGTTAATCCTTATTATCGAGAGTGTAATAAAAGAATAAATTGTAATTTTGTGTGTTCGTGACTTGTGTGTTGACCGTCTAATTATATACAAACATGTGTACTTGTGTAATAAAAGAATATACATTATGATTGCTCAAACATACTTGATATCCGCTGATGATAGTTTAAAAAATTTCCTAGGCCATGGGTAAGCTGTTATAACCTATGCGTGCAATACATGTTTTTAGTAGACAACACCTTGGGCTAGTGCTCGGCTTTGGATTGGCAATATTGTGGCACATGTTGAGCAAATTCGTGAGCTGAGACAATAATATGTGAGCTGATTTCATGGGTTAATTTAGAGGTTGGGTTGAATGGGTTAAACAGTAGGGCTGGTGATAATTACAGACAATTACAATATTCAAACAACATCAAATACATGCTAGACTTGTCTTGAATTCAAATTTCAAATGTGTGGACATTTAGACGCGTGTAGGCGGTTGATAACCATTGTTGGTTTCAATTTAAGTTAAATACTTAATGGCCATTGACTAGAAATTCTTAGATAGTTAAGAATGTCCTTTTGTATATATTTATATGCATTGTTGGGGCTGTGTATTACAGACAATTAGTGCGAGTCTGATAAGTCCCTAGCCTGTTAATCCTTATTATCGAGAGTGTAATAAAAGAATAAATTGTAATTTTGTGCGTTCATGACTCGTGTGTTGACCGTCTAATTATATACAAGCATGTGTACTTGTGTATAAACGCTGCTGACTAATTTAGTAACAAATCAGTACACAGGTAAAACAATTGATGTAAAAATAATAATTTTAAACGTAGACCCTGTAACACTACATTTATCATTTAATACAACCATCATAAGAAATGAACTCTTTTGTTTGTACCAACAAAATATTGACAAATAAGACATTTTTCAAAAACAAAGTGAGCAAATTTTAGTACATCTAATGATTCATTAAACTCATTTAGTTCCGGGAAACTCAATTAAGTTTATTCATAGTATCAATTCACATTTAATCATTTACTTTATAAATACTCTTAATTATTTCAAATGTAAGAATGCATTTTTCTACATTTTTCAAAATATCAATAAAATCAACAAATGTTTGTGAGTTGAAACAAATAATAATAAAAATACTCTATACAGGCATATCACAAAGTTCCTCGTCCATCCCATTCCGTGTTTTTTCCCCCTTGATCTTTGTTTAGCACAGAGCTAATTGATCCATATTTTGTCTATTTGCAGGAAATTTTAAAATTCATCAAGACAATATCACTGCATTTGGTTAGATTCCAACTTAGATATTCCTGATCTCAATATAGAGAACCATTCAGAAGCGTATCATCAACGTTGTTAAGAAAACAAAACATCTAGTCCGTGCGTGTCTTCTCTTCTCTACTGGACTTACTGAGTACTAATACACCAACAACAATGAGCAAGGCACCTGTAAACCACTGCAAAAGAAACCTTGTGGTTCAGATGACATTGAATAAATACAACATTCTTGTAAAAGGTTGCCTACTTGCCTCCAGTTTAGTCCATTCAAGTCATGACTTAGTAAAAGAGAATTGATGGCACAACTTCACACAAATAGTGAAACAAGTATTCATAGTCTTTGATTTTGATTTATGACATGCCGATGTATCAATTATTAGTAAGTACTAAGGGGCTGCGAGAAGCCTATAGTAGTCTGTCAAAAAAAAATCCTATAGAATAGTAGTTGCCAACTGAGGCAAAGACTCTGAACATAACTCTGTTTTCTGATCTAAAACCAATCATAAAGTTTATTCTCAGGAATAACTGAAAATACATGATTGTTGGTTGTTTCTCTAAACAGTGGCCACCTGGGAGGCTTTTGATACCGAACATAATCACACTTGAAATATCTTTGACCATCTAGTAAAATGAAAGTCCTCAGCATCTTTCTCAAAATGTTTTCTTGGTGTCTGAATTCTGATACAGTATTAATAAACTGAATCACTTGTCCCACAAGTCCACTAGTAACAAAGTACTTGCGGAGAGTTGAGCACTCATGCGCAGATTATTTCTATGTTGCCTGAATTTGTAAAGGATATCATAACTGTGAAGTGCTTAGCTGTCAGAATCGCATAATTTATCCACCGTCTTCTATGTTCTATTCTAAGAACCTGTTTGCCCACTAAGTAACTTTCAAACAAAAGAAAAGTTGTATAAAATTCAGTTGTTTTTATAACAGCGACCAGTTCGTATTCTACTTCTAGTGTTACGTAGAATCTAAGAGACATAAAAACTACACATAGTATATAGCTTCTATGTAAAATTCTTCAAAATGTAGAGCAACAGAATCTAAAGACATCCAACAAAATAATTGTTAGTGATAAAAGGAATAAATCTAAATATTGTTATAAACAAGATGCCCTATTCTACTAATCAATCAATTTAAATATTCACGTCACAAACACCCAAGGAGGCAAGGAGTTAACTTAGAGGTTGTGAAACTAGGGAAAGAGTGCCTTCATAAATGGCAAAAGTCATGGGCAATACTCCACATTGACAATGATCTTCTTGGGGTACTCACACATAGTTTATGGGAATTGGGGTACTCACACATAGTTTATGGGATTGTGTGATGTGCGTGGTCTGTATGATATTACGTGCAACCAATAGTTATACCCATTGTGCATCCTAAGGGTAGTGATTGCGGGTCCACCATGAATTTTTTTTTTTATAAAACAAAAGTATGTTAAACAAACATATTTATATTCACTTGTTCTGTTCCTCAGGTACTTTTCACTAGCATACTAATGGTACTATGTATTCGTGTAGTTTATAACTTTGTTAATCCATCCGTTCAGACTCTTTAGAGTTTTTTTGCAGAAGTAAACAACAACAAAATACTATATTTGAAACCAAATATGCTTTTTACAGCCAAGAACGGGGATAAAAAGTTCCTGTATTACCTGGGTCAGAAACTTTGAAACCAATATGCTTGTATATGAGCACAATAAACCTTTATCGAATATGGTTTTTTTCTTTTTTGTGTGCGGGGGTGGGGGGGGTTATAAGAAAATGTATTAAAAAATTCTATAAGTAACATTGATTGAGCAAGGAAATATTACAATTTTTCCATGACATGTACAGAAAACTAGAGACGACAAAAGTTTAGATCCCGGTGATAAAGATCCACACATGGATAATAAATTTCTGGATTACCTTATATGATAGTGCTTCTTCAAAGAGAAAAAATCCAGCTAAACCCGAAGATAGAAAGTTGGTAGCAAAGTTTGTCACAGTGGCTTGAAGAGATGAGAGAGCTTTCAGACTATTTACGTAGCATCCCCACATTAATACATTGAAAAATATGACTAAGCCATACTTAATCAGCTGTTAAAAAAAAACTTTGCTCAGTAGTATAAATTTGAAGCTTCCATAAACGTACAGGTATATCATAATACCATTTATTTTTTCATGTAATAATTAATAAATCACCAAAAGAGTTAAATTTATTGCATAAGAACAATACAAGGGTAAAAGCATGACGACATGCACAAACAAACAGTCTCACTTTGCACCAAAGCTACTCAAGAAAAATAAATCCAGCAAAATAAGAAATTATGTCCATCAGTCCATCCAACACAATAATCATAAACACAAAGATGATATATAATCTACAGGAACCTGTATATAATGCTACAAAGAAGATATTTTACATTGATTTAACATATTTGAAGCAAAATATTTATGCCACTTAAGATTGACTGCGCAGTTATGGTACATAATAAATCAGCACAGTTGCAACATCTAAGTTATGGTAAAGTCAAAAGTAGGCAACAGAAGTAGCACGTAGTTTAAGTTTGTAATTCACAGCCACCTGATGAGTTGCTACGTAGAATCCACTAACAAAACCCAATGCTAGGTTCCCATGAAAGAAGTAGAAGAAAAGGTTGCAACTATAGGTTTAATACTTAAAAAGGCTATAGCTTAATTGGTAGAGTAAAAATACATCTTCGCTTAAGAAAAGTTTCTGCAAAGTGTTTTCTTGTCCCAAGTCTTGCTCCCTATTTAGGAAGTACTAGTGTTCCTATTTAGGCGGTTGAGGCGAAAATTTTCTTGATGAACCATTATATTTGTCTCTAAAGGCCTCATTTTCTACTAGATAGAGCTACAACCCTAACTTCCCTCTTTGATTCTCAAAGGGGAACTGAACAGGGGCTGAAATTGCAATGGGCAGTGCAACAAAGCTACAGCTACTGAGTATGAGTATGGCATCGGGGAGAGGGGATAATGAGCTGGGGTTGGGGTGGGAACGGAGCCCGCGCAGGGGACCCATTCCTTCTACACTAGGGTTTGTTGGCAAAGTGTCTGTGGGGCATTGGAGGAGTGCATTTACAGCTGCATTTGTGAGTTAAACAGTCGGTAAAAAAATCTCAAGTGTGTTTAGCCTCAGACGAAGTAAATGCTGAAAATCAAATATCAACTAAAATAGACTTGTAGAAAAGTTAAATTTTCATACCGAGCAACTCCCACAACAGATAAATGATCACTGTCAAGTGGCCAACCTGAGATAGGAGATATAGAGAGGAAAGTGGAAGGCCCCAGATGGAAGATATCTAAATCAGGATGAATGAGAGCAGCTAAACATTAGAAACTAAAAATTTTCGTTCATAATTCATTTCCCCTAGCTGAGATTTTGAGCAGGAATTCAATTCTCCATTGACTTTATCACAAAGGAACATGCATTAGTTAGCTAATCTTAATCATACATGATTTTGATTTGATATGGCAGTATCAACTCATACTATAATATGAAGATGCTGCTTACTATTTGGATTCACAAATAACAGGCTTCAAGCCTACATGACAATTCTTCATGTTGACTGCACTTGTTGTTACAACATTTCAAGATGTATAGCTATTGCTTTACAAAAATATTAATTAAATTTCATATCAATAATTAAACAAAATTATATATAAAATCATGAATTAGGAATTTGAGTATACTAAAAGCACGATCTGCAATAGTAGAGTGATTAGTTTTGGTCGATTAGAAAGTTGTTATCAATCATAAAAATTACCTGAACTGAGAACAGCTTAGCGGAAATGGCAGCAAGAGCGGCGGTGAATCCGGCTAAAACCGCCCATGCGTAGCCCTTTTTCTTGCTACCCTCCTCCATTGAGCTAAACACTCGCCGTCCACTCCCACTAGATTCACAACAGATGCACAGAGCTGATCGCGGGGTAAACACGATAATGGGCTGCAGTAGTGGGAATTGGGTCAAGCCCACCTTCTTTTAGTTACAAGTCATACTCATTACTAAGTCTTTACTACAATATAAATTTTTCCATAATTTTATTTCTAAAATTAGAGATGAATTTTTATAATTTTAAGTAAATTTAAAAAATTAAATTGTATATGAGTTAATTTAAGTTTTAAAAGTAACAAATTATGGTAATTAGTAGTACTTTACTTCAACCTTTCAATGAAGTACAAAATAAAAAATTTAGAACCAGCTATTATTCTTTTTTTTATTATATATTTTCCATTGATTTAAGGGAACGTTTATCATAAGTTATCTTAAATGCTTATCTCGATTTTTCAGTAAAATGGGTTGATTATCTTTGTAATCATTTTTGTACACTTTAATTTTTAGGGTTCGTTTCGTAACTATTTTCACTTTAATTTTTATTTTATTTTTGCTAAATAAAATTTTGATTTCTGCTTTTACTTTTTTAAATATGTAACTTAAATGATGTTTGGTAATTATTTATACTTTAAAATGTGAAAATAAATTCACCTCGATAACAGGAAAGTGACAATATAGAAAACTTATTTCTTTAATTTTGACAACACTTTTAGTCATTCTAACTTTAATGAGAGATTCCAACGTCAAATCTTATTTATAACAAAATTTCAAATTTATATTTCTCTATATAAAATATGATGAAATTAACATTTATATTTATATTTAATCATCAAACAATAATTTTGGCAACACTTAAGTTGCATGTCAATTTCTTACAACAGTATTAATGATTGTAAAGAATTTGCTGTTCTTAGGAACAAAAGGTCATAACCGTTTATGAGTGAAACATTATAATAATTCTTAACAAATGAATCTCATATTAGTGGAAGATTCATTTTTCAACGAACAACAAAAATAACATCTCGTATGGTCTTTTAGTTATCTTGAACAACTTAGAATCGTTTATATCATTTACATTTTCGTATCTACATTTCAATCTTTATTATTGTGTATTTCCGTGATTGCAATATTCATCACGAACATTGTTCTTGGATAGAAGGGATTTTGTTAATACTTATTTTGTTGTAAATTACAATTCAATTTGTAAAAATAATTAAGAAAGATAGTATTTCCCGTCATAACCACATTGGGATTTTTCGCAAAAGAAAATTTTGTGGGATGATTTTGACAAAAATTGACTTATGTCGACAGAGTTTTGAAATTTTAATTTAATAGTGGGCAAATTAAACAAAGTCGCCAATTGATAAAGATTTAAATGAATGTATTAATTCATCCGAATTTTTATTTTATAAGTAAGATGACCCACATATGACTATAAAATTAGTTTATAATCGAGATTCTAAGAGTTCGGGAGTTTACTTAAGCAAAATGGATGTATTAGGCATCCCTCACTTCTGCAAAATACGGTTATCATTTTTCTATTGTTTTTCCTAAAGTTTAAATAAGCTGTCTTAAAAAAAAAGTGTAAAAGTGTGTGTTTAGTATTTTGTACTTAGGTGGGTTATGTCATGAGGAAAATCTAAGGTATTATGTCTTAGAGTCAATTTGAGTTGTCAACCTAAGGAAACGTAAGGTATCGTTTGTTGAGTCGCCTAAAGTTATGATAAGAAGGAAAGTTTAGGGTGTCGTCTCTCATAGTCGTTATGCAAAAAAAATATAAGATATCGTCTCCTAAATCGTCAGACAGTCATGTCAAAAAGAAAAATTTAAGATATCGTCCAATAGAATTGTCATTAAATGAAAGTTTAGGGTGTCATCTCCTAAACTATTTAAATTATGGTGAAAATAAAATTTGTATAGTCTCCTAAAGTCATCATGCAAAGAAGGTCTAGATCGTCTAAGTCATGACAAGAATAAAATTTCGGATATCGTCTCCTAAACTACCTAGGTCATTATGAGTACATTATAAGTAATTTGAACCTTTATTCATATAGACAAGAGATTTTGATTTGAAAGTCTTTTAAAATCTTGAATTTTTGTGAATATCTTTTAAAAAGTTGTTTTGAAATGTTTTTATTGAAAGGATATCTTTTGGGCTTGAAAATCATCTTTTGAAGAAGTTGTTTTCTCAAAATAGTCATATATGTATAGATTTGTATGAAAATAATGTTTTGAGTTAATTTTTAAGAAATGTTATGTTTAATTTGAAAAACATTTGTTTATATAATAAGACAGTGATGAAAAATTAAAGTTTTGATAAGAAAAAATAGTTTTTGCAAATTATTTTAAGACCCAATAACAATTACAAATATTAAAATTACAATCATTTTTTAAGTCCA
Organism: Hedera helix; assembly: GCA_947179155.2. Lineage (NCBI taxonomy): Eukaryota > Viridiplantae > Streptophyta > Magnoliopsida > Apiales > Araliaceae > Hedera > Hedera helix. Next base: position 2,079,382 of record OX359265.1, on the reverse strand, counting down.
TCATGATAATATCTTTTAATTCTCATTAAACATAAAGTTTAAGGGATTTAAATTTATTTCTAGAGTCACATAATACCTATTCCGAACCCGACACAATATTAAAATCTATAAAGAAGATTTAGAATTTAGGAAATTAATCCATAAATCTTAGATCCATAAAATATCAACAAAATCATAAATATAACCCTAGTTACACTATAGGAATTTACTCACATCAACAAAATACTAATTATATTATGAAAGTCTAACTATACTAATAAGGGCTAATAAAAGAATTTAGAATTTAGGGATTGACACCCATAAACTCTAAATTCCATAGATCAACCAAAATAATACCAACAAACCCACAATCACAATAATCTAATTATAAACCAAATAAATACCACAAAGAATTTTCCAAGATATTTAAGAGGAATTCCTATTTATGAGAAATCCTCTCAAACAGCCTACAATCCAAAATAGGTTTCAAACAACGCTAGTAATAAATTGCGATGCTTAGAGAGGCTCCAAAAAGAAATAAGTATCAAATAGTCAAGCCCAAGCAACAACAACCCATAATAAAGGAATAAGAATTAGTAATATGTACTTTGAGAGTAATATATCTTCAAATTTGATGACACGTTTCTCTCTTATTTAAACCCCTAAATAAATCATTGAATAAGTATTGAATGACTTTAAATAATAAAGATGAATATAGAGTTTTTGATTTATTTTCAGGAGATTTTTTTTACCATGTTCGTATTCTTTCTTTATTTATCCCTTTCTTTCCTCTTTTTTCTTCCCTTTTCTCGTAAAAAATGAAGCAAATGGATTGATATATCCCAAAATGGGCAACAACACCATGATGGCGCCCAGGTGCCTGTTGGAACTTAAGTGGGTCCCACCTGCTTTCCATTCGTTTCGTGCACTAAAACTACCATATCTTGTAATCTTAAAAGAATTAAGACACATGTCATATCATTTTCATGCAGACATAGGTGATGCATTGAATCCTTCTTTATGCATTTTGGTACCCAAAGTATATATGTGCTCTCTAAGTAATATCTCTTACATTTGTGAGTCATCCTTTGATATCCTCAATTTGTCATAATTTTATATTGTTACCCTCTTGTTATAAAAATTAAGGAGGAAAAAAATCATAAATATGTCGGTCATTAGAAGTAAGAATTACCATTAAAAAATTACTCTTGTATTATCTGTAGCATAACTATAAACGGGAGCTAGTAATCCGCAATTGTATTGAAGAGATTCTTAAGACACTATAGAAGAATCAGAATATTAAGAAACGATATCCAAAATCAAATCAAGAAGGGATTGAATTACTAAATGTAGTTTTGGCTAATACTCAAGGTATAAAAAAGAAGCATTTTTTACGAGATCCCGAAACCATCAGCCACCTCGTCCTAATTCATGACGAGCCCACCAACTCTCTGCGAAATGCCTACGATTAAAAATCATCTACATGTTAAGATTTAAATTTTAATTGGTTCCTGATTCTAGTCAGATTATTCACACTTTTACTCTATGCTGGTTTCCTTTGAAACTTAAAAAAAATTGAATTTTTTTTCTTATTCTATTATACTTTATTTGTTTCAAATTACAAGACTATTATTAATTTTTAAAAATTAATTTAAGATATTTTTAAATTTAAAATTAATTTAATTCATAATAAATGATGTAACCATAAATTTTGTAACTTAATAATATATTTTTAAATAATTTATGATATTAATTGTTGTATAGATCAAAATTTTTTGGAATTGCGGAAGTATTATTTTTATAAAGGAAAAAAATAATAATTTGTTCAATAGTTTTGGACCGAAAAAATTCAGATAATAGTTATGGACTTGTAATAGTGGTTAAGGACCCTTAAAATGCAACTTTTCCAACTCTTTCGATTGAACATGGAAAATTGTAAGTAATTGAACAGCAAGTGAGCTCGTAACAAAGCTGACTTGGGTGAGTTGACACCAACCAAAACTCGCTCTAAACAAGAGACAAAAGAAACACAAGCTTTACGATCCGCGCCAAACGAAATCCCCCAATCACAGCCACTCATCAATCACAACCCACCAATCACAACCAAGGTCGAGGATCGAGGCCAGTTCAAATCCCTGAATACATCCGTTGAGAACTCGAAGTCCACGCTTCCTCTCTTAACGTTCAAACCGACCTACTCTTTTAACTTTGCCGCTCTATATAAACCCTCCATCAATCCAATCCAGTCGTGCATAATTGAATTGTTTGAATTTATCGGTAGAATCAGAACGCCGATCTTCTCTCTCCCGAAACTTTTTTTTCTCTCTCCTCGATCTCTCGTCAGGCGAGTTCGTTAGATCTAAAAACGAAGTATTCTCATTATTTGATTGTTTTTCAAGTTAATCACAATACGAGATGGCTCGTACGAAGCAGACTGCTCGCAAATCCACCGGTGGAAAAGCTCCACGAAAGCAACTTGCAACCAAGGTGCGTTTTTTACATCTTTGATTCTCTCAATATTTCGTGTTTTAATTTGATTTCTGAAAAATTGATCGATTCTGTTGCTTAATTAATTTGTAAACTGTAACAGCGAATTTCTACGTTTCCAATTATTGATCTTTTTGTAATTAATTTATTTAGGCTGCAAGGAAATCAGCCCCAACCACCGGCGGAGTGAAGAAGCCCCACCGTTACCGCCCTGGAACTGTCGCCCTTCGCGAAATCAGGAAATATCAGAAGAGCACAGAGCTTCTCATCCGCAAATTGCCCTTCCAGCGTCTTGTTCGTGAAATTGCCCAGGATTTCAAGACGGATTTAAGGTTCCAAAGCCACGCTGTCCTTGCACTTCAGGAGGCTGCTGAGGCGTACCTCGTTGGGCTCTTTGAGGATACGAATTTGTGCGCCATCCACGCCAAGCGTGTTACCATTATGCCCAAAGACATTCAGCTTGCTAGGAGGATTCGTGGCGAGCGTGCTTAAGCTTTTAGTTAAATTAGTATTACTTTTGCCCTAGGTTACTTATGCTGGTTGTGCATGCACAGCTTACAATACCCAATCCTTATGCTTTTATTCTAGAATTGAAACTACCAAGATGGATTAATATTTGTAAATTCATAATATTTTGGTTTAATGGATTATGAATTTTTTGATGTCTTTTTTGAGTTTGAATGAGTTGCAATTCCAATTCGTCAATTATGGGGTATCGGATCCGAGAAAGCGTAAGATCTGGGAAAACTATTCATTTTATCTTCTTCTAGCACCCGGTACTGAACAAGAAGGTGATATACTAAAAAGGTATAAAACTATATCAATATGTATTTCCTCTGTTGGTGGCATAACCAAAAAGTACACATTACTTATTATATACTAAACGTCACATAATAGGTCCGTCCGTGTGCTCATTCACTATCATTTAAAAAAAAAAATGATATTTTTATAATTTTTTTTGATATTTTTATATATAAATTATTATTATTATAGAGTTTATAATAATAATTTTAATTGTTATTATTATTTTAAAAATATTAATTTTTTTTATAAAAATATCAACCCCAATCCCTTTTTAAAAGTTGAAAAGTTTTAATTTAAAAGTTTAAAAGAAAAGGCTTAATTTAATAAACGTACAATGTGGCGTACGTGTATATGAGTAAATTATTAAATAAATAAGAAGTGAAAGTGCTTAATCATTTGAATTTGGGGCCTTACTTTTGAGAATAATAATGTAGTTTTATGAAAACAATTAAAAGGCTTCTGCAAAACGGTAAAACTGTTAAAAAAAATTTGATTCAACCGGTATTTTGGAATATATCAAATCCAATCAGATAATTTGGTGTAAATAGTGTGATCAATCTGATATCGGTTCAAATATTTGATGGTCCCATATACCAGATATCTTATTTTTTAAAATTATTATTAATAAATAATTAATAATAATAATAATAATAATAATAATAATAATAAATTATTATCATTATTTTCAATACCGAATAATCCAACCGATTCTGATATCGATAAAAAAATTTAAATTAATTCGATATGAATCTGGTCAAAATCAGTTGAACACCCTTGCATAAGATATTTTAAAGACTATCTTGAAAAAGATGAACCGGAGAAGAGCAATAATGTACGCTTGGCAGCCCAGGAGGGGAGTCACTTTACTATGTTTATGGTTCATGAAGCATCCGAAAATGATTTTTTTTTTAAAAGCGAAGTAAGACTACATTCGCCCATGCAAATGACCTATATATATATATATACATACATGTATAATATGCTTGTCCAACATTATCTGTATTTTCCACATAACAAAAGGAATATTAAAAGATAAAAAGAAAAACTACAATTTTCATTAAATTTGCAAGGCAAGGCTCCTCTGATGACAGTGTGACCCTGAATCACGGACTTTAAGAGCTAGGCAGGGTGAGGGTTGCAGCGGGGGAAGTTCGTGGAGGATAAAGTTCCCATAGCGCCACAGTCGTATCTTCTGACGAAGAGGCCATCAATTTGCTATCAGCTGAGAATTTAACAGCATTGCACTGCAATAATAATTAGGAAACGCTTTAAGAAAATTAAAAAAAGTGTTCTACAACACGAAATATTCATATTCTCACTTCGGAATACAAAAGCAAGCAAGCGAACTTATATTTTGGAACACAAGGTAATATATTTATATATTATTCTCCCTCCGTTCTAAATTATATTATAATATCAATTTTTGACTTTTAAAAGGAGTATATGAAAGGATAGCATAGTTCTTGGTGATAATAACCTCCCACATCACACATTAACAACCAAACCTCTAAAAAGATGATATGCTTTGCCAAATCATGTTTCCAGACATAGTTGTCAAAAGTTAAAAGGTAAAATTTAGAAGAAGGCCTGCAAACTAAAAAATCTCTTGGACAGGAAGCAAAATAGAAATAATGGCATACCGTAGCATGATGATACTTCATTATGGCCAAAGCATTTCCATTGCGATAATTGTATATCCTTACTCTGTCATAATGAGAATCAAGGATTATTTCATAGCATGTGATGGTTATTGAGGCATGTCCGCATGCTACACAAGATTTACATGAAAGCTTTCACTTTTAAGCCAAGAAAATGATATAAAAGAGGAATTTTGGAAAAAGTGCTTGACGTTGTTTTGGCTTCTGAGAATAGCAAATGCACATCGACAAGGCCAACTTAACATATTAATCTTATGCTACGTTTGGATTGAGAGAATTAAATGAAAGAATGAATGAGATAAAAAATAGTGTATTAGATGATCATCTTAGAGGATAAATCATTCCAATGGAATGAAAATTCATTCCATCCCTTTGATTTTTATTTCATGTGAGAGGTGGTGAAACAAAATCCATTCCAATGGAATGGATATGCCTGATAATTTTACCGTTATATTACACCACTCATTCCCACCAACAATTAAACATATACTTGAAATACCTTAAAATTATTTTATTCGTTACCCCATTTCATTCCTTCAATCCAAACGCAACACTAATTCAGATAACTGTTTCTCAAGGTATCAAAGATGGGAAATACGGGCGGGAAATAATATTGCCTTAATCTTTGTCGCAAACAGACGGAGCATAATTAAATGCAAGAATAGAAGACTATATAAGCAGATATCATACATAACACCACTTCCATTGAACAATACTTCCAACAATAAAAACTACACAAGTTCGAGTTACTTCAGAAATCAAAATTGGAACTTGGGGTCATATCCTCCTCTTAATCAGGCAATCATGTTTTCTCTCACCATTCAACCCACACTGACAATGCATTTCCTTCTCTTCCAGCACTCAAGTTATTGACAACGTAACATGTTTTCCCTTTTACCATAATAAATTCCCCCATTAACTTTACATGGCATTTCATTACCTAACGTATAAACTACTAAACAATCTGGAAGGAACCAGCTACTCTATCACTATCCACCTAGATGGCTACTTCACAGATTGATCGGCAATCATTGTAACATCTTAGGCAATGGTCGTATTACAACAGAAAAATCTTGAGAGACTATATCTTTCATTATCTTTTCTTGGTAAATGCAGAACCTGGTACCTCCATTATTTTTCATGATCCATATGTGGCTGATAGAACTCATTTCTTGATGTTCCATGCAAAAGGACCAAGGTAGGCATGCCTAAGATAAGCATAAACGCAAGTATAGGTCTAAATGATAGATATAGGGATTCATCTCCGCAAATTATGCATAGCTGTGAGTTTAGGTAATCTAGAATTAACTTGTATGATTGGTGCCCATGTAACTTATTTTTTGATATCTATCTTTTGTATTACTTTTAAACATAGTTGTCAAATTGTGAATCGTATTCTGTATAAAAAATTCTCATATCATGTTTCATGTATCATATCGTGAATTGTACAGTACGATACGGAAACAAAATGAAAAACGTGGCAATATATATTTAAACATATAAAACACACAATTTATTGGACAATCAAGCATATTATCTTGACAACATATAAAAGTAGTCAAGTAAATACTAGTATAAACTAAAAATAAGTTAACTAGTAGCCAAAAAACTCTAAATTGATTTATTAGAAAGTGACGTGAGAAACATAGAGCGACATTTTGAAAAAAATATAAACTCTAAATAGTGATTAAAGGCTCATCAAGCGATATAGTATATGTTTGTACTATAAAACATCTTCATTTGCAAGGGTAGAAAGCTTAAAAGTTTTGCTTCGACTCTTTTTGATCTACATAAAAAAAAATTAGGTCGGTTGCTAATTTTAAAAAGTATCATGTGCATCGTATCTTTTCGTAAGAATCGTAACGAATCGTATGATACGGAGTCATTTTTTATTCACCTTATGATACATATCAAATAGTCTTTGTACGATACGTAATGCGTATCATACAATTCTGACAACTATCTTAAGATTGTATTTATTTAAATGCCTTATCATATAATGGAGCATAGCTTCAATCCATTGATCACCCACACTTCACTTCTCATTCGCTTCCTCTCTTCTTCCTTCTATTTTTTCTTCTTTCTGATTCACAGATGATTTTTCTCCTCCTCTATCCATTAATCTTCTTTCATTTCTCCTCCTTTTTTCTCTCTTCTCTTCTGTCCTTTTCCTTGTTCTACGCCAGTAATGACCCCAACTTAAATTTGTATGATATGCTTTCAAGAACTCATTAAATGTGGTATAAAAGAGTTATATAAAACAAAGAATTTTTTATGGACTAAACTAAAACCTAGTTGACTAAAGTATTAATGAGGACTAGTTCTTGCTTATACTAAGTTATGGTGGTATGTTGTTAGTTTTTTACTTAATCAACCAAATCAAGAGTTTATGTATTGTTTATTACTTTGCCTCTTTCCTTGTCTGGAATAATGTTGGAACATCTGAGAGCTAAGGATAGGATGACATTCATAGTGAGAAATTCTCTACAAGACTTTCAATTTAAACCAAACTCAGCATACAATCTTCCGCTCTATAGTTTATATTTTGATTAAATTCAAGCCCAGTGTTCTATCATCAGATCTATATTCTCAAGAGTCCTAAAACATGGTGTTATAAATATCACGTTCAAATACAACAACCGAAAGTGTGATACCAAATTCTGATGAATCCAACTGAAAAAAGAGGTAAATAGATACACATTTATAAAGCCCAATACCAACCTGTGATCCCAGCCTGCTGTGGCAGCTATTTTTCTATCTGCACGAATTGAAGTTCCAGCAATACCAGGCCGCTCCAAACTTATTTCTTTCTTGACCACACAAGCACCCTAAGTCCAATTAACAAATAATGAATCTGCAGTTACAATATAAGATCTTTGATAGACTATGATGAAATTAGAAAAATATAAAGATATATTAATTCCTAGTGCAAGAGTAGAAGTATTGGTACACAAGTCAAGCAACTAGGCTAACTGAATATATGCATGTGTGATAGAAATACCAGCGACCAATGCACAACACACATAACTCAATTATCATGCCCTATAGAGTTTTAGCAGTCCTCTGCAGCTTTCAATTTTGAGTACTGCCTTATTTCTGCTAAATATAAATAGCATAGGTATTATATCAAATACTTTTTGAAACATAAAATTTCATATAGTTAGTGGCTGCATCAATTCCAAACCCCTCAAATTCAAATATAGTACCAGAACTTTTTCAAAATAAAAGAAAACGAAAGAATTGTATCATAAGGTGTTAAAAACAAAATGGGACTCAAGGTACAAACATCTAGGCCTTTAGAATCAGTATTGTTAATAGTTGACTTTAAATGGTGACTGGATGAAGGCTCGACTCTAATTTATTTTTGATTGAGCACAAAATGGGCCATATCTCAATGAAGAAAATTAGAAAATATAATGAAAAGAAAAGAAAAGAAAAAGAAAGAGCAGAAAATTACTATATACCTATAGTCCAGTTACAGCACACTGTTTTGACCAGCTTTAACGTGTTGTGACAGATGCAGAGATGTTATACAAGTTAATATGATTGTCTTTAACAACTTTTCAGTAATGCCACAATGGCAACTTTGAGTTACCATTACCAACCAAAAAACAACTTTTAGTTACCATGGAGTGATCCAAAGTGAATATGACAGTCTTATCATCAGCAGCTCCAGAGATACCTCCAGTGCATGACCCATCAACACATAGGCTTAGAACTGGAAAAGAAGAAATAATTCATCGCACTATTAATTTGAAGAAACATTTGAGAAAACTACTGTGATATACTCCAAATTTTGGCATCACTCACCTGGCTCTGTATGATACTTTACAGAAGTCAAAGGAACCCCTGGATTCCTCAAATCCCACCAGACCATGGTTCCATCCTCGTAACTGTCAAATTAAGATAGTAGTACTGAATAGAGAAGTTAACTGATATGTTGAGAATAGAGAAGTTAACTGATATGTTGAGAATCTAAGACACGAAAGAGAGCTACAGGAGTAATTTTATTAGTTTCAGGGAACACAAATTTTCATGTATCAGGGCTTTGGTAATCCTCAACAAATTGAAAAAAATCAGAAACAGACACCTAAGATCAACTTAATGCCCGAGCTCTGCACACATGTCAAGAGTATTTTTGTTAGTTTATCCAGTGCTTGCTTTGTGTAGCCGTGCTCTTGACACTTGTGTGTATAGAGGATGCTGCAGTTTATAAATCTATAGTACACTCTCTAATAATTAATAACAGTGGGAATTTTTTTTCCAAAAATCTATTAATCACCGACTGATAGAACTATTATGGAACCGAATCATATTCTTAACGTATTATATTTAATAATAATCAAGAAGTAAATGATAGTAATAATTAGAGCTCTGAATGTTCACTTTAAGAAGATGAAGTTAGCTGTGCTTTTTTATATATAAGTTAGCTGTGTAGTGTTACTAAATGTAATTGGCTAGCACATGAAACATTCAGAATACAGTCACAGAAATTTCAACAGCAGTTTAGTGTCGTGTGTATTTTTACATCATTACACATGAGCAAGAAGGACTTTTAAGAAGGTAAAGCTAGCTGGGGGATGTTACTAAATACAATTGGGCAGAACATGCAATCATTTAAGAATACAGTCAACAGCAGTTTAGTACCATGTGCGCATAGCTACATAATTATACATGAGAAAGAAGAATGAATTGTCTCGAAGAACTGAATCATAATCATTAGAAAGATATTAGCAGAAGAAAAGTTAATCAACTCTTGAATTGGATGTCAAGTCCATTGACCTAACCATGTCTAACATGAGGGCCTTCTCATTTACATTATTTTAATTTATGTAAAGATTTTTGACTTCCTCTAAATTCTACTCAAAATGCATAACAAATCTACGTGTAGAAGTAAGAATGATCCCCAACCAAAATAATCTAGCTACAATTTGACTGCAGAAAAAATAACAATAACAGTACTTACATTTGATACCCAATTTACAAAGTTGAATACCATCAAATAAGCATATAGCCAATATAACTGCTAATGTTGCAAATCGAAACTATTCCAGCCAACTTCATTTAGTTATTTTTTGGTAAGTTTACATCATTCAATAATTATTAAAACTATAGCCTTGGGAGAGAATCTGATAGCAGTAAGAATCTAAAGGTACTAAAATAGTTTTGAAGCACAGACAAAACAAAACACAACAAATACTTGTAAACAAAATTCAATAAATAAAATAACATACCCAGCCAAGACAGTTAAGAAACCCTGTGATTCAGATGGTAGAAATGCTTGAACAGCCATGCACATTCCTGAGGAAATAAAAAACCAAAAAATCAGTTGCTAACGGTCTAGATCATCATTGGAACTATATTAGTAGAATATAAACTAACAAGACGCTGAAAAAAGGTTTTGTAGGTTATGAAAAACAAATGCTTTCTACAGAGTTCTTAACTTAATCAAATTAAATAACAAAATAATGCTCTATCTTACTCCAAATATTATCTCAAAATTCATAAGAACATAGAAGCAAGTTGTAATCTGTCAGTGAATTTAAGAAACTTCATACTTGAGGCAGTTGTTCACTTGTTCATTATGCATGGACAATGAGGAAAAAGTTTAGATGTGATGAATTCTTTATGTAAAGTTAAATTTAGCCTTTCTGCTCTCTATTTGGATCCATAAAAAGCTACCTAGCACAAATGCTATAACCACACTGCCTCTAATTACAGACAGCTCAACGACAACGCTGCCCCTCTTCTAAACTTGAGGCCTAACAGAATCAATTTGGTCAGAGCTAGAGTTATTCACTGAAAGCATAAAACAGAATCTAAAGTTAACGTTGGCATCAAGTAGTAAATTTCTTGTGACATTATTCCATGAAGTTCTTATGTCTTGCCCTGAGGTTGAATAATATCTCTAGAGGGTAGAGAAGTTCGATTAAGGGTCTAGTGGGTTGTCGTAATGTAAACTAGATAGGGGAAATAATAAATAAAGAAAAGAAAGGGATAGAATAAATAAAAATAGATAGGGGAAATAAAAAAATAGATGCAGCGCCATGCCTTATCATTGAGAGAAGAGAAGAAGAACGAAAAAGTAACCCTCTTAAATAGAAAGAGGGAGAGACAGAGAGAGGATATCATTCAATTAACTCCAAATATTTTTCTAGACCTATCTTAGACATGTCACAAATATTGTAATTGCATGCACATGATATCAACCATCAGTTTACAATCATATCGCAAAGTGTAGTCTCGAAACTTGTACCAGTTTTTCTAAACTACACTTTCTCAGATAAATATATGTCAAGTTGCTCAGCAAGTTAGCATGTTTTGTAACTTTTTGTAACTTGGTACCAGAGTAGTTTAGATCAAAGACGTTTAAAAAGAAATCACGCCCAAACAATCTTAGGTTGACATCAACTTACTGTACCATTTATGTCGGCAGAAACCAAGATGCAATGGATCAAATACAAAGAAATGGATGAATGGCAGACTGATTGAATGTTGGAGCAAGTAGGCACACTCGGAATAAACGAACACAATGTAATGACTTTTCTTGTGAACACTCGCACGTCACGCGCTTTCGCCAGTGCTATGAGCCAGACTTCTGTGACGTTGGTTATCCTATAAACTTATTTTCTTGCACCAAGGGTGAGTGATGACAGATTGAGGATCTTTTACTGTTTAAATCCTTGTTTTGAATGCTTCCAGTTGATTTTTTCAAGGGTTTCTGCTTAAAGCTTTGGTAATTTGATCTTTGGGCAGCATGTATCCTTGCCTTAACTTGTTGCTCTAGCCTAAACCGAGGTGCTATACAGTGAATTTTTGAGCCACCACGTTGATTTTAGAAGTTGGTAGCTTGGTTTTGTGTGTTTGTTAGATCTTTTAGCTTCAATCTTGATAAAAGCTACTGTGAAAAATTTTCAGCCTTTCGTGACAGTATTTCTTAGATTCTTTGTCTAGAAGTGGTCTCAGACCTGTTTGTAATCTCGATGAGGATGAAACTGATGGTTGAGAACCTTCTTTAGCTATTTCCCTTGGGTATTCTTGTTGAGTATGCTGGTATTTGTCAATGATCAAGTATGTACAGGAATTTTTGCTTTCTTTAACTGCCTAAAGCTATTCAATTCATCAACCATTAAAGCAGATGACAAAACAAAGCAAAAATGAAAATAAAAAATAGTTTTACAATGATAAGAAAAACATCAGAAGCAGACCTCTCGCCTTTGTAGAATGATTTCCGGAGGCGGCAGCGCTATGAGATAACTGTGCGAACCTTGCTGCAGTATTGAGATCCCAAATCTCAACCTTTGAATTGATAGCGCATGGTATTCAAATGAAAAAATATGAGCAAAGGAACTCATAAAAGAGAACTTTTAATTCTCTATTAGTTATTTTTTAAGGGCAATTAGTAACCTCAGTGGACTGCTCCCCTGCTATAGCCACGTATTCAGGTCCTCCATCATGTGCATCATCTGATAACGAAAAAATTTATTTAAAAAAAAAGGTTGATCCTTATATATACACTCTAAACAAAAATAGACTACGACAGGGGGTCAGATCAACCAGAGTTGGTATCCAATATAATAGATGTGCATAAAATATGGGTAATTGGTTCTGACCATCTTTTATTAGTAGGTTAACATTTGTGTTTTACACCATATGATAACCTCTCCACTAAATTTGCAATTTATTGCAAACACTCAATAACTTTAAAATAATTGAAATGGCGTTGAAGACAAGTCTAGCAATGCTTAGATCCCACATCCACGGTCTAAAGGGGTTAGGCTGCAAATCAAGCCTCTCGTATTTTATCATAAAAAGAAAAATTGCAGAAAAGAGAAAAACTCCATGTACTTTAAAATGAAAAATAGTAAAAAGAATTTGTTTCCATTTTTAAGTTAAAACTCAAAAGTTTCTTTTCTTTCTATTTTTTTAATATTCATACTTAACCCATTTAGGAGTCCTGGTCATCTATGACTAATATGCACACTTCCTTTACCGTAGGCCATAGGAGAAACAGAAAAAAGAAAGAAAATAAATTATTTAGATTAACATGATTGATAAATGCACTCCAAAAATCATATGCTATATTAAGTTATTCTTTTTTACTGGTATTCATGTATTGTTTACAGAAGAATATGCTAAAATGACTTATATCCAATTGGCATGATACAAACATCGTAGTTCAAACCTAACTATAATTATCAAAAAAATTAAAATTTTCAAGGGGATGCCATATCCCATAACAGCTCATGACAAGGACAGTGCTCATATCAAACATGCAATACCCGATTCTTGTTTAGTAGGCTGTTGTTTGCTTGTAAAAAAGAGTAGTTATTTACTACAAAAAATCTGGTGGTTTAGAAAGATCATGATGTCATCAGGAAAACAACAATCCATCAGAAAACACGAATGACTTCGGAAACTGATGAACAAAAAAAAAACAAAGAAAGAGGTATTGCTGAACTTTATTAAGGGTACTTGGTCTAAATTTACACAGAACATAAAGAAGAACAGAGTCGGAGAGGGGGAAGAGAGAGAGAACCTTCAAGTTTGCTGGAACTTTCGATTAGACTTCCTTGACCGCCATCCAGAATTTCTGCATTGCTAGTTTCCCTGACCTCTGAATTACACTGATTATTTGTATCATCAGCTTGCCTCATGACAACGGAAGGTTTCTTCACTAGTGAAAGTTTGCAAAAATGGTAAGAGTTTGTTGAGATCATAGAAGAAGGGATCCTGAGATAAGAAAGAAGAAAAAGGTCCAATTGTAGCTTGTTACGATACATTTCTGAGGAAACATCATTGATACATGGGCCTATTAGTCCTTGAAGATAATAACTTCATATGCAAAATCAGTCTTAAACTACACTTGAACCAGACAGGCATGACTAATTATAAATTGAAAAGAATCATGACAAACTAATTATCAGAACAAATTCAAAATGACTTATAGATACCTGGACAAACCCTCATCTCCAATATCCCACAACTTTATTGTTCCATCTCTGCCCTGGCTGCATAATCAGAATACAAGTAGTCAATCCTTAGTCTAACAAATTAACCACTTAGTTTTAATTTGATTTGGTGCAACAACAGTTTCACATAGCCAGCCCGAAGCTCAAGGATACAAACCAGCAGCAAAAAGTACCTGACAACTTTGTTGTCTCCAACCAAATCAACAGAGAGGATCCCATGCTTCCCACTGTGCACCCTATAAACATTTTCAAAATAATAGGAGCATTCAATAGTCATAACAACAAATTATCACTCCACTTATTTTGAACAAATACAGTTCTCAACTGCAATGGTCTAGGCTAAAAAATTATAATTAACATTCCAATAATTTTGACAAATATGTACCATGCAGATGATATAGTCCGATGTTGTATGGTATCCCAAATGCGCAACTCACCATCAGAAGAACTGCAATATACCCGTTTTAGTACACACACAGAATCCTTCTATTTATAAACAGACAAAAGCCCACTAAGATTCATTCATATGTATACAAATTTCCCAAACTAACACAAAAGAAGAAGCAAAGCAAAATTGTACCCACTGAACAGCAGGGTTCTAGATGGATGGAAAGAAATATCGGTGACTGAAGCCCGATGACCTCTTAACACAGCCACGGGATCTGGTGGAGGTCTCTTGCTCATCCTTCTTCACAATTCTGCCATTGAAGCATAATGTCAAACACCTTGTAGAACAAAACATAAACAGTGAACTTCACTTCAAAATACTTATTAAATTGACATAAAATATATCTTCCTATCACTCTGGGAGTAGTTCTCAATTAGACATCGCTAAAAAATGGTTAAACAAATCTCTGAAAAACGGAATCTTTTCTGAAAATTGAGGTCAAGTGTATAAAGTGGAAACTGTGAATTCAAATGGGTATAGTTACCTTGAACCAAATATGCAGAAAAATTGATGTTTTATATATTTGTGTGGTTTACGTATCCGAAAATGGTGAAATTGAACTATATGCGAGTGGGGGAGTTCAAATTCACCGGACTTTGGCAGCTCTGCAATTTCTTTCCGTCGTTTCCAAGTTAACGGAACTAACCTCTGTTACTTAAAAAATGAGTCGGTTATTTTTAGAGTTATCACAGGGGCATTAGTCAATGCATTTGTGCACGGGGGTGAAAATGTTAATTTTAAAATGTATAAATTAAAATATATTAAAAAGATTAAAATTAAATAAATTGGCTTTAATAGTATATTTATTGTACTTTTTTATGATAATAATTTTATATCTATATCAAATAAATTTAAAAATATAATTTAATTTTAAATATGGTCAATTATGACAAATAAAACTAGACGAAAAATATATATTTTAAACAAAACGACAAACAATTAAAATAATTCATCTTTATTATGTAATTTTAATTTAAAATTTTGAACGCGTAATACCAAATAAATTAAATAATTATTTATATTTTAAGAAACGTATGATGTAAGAAACATTTAAGAATCATTCATGAAGTTTATAACAAACGTGCCGATCACTAAAACACTCGGTACAAGTATTAACGATCAAACGCATTATTAATAACCTATATTTTTTACTATTTTAAAATCCGACAATATAGAGTAATATAATGTAGCGTTTGAATAAGGCTTATAAGCAATGCCGAATAGTTGTAATCATTAATATTTATAATGATTTTATTTTAGTTATAGGAGTATAATCATTAATATTTATAGTGATTTTATTTTAGTTATAGGAGTATAATCTTTAATATTTATTCGTTTTAAAATCATTACACGTAAAATTATTTTTACATTATTTTTTAACAATATTAAAAAATTTAAATTACACAAAGTGCGCGAATGAAACTATGAATAATTAACTATGAACGTGAGATACCATTTTAGAGTCAAAATAATTATTTACAAACACGCAAATTATTAATGCACGGACGTAATTATAAATAACTAATTATCTAGGGCAAAAAAAATATAAACTAATTATTAATATAGACATGTGAAAATTTCATGTAAAGTCGCAATAAACCGAGTTATTATTTAAATGAAAAAAATAAATACATAGGGACAGAAACAAACTTTTGCAAAAAATTGAAATACGAGAAATGCCCCATATAAAAGGGTGTAGAAATTTGCACTAAAAGAATAAAAAGCATTATCTCCCTTAGAACACATACATTTGATGAATTTTTGCCTTGCGCAAACATATTTAGTTATATGAATATAATTTTTAATATAAAACCAATTTAAAGTCATTACTCATGTAATTATTTTTATACTATTATTTTTAAGTAATGACAAAATGTTTACATTATACAAAGAGCGCGAATCAAATTATGAATAACTAACTGTTAACACCTTAAAATAATGATGGACTCCAAATGTGCAAAATACTAACACACAAATATAATTGTACATAACTAATTATAATCGCATGAAATATTAATACTCAAATATAACTGCAGATTACTAACCATGTATTTGCAAAAAATACTATAAATTGATCGTCACTGTATACTTATAAAAAAAACTATAAATTGATTGTCAATATAAAGTGAAAACTTTTATATAAAGTCTGGATAAATTGAGTTATTCATTAGACAAACAAAAGAAATACTTGGTGGATTGATCAACAAATTTTTGAAAAAATATTGAAACACGAGATATGTAACGACTAATGTCAAATTCTAAGTCCAAATCAAATTGTAACATAATAAGGTTCAACGCGTTTTTTCAATATTATTTTATTGGATCATCTTAACTCACTACATGCTCACACAAAAAATCATGACTGAAAGTATTAATTGTAGCAGATTGAGTTATTATACATACATCCAAATATCCCATATTAAACGACGTGGGGTATTACAAACTTGTCCACTTAAATACATAACGTTCTCATCAGACCGAACACATGGTCATATAATACCCATAAATTTTACCTCTATAGTCATTGTAGGATAATATTAGCTGTTTACTAGGCTCGTTTTCGTGTCCTCACCTCCAGTTGTGACGCCCCCAAATCCGGGTCCCTTGAACCTCGGGTTCGGTGCTCACTATTCATCACTTGTCAAACATTCATAAACTAAAACTTCAAAACATACATAATTTCATTACAAAACGTACCTTCAATTCCAGGTTCCACTAACCTTAATACATCATCATTACCTTATACAAAAAAAAAGTTTACACATATAGTACGAACTAATTACGTCTATTCGTTCATCTTTCCTTTGTCGTTGTACTCCTTAGATCACTCGGCTTAACTGAAAATAGTTCATGATATAGCAAGGGTGAGCAACTACTTTGCCCAGCAAGTTTAACTAAACAAGAAATAATATATCATGAATGAAAAAGATTTATCTTCGAAAGTTTCAACAATAAATAACAATTGTGAAATAACAAGAATCAATGTTCAATAAAAGAATAGATTAACTCTTTACTGCTGAGTGGTCTCAAAGGACCATGAACTGCTACTAAGGTAGAACAGACATACAATGTCTGACACCTTGTTAAAAATAACGGGACACTCGAGGGGATCAGTCATCTCATGTCCTATGTATATGCATAACATTTAGATTTCTTGCGCGCATTCTGTTTCCCGACAAATAAAAATCCCCTTTAACTAGGGTTGTTCTTTCTCAGTCTTACTGTAAGAATCCGCACCAGCCAATGGTTTGGATAAGCTTTCATAATATTCAATTAGATGAATTTAAACATGCATTTGTCTAGCCGAAACAATTAGCTTATACATTCTTAAACAGTTCGTAAATTACTGAACTATAACATTTGCAAAGGCACTATGTGCGAATACAATAACCAATAATGAGGTGGAATAATTTTAGATAATTAATCCATTTTAAGTTCTGTCAAATAACTACGAGTGTAGAATTTGCTCAACAATAATTTGAATAGCTCAATGTACATAAAGTTGAAGGAAACTTGCAACAATAAATACAAGTTAGGGTTAAGAAGAACTTGTCTGTTCCGCTGACTACTGCTATTCAACTTAAAAATACTTCCTTTGGGTGACCTAATATTCAATAACATTGATCCTCCAATTAGCATAACACATATATGTTTATTTATCATTAATAACCTTAACATATATGTCTTAAATCATCTATCACTTAATCATAACCTTAAAACTCTTAATAATATTATCAATCCCTTGATAATATTTTAACTCACAAAACCATCACTCCAATGCTTTATAATATTATCTCATTTGATAATATATAATTACTACATATAATATTATTAATCGTATAATAATATTTTAACCATTTATTATTTCAATAATAAATCACTTAACTCCTTAATATTATTAACCATCTAATAATTCTCTTAACCTCTTTATTATCTCAAACACTTATTAACATTATTAATAATTAAATAATGCTTTACACTATCTCCAATGATATTAATCATCAAACAACATCTTAATCATAAATATTATTAACCATTTAATAATATTTTACCCTCTTAATAATATTATTAATCATTTAATAATATCTTTATCCTTAGTTAATATTATTAATTATTTAATAATATTTCAATCATATGTTAACATTATTAATAATGTCTTACTCTTCAGATAATATTATTCATCAAATAATATCTTCAATAACTTATAAATATTATTATCCATTTAATAATATTTTACTCTTAAAATAATATCATTTAATACTATTTTCTTCTCTCATTAATATTATTAACCATTTAATAATATTCTATTCTCTTCTTAATATTATTAGTCATTTAATAATATTTTAATTATTTATTAATACTATTAATCATTTAATAATATTTTAATCTCTTATTAATATTATTAACCATTTAATAATATTTTAATCACTTATTAATATTATTATCCTTTTAATAATATTTTAATCACATATTAATATTATTAACTATTTAATAATATTTTACACTCAAAATAATATTATTAATCTTTTAATAATATTTTAATCATTTGTTAATATTATTAACCATTTAATAATATTATCCTCTCTTATTAATATTATTAATCATGTAATAATATTTTATTCACATACTAATATTATTAACCATTTAATAATATTTTACTCATTTCTTAATATTTCATAATATTCTACTATCTTACTAATATTATTAACCCTTTAATAATATTTTAAATTCTTAACTAATATTATTAATTATTCAATAATATTTTAATCTCTTCTTAATATTATTAATTATTTAATAATATTTTAACCAATTATTAATGTAACGACCCCAAATCCGAGTTCCTTTAACCCTAGACTTGGTACGTCACGATACATCATCTTCATACATGTTCTATAACTAATGCGGAATATATAAACATAAATTGTTTATTCTACAACATTTCCCAAGGTTTCTAACCTTAACTTACATATATACCTTTAGATTCATAAAAAGGTTTACAAAATTACTTACGTCATATAACAATTTAGTTATATTGCATAACACTATAATCTTGTCTTTTGCTTCTGTCTCCGTCTCTCCTCGGACATTCGTATTACTCTGAAATTTATTATCATGATATAGCAAGAGTGAGCAACGACTTTGCTCAGCAAGTTTAAATACAATAACGATATATCATGATTGAAAGAAAGAACAAGCTTTCGGATTTTCAACAATATAATAATTGTGAAAGAGTACGAATCATAATTTCAATAATTGAATGACTGAATCAAGAAATGTTGAGTGTCAATAATGACCATGAACAAATTTAACTGAACCTTATGGTAATGAAGGTGATCAGCCTTTCATACCTGATGAACACATGCAACATGCACTATGTGTGAATCAATAATTTAAAGAGGTGGAATAATTATACAGAATTAAACCACTAGCATGCTTGAAACATAATAACTTGAGTTCGAGTTAGGAACTTGAACAATAAAATAATATATCCTGCTCGAATATAAAATGAGTAGGGTTTAGGAAACTTGCACAAAATAAAGTTCGAAGTTAGGAAACTTGCACAAAATAAAGTTCGAAGTTAGGAAACTTGCACAAAATAAAGTTCGAAGTTAGGAAACTTGCCTGTCTGCTCAGCTACAATAAATGTCTAGCTTTAACTAACTGGCTTTGAAAGACCTAACATTAATAAAGTTGGTCTAATAATTAGTACAACGTATTTGCACAACTATACGCTCACTAAGGAACTTATTTATCACATAAGTACTAACACATAATTTACATCAGTCAAAACAATATTATTAACCTTATAGACTCTCAATCAAATTAGGTTAATAATTTAATAAGTTAGAAAATAATTTTCTTAAGTGTTAAACACTTATTAAACTATTAAACAATTTATTATAATTGTTTAAACAAAAGAGTTAAAAGACATTTTCTTTATTCCATTTAATTACTATTTAACATTAATTAAATAGTAAGTAATTAAATACCTTTAGTTATTATTTAATAATAAATAATAACTTACTAGATTTATTTATTATTTAAAGTTAATCAAATAATAAATAATTAAATACTCAATCTTAGTTGTCTTTAATTATTATTTAATAGTAATTAAATAATAATTAATTAATTTATCATCCTTGTTTATTATTTAATATTAATTAAATAATAATTAGTTTAATCATAAATTCAGAAGATATAATATTAACTAGATTAATATTTACAACATTTAAATATTAATCCTAAATACTTATTATATTTGAAAAATATAATATTAAACTAACTAGATTAATATTTACAACATTTAAATATTAATCCTAAATACTTATTATATTTGAAAAATATAATATTAAACTAACTAGATTAATATTTACAACATTTAAATATTAATCCTAAATACTTATTATATTTGAAAAAAAATATAATATTAAACTAACTAGATTAATATTTACAACATTTAAATATTAATCCTAAATGCTTATTATAGTTGAAAAATATAATATTAAACTAACTAGATTAATATTTACAACATTTAAATATTAATCCTAAATACTTATTATATTTGAAAAATATAATATTAAACTAACTAGATTAATATTTACAACATTTAAATATTAATCCTAAATACTTATTATATTTGAAAAAAAATATAATATTAAACTAACTAGATTAATATTTACAACATTTAAATATTAATCCTAAATGCTTATTATAGTTGAAAAATATAATATTAAACTAACTAGATTAATATTTACAACATTTAAATATTAATCCTAAATACTTATTATATTTGAAAAATATAATATGAAACTAACTAGATTAATATTTACAACATTTAAATATTAATCCTAAATACTTATTATATTTGGAAAATATAATATTAAATACCTAAATACCATTTTTGTATTATTATTATTTTTGTTATAATTTTAAATATTTAAAATTAATTAAAATTATCCAGAATGGCAAAATCGTAAATAAACTGAAAAAACCGGACCGATGGCAATCTTGTAAATAATCAGAAAACCGAACGGAGGGGCAATTTCGTAATTTCCGCAGAAATCTACGCCCGCGCATTGCGCGCGATAGGAAATAACAGGCCCCAAAACGGCACCGTTTTGGGGATCTGTCGGCTGACATCCGCGCGTCTCGCGCGGCTACGGATTTTATAGGCAAAACGGCGTCGTTTTTCCTTCCGCGTGCGACAGTGAACAGGGTCTCGCGCGCATTGCGCGGCACCCCCTTTTTCCTTCCTTAGCAGATTGTGAACAGTGACTTTTTATACACCACTTTAATAAAAATTATACATTCAAGTAAGCTTTAAAAATCCAAAAAAATTACCAATCACTTAATATCAATTTATAACATGAAAATTTAATTTTTCATGATTTAATATTAAAAATTTTTATAAAAATTTTTACATCACATAAACTACCACAAATCATAACTTTTTGTGTATAACTCCATTTTGAGTGATTCAAACTTTGTTTTTCTCATGATTTAATGTTCTATAATATTATAACATTAAATCTAAGTTTTATGAAAATTATTTTTGGACATTATTTTAAGATTTGATTTAACACCACCAAACGCATGTTTTTAGCATATAAATTATACCAAAACACAAACCAAGGATATTAAACTCAAGCATGGCATAAATATTATTACCACACATTAATAACTATATTAACATATTTATACTCATATGTTAGTTTATTTAATTTAAAAACAAAAATTAAATTTAAATAACTATTACCTTGATTTAATGGTTATTCTCCTTTTTCTTCCAAAAATGGTTGTGAATCTTGAAGATATAACCCAAGAACTCCTTCTCCTTCATTATCCTTGCTCTCAAATATTTTCTCACCTCTCAAATGTTCTCTAGCTCTCCTTAGCTTGAAAAATGAAGATGATAAAAATGACTAAATCTTTTAGCCTCCAAATGCAAGTATTCTTGCATTTCTATAGATATAAAAATATATCTATCTATTCTAGCAATCAAGAGCCTAGCAAGGATACTAGCACAAGAAAAACTAACCCATGCCTTAGTTGGTGGAAGAGGGATGGTGTCATGTACTTAAAAAAACCATCCAAGCAACCATTTAATAAATAATTAAAAAATAAAACAAAATAACAATCATTTTGCTCTCCCTCATTCACTATACACGGCTGGTACATGAAAGTTGTCCCAAAATGTTGTCCCAAGTCACTTTTTTTAATAAATAATAGTTAAACAATTTAATTTCAAGTGGGCCAATCATTGGGCTTTAATTTAAAATACCAATTGGGCTCTAATTAACTTGTTTGGGCTACTAAATTGTCAAGTCCATTTAATTTATCATTGGGCTATTTAATTATATCCCAAATGATTAATTATTAATTTTGTTACACATTAATTATCCAATCCATAATTAAATAAATAATTAGATTGAATAAATAATTAAATATTCTAACCCATAAGTATTAAATTACTAAATGGACTAATAATATTATTAATAATATTTTACATTATTTACATTAATTAATTATCATATTAATTAATTTATAAAATTTAATTCACTCATTATATTCAATTTAATTGAATATTTAATTAATGACAACTTGCCAATTATTTTGATATTAAAACTTTAGAGTGTGTTCGCTAATGATAATATATATAATCTATATATATTATTTATACACATTACCTTACCTCGAAAACAATTTCACAATAAATTATGAAATTAAAATAAATACAATATATAATTTAATATATATTATTTAGGCCATAAATTAAATTATTTAATATATTTACGTTAAATAATTCATTTCTCATCAATTATGGAAATAATTCCATTTACCCGAAAATACATTAAAATAATAATATATTTACTCAATTTCTTATTTAAATAATTTATTTAATTATTTAATTAATATTACACAAATAATTGTATAATTAAATTTCTCACTCTCATAAATCATTTACAATGATTTATTTAATTATAGAATATATTCATTTAATATATTCAATTACTATTTAAAATTACTTAATTAATTTAATCCCTTTATATATATGTACATATATGTGAAATTAAATGTTGTACATATATACAATTATTAATCTCCCTTAATTAATTCAACTACTTTATATAATTTATAATTATATAATTTACATAATTATTCCTCACAAATAATTTATCAATAATTTACATAAATATTGATTAATGAGTATAATCAATATAATAACTAAATTAATTCCACAATTAACCTTTTAATTCAATTCAGATTAATTTAATATTAATCTATCTAATTATCACAATTTAATTAATCATTAAATTATGTTACTAAATATGCACACATATATATATATTCATATAAATACATATTTAATTTACACGCAACCACGTCGCATAATTACATAACTCCGCTAATTAAATTATCTTAATCTAATTAGACTTGCTATTAGCCAAGTTCATTGAATTATCACTGTACTTGCTAACTAAAAATTTTTTTTGATATCACCATATCTAAGTTAGTCCGATAAATTTAATTTGGACCTCTATTTATCTATCACTACTAGGTTATCAAACTCCAACCTTTATTAAATATTAAATATTTTATTTCTAATTCATTTAAATATCCGGGATATTACAATTAATATTATTAATTATTTAATAATATTTTATTCACTTGTTAATATTATTAACCATTTAATAATATTTTAATCACTTCTTAATATTATTAATCATTTAATAATATTTTAATCACTTCTTAATATTATTAATCATTTAATAATATTTTAATCACTTATTAATATTATTAATCCTTTAATAATATTTTAATTACTTATTAATATTATTAACCATGTAATAATATTTTAATCATTTACAAATGTTATTAATCATTTAACAACCTTTTAATCACATATTAATATTATTCAACATTCAATAATATTTTAATACACTTCAAATAATACCAATAGTTAACTTTTTAATTGTGTTAACCTTAGTATTTATTTTAACATTTAGCTACCAATTTGTCTCTTATAGACTCTAAATATATTGGTTTATTATTTAAACACATTCATTTTACACTTATTTTAATTTAAATTTTCACAAAAAACCCGACCCGGACCGGCCCGACCCGGACCAAGTCTGCCCTCAGAGACAGCCGGTTCAAGCGCCTAGGCGCTCAGTAGGCGCTCGACCAATTTTCAAAAATCATAATTTGGACTGCCTGACCCTCCGACGCTCCGACAGCCATAACTTCTTCATTTTAAAACATTTTGAAGTGATTTTTGAGTCAATTCTCATCAGAATTTCCCTCTCTACAATTTCTCTTTATATCACAATTCCAAATTCTGAACGGAACTAGACTAAAAATTGCTCACAAGGACAAAGTGAAAACTAGAACCACAAATCCTTGATTTTAATGGTTCAAACTTGAATAAAATAAACTCTATACATCCAAATGACACCAACTTAGTGTTGTTGTCTTTATAACTTCTTGTTTTACAACTTTTCATGGTTCAATCACATTTTTTCAAACGCTTGACACAAAATTTAAAGATCGAACCACTTAGGATTTTACCGGTAAAGTTCGATATGAACATTTCTACCATTTTTAAGCATATCACACATACCAAATCATGATATAAACACATAAAACTATGAATATACATATATAACATAGTTTAAGACTTCTAGACCATCAAAACAAGTTTTGATCGGTTAAAAAATAGATTTTAACCGTTAAAAATCAATCTAGGCTACAAAAATGAAATACGGAAAGGTTATAGCACTTTTAAACCTTTGAGATTTGTGTGCTCTTCTTCTTCTTCCACCAAAGTACACCACAAAGCTTGAATGCCCCACCTTGGCTACTAGACACACTCTCAATGGTCTAGCTCACTACTCACTAACCTCTCAAGCTTTTCTTTTAAAGCTCTAGCTTTCCTCTCTATCTTTCTCTCTAGGAAATGAATAATGAACAAAAACTCTTCTCCACAAAAATATAAACTCTTATTTATAACCAAAAGTTATCATACAAAATGTAGACATATACAATTTATATCTCTACAAATTCACTAGCTTATCTTATCTACAAAACTCATATCTAGCTAAAATTTAGGGATTTTCTTACATGAAGTACTTGGGTTGGTAGCTTACTCACCAACTATGGTACTATTTCACCCAAAAACAAGCAACCCATTGTGGGCCCCCTCAATCTCAGCAAAATGGGATTTAATCCCCCAATTTTGCTTTATTTTTGTTACATTTATTATACATATATACACCTATTTATATATATACATATATATAATGTTTGACCACCATTTTGACTTCCTATTGGGCTCCACTTTGGACTCTAGGATATAATATATTGGGCTCATCCATTTAATTTAGTTAGGCTCGATTTAATTATCCCATTGGGCTAACATTTAAATAACATATGTTATATTTTATTAAATCAAGCATTGGGCTTGTTTAATTAATTACATGGACTAGTAATTAAATTAATTACATGGGCTACTAGGTAAACTTAATTGACCTAGTTTAACAACTCATTTGGATTTAAATTATAATCCAATTAGATTTGCTATTTATAAGTCCATTGGACTCCTTAATTAAATTAGCTTACATAACACTATAAATTCTTGGGTTTGTTTTAATAAACCCTAACACATAATAATACAAGTACTTTGACTTGATTAAATTCATTCACTAACCCTTATTATCAAATTGGGTTTATAATATAGTTAACTATACACAAACAATTATTCTCACATTGGGTTATCTTAAATAATTCACTTGCTTCTTCTTTCTCTTTATTCATACAAGTAATTAACTTGTTCATTATAAATCTTCTTAATTGCTATACAAGGCCAACATTCGAGCTTTGTGATTTCATCACTTAAACTTCTCTTGCAATCTTTTTTCTTCTTTAGTTAATTAATTTAATTAACTAATTTAATATCTCTTATCATACAACTTAACACATACACGCATACTTCATACCTCACACCTCATATTTTCTTATGGATATAATTAATAAATAAATAAAAAAAATTGGGTTCGTAATTTTCTCAGTCATTACACCAGTAACCCGATTGAATGACTCAACCTGAGCTTTTAAAATTTAACTCTAATACTATATGTAACGACTCGGGTAACCGATGTGAGATTGGGGTATTACAAACTCGCTATACAAAACCCAAAAACTTGACCTCTATAGCCATGGATTAATATCAGCGACCTGCTAGACTTGCCTTCGTGTCCCACTTTCACCATCCGAATCGGATGATCCGACTTTAATTTTTGAAAGTAATTCTGATACCATACATACAACCCCGGTCAAATTTCAAATCTAAATCAAATTATAGCACAATAAAATTCAATACGCTTTCTCAATAGTATCTTATTGGATTATTTTAACCTATAACAGGCTCACAAAAAAAAGGTCATGACTGAATGTATTAATAATAGCAGTTTGAGTTCTTATATATACATTCAAATATCATATATTAATTGGTGCGAGATTGCAGTGTTATAAGAAATGTTATATAAAAGGGGTATAAAAATTTGCATTAAAAATAATAAAAATACCATCTAAACTAGCTAGTTTACATGGCACAGGCTACATGTGTATTAAAACAGGGGAGAAAAAATACGATATGAGAGATAATGGGAGAGAGAAAAGGTAAAAGTGAATAAAAAAAAGATTAAATAGTATAATAGAAAAGTAAAAAAACCCTCATTTTTATGTTTACATCATTCATTTCTCCGACTCTATAATATAAATATAATCTTTAATATAAAACTAATCAAAATCGTTACAAATATAATTATTCTTATAATATTTTAAAACAATGTAAGAACTGTAAAATTATAAAAAAGAGTGCGAATGTGAGTATGAATAACTAACTAATGATGCATGAAAATAACAAACTATAAACGTGCGAAATACTAACGCACAAATATAAATATATATAATTAATTGTAATCGCGCAAAATATTAATATTTAAATAAAGTTGTAGATCATTGACCATATATTTGCATACATATTGTAAATTGATTGTCATTATATACTAGTGAAAAAACTATAGATTAGTTGTCAGTATAAACACGTGAAAATTTCCATCTAAAATCTTAATAATTTGAGTTATTAATTACACAAACAAACGAAAGACTTAGGGGATGGATCAACAAACTTTTGAAAAAATTTAAAACATGAAAAATGCCCTGTAAAATGGTGTAGAAATTTACAGTCAACGAATAAAGCACCATCTATTTAGACCACACATACATTTTCTAAATTATTTGCTCTACACATAATATGGATATAATCTTTAATATAAATCCAATTCAAAATCATTACGCATATAATTATTCTTATATTATTGTTAAACAATGACAAAATATTTAAATTACACAAAGAACGTGAATTTAAATATGAACAACTATTGACGCATGGGAATAACGAACTACAAACGAATATAACTGTATATAATTAATTATAGCTGCACAAAATACTAACACGTGAATATAATTGTAGATCAGTAATCATATACTTGCAAAAAAGACTATAAATTGATTGTCGCCATATACTCCTGAAAATACTATAAATCGATTGTCACTATGAAAATTTTCATATAAAACCTCGATAAATCTAGTTATTAATTAAACAAGCAAAATAAATAGTTGGGGAATTGAACAACAAACTTTTGAAAAAAATTGAAACATGAGAAATGTCTTATAAAACGGTGTAGAAATTTGTAGTAAACGAATAAAAACACCATCTATTTAGAACACATACATTTGCTAAATTATTTAATATATATATATATAAATTTAATTCAAAATTATTGCACATATACTTATTCTTATATTGTTTTTAAACACCGACAAAATATTTAAATTACATAAAGAGCGCGAATACAACTATAAATAACTAAATATTGATGCGCTTGACTCTTCAAAGTTAAAATAACTATAAATAACTAACAACAAATGCGCGACTTATCAACACACAAATATAATTGTACGTAACTAACTATAACCGTGCGAAATATTAATAACAAACCATATATACGTTAAAAAATTATTAATTGATTGTCAGTATAAACATATAAAAACAGGTCTCTCAATAAATAGAGTTATTATTTAAACAAATAAAAGAAAGACCATGAAAAACAAACTTTTGAAAAAATTTGAAACATGAGAAATGCTATAAAGGGGTAATTTGTGCTAAAAGAATAAAAGCACCAACAAAACACACCATACATTTCCTGAATTATTTGCCCCCCACCCCACCCCACGCACGCACACACATCCCTCTTTTTCGAGTCAGGCAAATAAGCCACAATACTTTGGTCGCTTACCAATATTTATATTAGTCGTACTATAATAGACCTGCTAATTGTTTTGTATATCTACTAGGCGCAGTATTCTAGGGCCGATGCCAAGCTTCTTTGTCTCGAGAACGCAGAGCTAACGTACGCACCTCACTGTATTCGAACGAATTCATTCAAGCTACCTCAAGCTTCAACAAACAGGTATAATCTCCATAAAAATCTCTTATCAAATTATTTCCTTTTAATTAATTTTGTTTTTATATTTTTTGTAATTGTTTAGTCTCAAATTTCTTATATCATAGATAGACATTTGTAGGTTGTTGCAGTGGAGACAAGCATTGACAGATTTTGAACATACTCACTGATTGAAAGGGGTACAATTGATTTTATATAGAATTCTAGGGTTTGAATTGATTTTGTTATATCTGGGTTTGGTTCAATTGAAGGTGTGGTTTTTAGTTGTTCTATAAACAGCTGTGCATGAGATATGAGTGTGAAGTTTACAATAACAAGGAGATGGAATGTGATGGCTCTGATTTAGGATTGTTGCATGGTTTGTATGATGGGTCTGAGAAGAAATCTGGGTTAGGGTTGGATGCTGGATGTGTTAATAAGATACCTAGGGTTGACAAGATGGATGATGAGGAAAAAAGCACAGTTTCTAAGAGAAGAGTTACGGAAATTGAGGTGAGGTTTGATTCAGATGATGATGAGCCGATTGGGTCTATGTTTAAGGTGAAAAGCAAAAGAAACCCTAAGAAGGTTAAGGTGGGATTTAATGGTGGTAAAATTAATGACAAACAGGTTGAATCAAGGGAGGAGAGGTTGCTGGTCAAAGATGAGGATTTAGGGGGCATGAATGATACATTGGCTAGTTTTAAGAAGAAGTTGAAGGGACCTAAGAAGGACACTGGATCTGGGCTAATTGCAGGAAGGGATTCGGATATAAATGTGGCCGAGCCATCAGGTCAATCTTTGAATGGGCCTGTGAAGAGTGAGGATTTGGCTTCAGCATCGATCTCAAAGGAAGCAGAGAAGGATCAGATTACTGGCGACGATGGATCTGATGGCGCTGCTGATAAAAAGTTTGCAAATACGGCAAAAGCGAAAAGCAAGAGATCCAGGAGTGCTGCGCTGCAGAAGAAAACTCGGCGCAACACTGAGTTTGATGATGCACGGAATGGTCAGAGATCTGGGGATCAATCACTACCAAATGAGAAAGAGTGCACTACAGGGTCTGGTGGTGGCTCAAATGACTGTTTGGGTGAAAATTTAGAAGATTCCTTGTCTGCCTTTATCCGAAAAGCACAATCTGGGTCAATCAGGAAATCTCGCAGTTCCTCAAGGTCAAAACAGATAAACTGTGATGGTCTTTTGGAGGATCCTTTGCCAGGTGTGATGATATCTCAACCCCTTTCAAATTACGTGACTGCAGTTACTGGATTCGATAATAGTTTTCATCTAGAGTCTGGGAGAGGTTCAACAGTTTTAACATGTGATCAGAATAATAATGGAAAAGCTCAGAACACTGACTGTACTTTCTCTCAAGTTTCAAATTGCATAGGGCCAAACGAATTATCAAGTGATCCATGTCTAGGGATTTCTTCTGGTCCATTGATTGCAAATGATATTTTGAGATCCAGTGACAACATACAAGGTCGATCTTCTCGAGGAACTTTTGATGATTCATTTGCCATTTCTTCAGTTCAGCAATCTCAATCCTTTTTAATGTTATGTTCTAATAATATTTCAATGCTCCAAGATGGTGAAGTAAATGAGCTAAGTTGTGGGATTAAAGAAGGAATAAAGCTGGAATCCCATGACTCAGACCATTTTCTTGATGGAAATCGAAAGGAGTTTCTTTGTGCAAAAGTGAAGGACAATTATTGTTTTCCTAGTCAAGAGCCTACCTTGGGAATCAATAGTTCTGTTGATGATGTAAATAATTCTTCAATTGGGAAAGCATGTGATTTGGGGGATGATATTGTTGAAATGCACAATTCAATTTCTGCTTTAGAACAGATGCAGACAATCAATCTGTCTGACGCGGACATGCCAACGGGAGGACTCAGTCATAGTCTAGATCAACAGTCTAAGTGTGTTGCAAGAAGCCAAACTTCAAGCACAGACCAGAAATTTTGTTCAACATTTGACAAAGATGTTCAGGGGCCTTGTCTTGCTAATGATTTGTCAAGCAGTTTATGCAAAGATATAACTCATGAGACCATTAAACAGGTATCTGGAGAACTCTTAGAGCCAATAGCATCCCTATCTCAGAACTCATTAACATGCAATGAGAAGATGACTGTGACCTCAAAACCTATGGACGGGATTGGTAGTTTCCAGTGTCTAAAAGGGTCCCAGCAAGCTCAACCCCAAGCATCAACTTCAGCTTTTGATTCATCACAACAGGTAGTTATTTACAAGGATTGTATTAGTCCCAACCGAGTTGCAGGTATATCCGTTGAAGAGCCAGATTTTGCTTCAGTTTCCTCACAAAAGGAGGAAGCCTCAGCATCTGATAGTAGGTTATCTACAGTATCACCAAGCGGAGACCATAAACAGGAAAAATCTTTCCAAGTAAATCAGTTGGAGAATTCCCTAGAAACTGGTGATGATCCTGGTAGTCTTCCTCAACAAGTGCCTCTATATAAATCCAGTACCTCATTTCCAAGGTGCAGTTCCAGTTTCCATCAAAACCAAGCATCTGATGATTTGTGCAAGGGTGTTCATATTCCAACCCATGATTTCTCTGGTGATGAAGTAGCTAATGGATCCTCTTCTCCGTCATCTACGCCAGATCGTAATGAAAATTATGCTGATGATATAGGATCGGTGCCTTATCCTGAAAGTAAAGACAATAAGCTTTCAGTTGGCCAGCGTGCCATGCGTATAACAAGAAAGCGTAGGCAAATGGACATGGCTTATGAAGGGGATGCTGATTGGAATATTCTGATACATGAGCAGAATTTTCTTGTTAGTAATCAGGCTGAAGATGATAACCAGCTTAAAGGAAGAGGAAAATTAGACTCCCACTTAACTATGTTTTCAGAGGCTGAAAATGGAGGTGCCGCTGCAGTATCTGCTGGGCTCAAAGCTTGTGCAGTTGGTCCAGTTGAGAAGATTAAGTTTAAGGAGGTATTGAAGCGCAAAGGTGGCCTTCAAGAATACCTAGAATGCAGGTGTGTTACTAGTTCTTAATTCTGGTATTACATATATCTGTATACATATGATATATTTTTTTGCTACGGCATGCTTTAAGGTGCCTTATTCATGCTGTGACGCATATCTTGTCATGTTAACATTATTGACCAACACTTAGGTTGTTTATTCTCAAGAATCCATGCTATATTGATATCTTTTTACAGTCTCTTACTATTTTATGGAAGTGTCTCTTTCAAGTTACTGTATTTACAATTTACTATGACTTCATATGAATTAGTTGTGATATGAAGTTTTACTGCATGTCTGCATGTCATTGTTGCTGAACCAACAAATTTTCTCATGAACATGTGGGAGGTAAGCAAACACTTTTATGGGTCCTTTGATCAATTACCAAATTTAAGTTTCCAGAGAAGTTGTTGCATTTTGACAACCATTTATTGACTTTGTCGTTTTATACTTTTATTTATCTCTTTTACAAGTTAAAACTTATGTTGACACTTTAAAAGCTTTGAAGTGTTTGAAACTTTTGGCTTTGTTAAGATAATTTTTTTAATGTTAAATATATATATTTTATATTAAAATAGGCACCAAGGGAGTGCCATGGCTTTGTTTAAATACTAAAGGACCTCTAAGTAGGCTGGTATATTTCTTGAATCTCATCTTTTGAAAGGAAATTGTCAGAATGAAATAGTACTTGTAGCAAATGCCGGTTACTTTACTGGTATTGTTATTCTTTATTTTCATAAAAGAATATGAATACTTATCATTTGGCTTCTAAGTATTTGTATGTTTGTTAATATTTCAGTTAAAACTTGAAGATGTTCTGCATTAATGATATATGATTATTTTTTTGAGTTTCATTTGAAATTGGTTAGTGCTCTCTATTAGGGTGAGGTGTCATGGGGTTCTGTTGTTTCCTTTGCACAAGCTATCCAAATTTCACACTCCGGGCTATATGCCATCTTGCTGGGTCCACATCTAGTGTGTGGGATTATAGATTACATGTATTTCAGTTATACGTTTCCCTCTGATTGACCCATCTAACCTCCCTTAGACTGGGAAGCTGTGGTATTGCAATGAATTTGGAGTTAAAATTTCTTGGGATCGCCACCATTTTGATTCTTATATTTTAACATGATTTATGACTGTTAAATTGTTACTTGTGTAAAAAATGAAGTGGAAAGCTAATGATATAGGTAATGTTTTTTTCCTGAATCGGTATATCTTTCATTTCTAGTAGGCACACGTTTTTTGGATTTTTGCCTCTTGATGCCTCCTTTAATAGAGAATTGTAGCAAATTTGCCTTCAAGGTTTTATTTTCTTGTTTCTGATTAAAGCTTCTTGGGTAACAAGATTACAACACGATGTTTGCTATATGGGATTCTTCATATATGTTAGATGGTGTTTTCCCCCATAAGAATTTTGCAAGTCCATTTATTGTTCATATGTTATATTTGTTATATCTGTTTTAGTTATTTCTGCCTTTTCCAAGGATTATAATGTTTCACTCGGTGCAGGAATCATATCTTAGGTCTTTGGAATAAAGACGTGAGTCGCATTTTGCCTCTCTCAGACTGTGGAGTCTCTGACGAACATAAGGTTGATGAATCACCGAGTGCTTCTGTAGTTAGGGATATTTATGCATTTCTTGATCACTCTGTAAGTCTTTTAGAATACCTCAAGTTTACTTTGGATTCTTTTCTTTTTTGCTCATGAAAATTTATCAATTATTTCCTTTTTCTTTCTTATGCTGTCTAATTTGTAGTTGTTCATATTGATATTTTATTAATGAGTTGGGATATCTTTTGAAATAAGTTTATAATGTTTTGGATAATGATAACTCTTTTACAGGGTTACATTAATATTGGCGTTGCTTCTGGAAAGGAGATTACAGAATCTGGTTCAAGGCAAAATCTGCAACTTTTAAAAGAGAGAATTTTTGGCGAGAAATCCGGGATCCAACTTACTGATTCAGATGATGGAGTTTCCTTTATTCTTGGTAGGGATAAGAATTTTGATAAATCAATGGAAGAAAAGAATGTTGCTAGATGTGATGACGAAAATGGGGCGGCAAGATACAAAAGGGACGAGACGCTTCTTGGTCTGCAGGCTTTGAAGTTATCAACTCCAGTAGAACCTGAAGAATGTGATGATTTCCATGGAAATGCTCGCATTGAGGCAAGAACGTCCAACAGAATTGCTAATGTGGATCTTTCTAGTTCAATTTCTCTTGGTGAAGTTGCGGATGGTGGAACAGCCCATGTTATACCTTCAGAGCACACAAATAATTCTTGTGTCATGCTATCTGGGGATGTTGATCACAATGAGGTACATCAACATATGCGGAGTGATTCAGAAGTTAGAAAGAGAATCATTGTAATAGGAGCTGGGCCTGCTGGCTTAGCTGCAGCTCGCCACTTGCAGAGACACGGTTTTCATGTTACTGTTCTGGAGGCTAGGGGTAGAATAGGGGGCCGTGTTTTTACGGATCGAACATCTCTTTCGGTACCAGTGGATCTTGGAGCTAGCATTATTACAGGTGTTGAAGCAGATGTGGCTACTGAAAGACGACCAGATCCTTCTTCATTAGTTTGCTCTCAGTTGGGCCTTGAATTAACAGTACTGAACAGTGACTGCCCTCTTTATGATACTGTTACAGGTCATAAAGTTCCCGCGGATTTAGATGAAGCTTTAGAAGCAGAATACAATAGCCTGCTTGATGACATGGTACTGTTGGTCGCACAGAAGGGGGAGCATGCAATGAGAATGTCTCTTGAGGATGGTTTAGAATATGCCCTTCAGAGACGTCGCATGGTTCGATCTAGTAAAAATTATGTAGAAAGTGATTTGCATGAATCAGCAGCTATTGTTGATGACCAGGTTCTTGGGAATAATAATTCTAGAACGGAGATTTTGAGTCCTCTTGAGAGGAGGGTCATGGATTGGCATTTTGCTCACTTGGAGTATGGTTGTGCTGCTTTACTCAAGGAAGTGTCACTTCCTTACTGGAATCAGGATGACGTATATGGAGGATTTGGAGGAGCTCATTGTATGATTAAAGGGGGTTACAGCACTGTAGTTGAATCGCTGGGAGAAGGACTTTGCATCCACTTGAACCATGTGGTCACAAATGTTACGTATCACACAAGTGATATTGTAACAAATAATGATCAGCATAAAAAAGTCAAAGTTTCCACATTAAATGGCAAGGATTTTTTTGGGGATGCAGTTTTAGTCACAGTGCCGCTTGGGTGCCTGAAAAAGCAATCCATCAAGTTTTCACCGTCCTTACCCCAATGGAAACATTTGTCCATCCAGCAGCTTGGTTTCGGTGTGCTTAATAAAGTAGTTTTGGAATTCTCAGAAGTATTTTGGGATGAT
This sequence comes from Hedera helix, assembly GCA_947179155.2. Lineage (NCBI taxonomy): Eukaryota > Viridiplantae > Streptophyta > Magnoliopsida > Apiales > Araliaceae > Hedera > Hedera helix. The sequence continues at coordinate 2,044,154 of OX359265.1, read as the reverse complement.
TCTGTTGATTACTTTGGTGCAACTGCCGAGGAAACAACCAAGAGGGGCCACTGCTTTATGTTCTGGAATGTCAGGAAAACAGTTGGGGCGCCTGTTCTAATAGCTTTAGTTGTAGGCAAGGCGGCACTATACGGGCAAAATATGAGCTCAGCTGATCATGTAAATCATGCCTTAGTGGTTCTTAGAAAACTTTTTGGGGCTGCTGAGGTACCTGATCCAGTTGCATCAGTAGTGACTGATTGGGGAAGGGATCCATACAGTTATGGCGCTTACTCCTACGTTGCCATAGGGGCATCTGGAGAAGACTATGACATATTGGGTAGGCCTGTTGAGAACTGTTTGTTTTTTGCTGGTGAAGCTACATGCAAGGAGCACCCAGACACAGTCGGTGGTGCAATGATGAGTGGGCTTCGAGAGGCTGTCCGTATAATGAATATATTGAGTACTGGAAGTGATTGTACAGCAGAAGTGAATGCCATGGAGGCTGCACAGAGACATACAGACAGTGAAAGAAGTGAAGTTAGGGACATCATGAAGAGACTTGATGCGGTAGAGCTTTCAAACGCTTTGTACAAGAAATCTTTGTATGGGGCACATATTATGACGCGAGAAGCGTTGCTAAAGGATATGTTCTTTAAAGCAAAAACTACAGCTGCTAGATTCCATCTGGTTAAAGAGTTGTTGAGTCTTCCAGTTGGAGTTTTGAAATGCTTTGCTGGGACTAAGAAAGGGCTCAGCACTCTTAACTCATGGATACTGGTATGTGTTTCCTATGATATATTATTCCGTCTCCGATCTGAAGTAAATATGAAATATTGAATTATTTTGATGCTATTAGGCAGCTGACAGTTTCTTAATGTCTATATTTTATCGTTCACAACAGGATTCAATGGGAAAGGATGGGACTCAACTCTTGCGGCATTGTGTTCGTCTCCTTGTACTTGTTTCAACTGATCTACTGGCAGTTCGCTTGTCAGGTATGATATTATGTGTGTGTATATAAAAAAATAAAATTCTCTATAGTCATTACATAGAGGGCTAGCACTAAAGGACTATTGCTCTTTAAAAAAGCACCGGATGTTCCTCACCCCCGGAGGGTATGCTATGGCATTGTGGTCTTAATGCATTTTTGTAAAAAAAGAATTCCATAAAAATAACGCAGACACCAATAATATGATATCTCTTGGCCTGTTCCGTATTGTCTGGGGGCATATAGAGGCAGTCATGAATTTGTAGGTCCCAACTTTCTTTATTCAATTTTGAGAACATTTTTGTGTTAAGAAAGCCTGTGGCTGCTGCAATTGAATAGTATTGGCGAGAGAATTTCATCGAAGGTGGTGGGCTGAAGTAATTTGTAGCTTGCATTCATGAGATTTTTTCTTCATGAAAGTAGTTCAGACTGTATCAATTCATATATATATTTAGCCACACTCATGTTGTAGCTATTGTCTACTAGATTACCCTCAATCCATGCTTTGTTGATAAGATACTTTATTGCTTTAGAAATAGAAAATGAGATTTTTACGTTATGTCGTTGTAGGTATAGGAAAAACTGTTAAAGAAAAAGTATGTGTACATACTAGCCGTGATATACGTGCTGTTGCGAGCCAACTGGTTAATGTATGGATTGAAGTTTTTCGCAAAGAGAAGGCATCTAATGGTGGCTTGAAGTTACTGAGGCCATCAAGCACTTTAGATTCTTCAAAAAGCAAATATAATCTAGCTTCAGGAAAACCACCCCTACGCACACACCATGGAGCACCAGACAACAGAGGAACTGGAACCCATTTACCTCCCAATTCAAGCAGTAAAAAGGGGAACATCAAGCATGTCAAGTTGGAAACCAGGACTGATGCCAAATCAGAGGTGAAACCTTCAAGGTCTCAAGGTTCAGTAGGAAGACAGGATTATAAGGTGGAGGAGGATAAAGATTATGCCCTCTCTAAAGAAGAACAGGCTGCTTTAGCTGCTGAAGAAGAAGCTCGTGCTGCAGCAATTGCAGCTGCCAAGGTTTGTTTCTCTTGTCATTGAAACATTGTTTGACTATTCTCTTGGTGCTGTAGTAAAAAGTCATAGTCAGATTTTTTTTAATGTTCCCTTTGATGCTCACCTTAGCTTTAGACAGTCCTAGACATTCTAAATCTTTATAATTTGGGAAATTTCCCTTCATAGATGTACCCCTCATGAGCTGAGGCATGGTCTAATGCCTGCTGTTGTGTGCTTTTTTTTTTCTTTGTTCCCGCTCCTGAGGCATACGCTTCATGTTTGTTAATTACTCTCTCCCATACGTTTTCGAACATCAGGTAGTAAAATATTCTTCCTTTGCTTGCTAGATTACACATACTAACATACCTGTAAAAAGCAATAAGGGTATAGATCATCGTGATAATGTCTATCATATCCATAGAGATGCGTGTAGATGCATACTCAAAACAAGCGCTTTGCAAGCATATTGGCTTTAGCTTTTAATTTTATTAGCTCGAATAATGAATTGTATTTTATTAAGATTCAAAAGGCTCAGCTTGATTCGACTCCTAGAGTCTCTTTCTCCTTGTAATTTCACTTTCATATCTGCTTTAAAACTTGCACAGTAGTAAATTAAAAAACATGGTGTGCTTAAACAGCAGTTGTTACTCACTTTGTAGTTTTCCAAGTTCATTGGTTTGAAATGTTTGAAACATTTTTGAATATTCTTGTATCGGCACTGTTTTTTTTTTAAATTTATAAATATCTGATTGAGAATTTCTGGCTTTGTGTATGTCTTGGGTTACTTTCAAAGTTTGAGCAGGATAACATTGGCTCTAAAATATTTTATATTCTTGCTGAAGGAGTAGTTTACGATGATCTTTTATATCTGATAACGTCGATACACATATTTTTACTAATAGTCTATCTGATAATGTTGATACATACATATATACACACATGCATATCTATATCTATATCTATATCTATATATATATATTAAACTTATTGAATTTATTTATTTCCAGTAGGTGTTTAGGTACTGTTAACGCTTCTGAACCCAGAGTGTGATTGACTGGAAGGGGTTGAGTGGGGTCCAAGATGTCTTACTTTTTTAGATTTATTTACTTGCTCTTTCTTAAGTTGTAGATGGGGTCTACTACCATCAAAACAAACTTCAGTTCTGCGACGTCAGTGATTTGATGAATGTGTAGTTTGTTGGGAATTAGTATAACTGCCATCTTCATTTTCCATTATGTATACTTTTGCCTTATGTTGTAGATGTTTATTATAAGTAGTGTTTTGCTTGCAGGCATATGCGTCATCAGATCCCTGGTGCAACACATCTCTGCAGCTTCCAAAGATACCATCATTTCACAAATTCGCTAGACGTGAGCAATATCCACAGATGGATGAGTCTGATATTAGGAGGTGGTCTGGTGGTGTTCTAGGAAGACAAGATTGTATATCAGAAATAGATTCTAGAAATTGTAAGGTGAGGGATTGGGCTGTTGATTTCTCTGCTGCTGCTTGTGTCAACAGTTCAAAAATGTCAGTTGATAACCTTTCACAGCGTAGCCACTCAAATGAGATTGCATGTCAGTTGAACTTCAGAGAGCACTCTGGAGAAAGTGTGGCTGTGGACAGCAGTATATTTACAAAAGCATGGGTTGACAGTGCTGGTAGTGAAGGGATAAAGGATTACAGTGCCATAGAGAGATGGCAGTCTCAAGCCGCTGCTGCTGATTCTGATTTCTTCAATCGGACTATGCACATTATGGATGAGGAGGATTCAAACATTAATTTAAAACCACCTATGCGGAAGCATGGCGGCCTGGCCAATGAGAGCTCTGCTTCACAAGTTACTATAAACAGGGAGTTGGTTGTGAATCAACCTAGAGGAGCAGAGAAAATTAAACAAGCCGTTGTCGATTATGTTGCATCTTTGCTCATGCCTCTTTATAAAGCAAGAAAAATTGACAAGGATGGTTATAAGTCGATAATGAAGAAAACTGCTACCAAGGTCAATTACCTCTTCTTTCATCTGTTAATTTTTTTTTCTTAGCTCATGCTAGTCTATCATATATTAGTGATCTGTAGCTGTATTCTTGCTTCATGGTCCACTTGGTAATGTAGAAAGATAATTACAGTCTTATGTGAAAAAATGTGGAAGGAACATCACAACGTTCTCACCTCTACTGCCTTATGGATTACTATGGTTTAGTTTCTGACTCAGGTTATCATTTATGGCCTTGTCTTTTTCCCAAATTTCAGGTCATGGAGCAGACCACAGATGTAGAGAAATTAATGACTGTTTCCGAGTTTCTCGATTTTAAGCGCAAAAACAAGGTGTGTACTGAATTTGTTTTTGGCAACTGTATTAGTTTTAGAGCTGTATCTTTTTGTTTAGGTAACATCTTATTTCTGATTAGGCTTACGGAAAGTGTTTTACTTAAATTTCTTAGTTGTTTAATGATTTCTCTTGCTTTATATTTATAAGTAGGGGTATATTACACTTGGTAGCCCTAACATTTCGCTATGAGTGCACTCGTTTACCTGGGAATGACTGGAATTTCCTCAGGAAGATTTTATTGATTGACAGAATCAATGGAACAAGTCAAATGGTGGAATAATCTCAAGGTCGTTTGTTCTAGTCTCCATACTCGGGGGCCAAAACTTACCTACTAAAAAAATAAAAAATAGAACAAATAAAATGTCCAAGTAACCCTTAAAATTTGATTTAAAAGTTCCTTTCCCACTATTATACTATTTCTTCCCCCAATCTCTTTCTATCTCTCCTAAGAGCTGTTCTGAACACCCACATTTTTGACAACATGCACCCAACATGACACCAACTCTACCCATCAATCCACTATCGTCTTCAATCCACCTGCTGTCCTGCTGAACTAAATAACAGGGCTCTGCTAACATCCGGATACACTGCAATCCCTGTCTGATTTATTCACCAACCCTGATGGATGTCCGCCATTGTAGCCAACCGCAATATTTTTTTATATGAATTTAGGATCAGTCTGAGATGAGAATCTCATACAAGAAATTCTTGTTGGAAAGAGAATTTCCAGTGTTAAATAAAAATGAGTATTATTACATGTAGCTGTATGTCTGACATTGTGTTATGGGGGAAGGTTAGTGTTGGTGTTTGTGGGTTATGGAGGTTTGATGATCACTAGACCAAGGTGGTGAGCAATGTTGGTTAAAGTGATTGTTAGTGTTCTAAAAGGCAAAAGTGTAACCTGCCATTGAGAAGAGGCTTAAGCCTCAAGGCATTAGAATTTCTTTTTACAAGAGATACCTAAAACATATATTACCTCTGGTCTAAGAATGAGGGTCCAATTTTTTATAGGCAGGGTTTTTATTGAAAATTTGACTTTAACATAAATAATTACCTAGATTGAATATAGTTTAGATAGCACAAGATTTTGTATATTATAAAAGAAGAGTTATTTAGGCGTGTCCCAAAAATTAAAAGAAGAGTTATTTAGGTGCGTCCCAAAAAGAAAAGGGACGACTAAAGTATTCTGGACATGCATGCTAGACTTGAGAGAGCACACTACAAAGAACTAATAACTAGAATTCCTTTTCTTTAATTTTTTTTATAATTTTTATACTTCATCCAGCAAAGCACGTCATGAACGAATTTTATTTTTATGTGAAAATAATTGCAAAAGTAATTCAAAATACTTTTGTGCCAAAATGATTTTATTTTATTCAACAATACAACAAGGTGAAAATGATTGCAAGTACCTTAAAATAAATGTATTATTGTTCCATCACTGAAATTGAAATTATAAAACTCATCTGTGACATTCTTTGCTGTACAGAGGGAGTAATTATGATAAATCATAGCGAACAATATGGCAATCCACAGTTAATACAAGTACATAGGTGTAAATTGAAAAGGTGGAAGATAAAGGTGCTATAAGGTGTATGCCTCATAAGCCGAGGTGGAAGAATACGAAATTAATGTGCCTAAGCTGATGCCTTTGCCAGGCTTTCTACCACTGCTTTGGCTCAAGTGTCTCCCCTGAAGATGTGTTTTGTGATATTGGTATGGCCAGATGGTATATGTAAAAGCTTAGTTTTCTCATAACCAATATGTCAATTGTTTCTCACGGCTGATGGGTTTAGTCTTGGATTAACTTTTCATCTGATCTAGAGGTTTCTTTCATACTTAAAGGCCTATCCCCTATCAAAAGCTTATAATCCAATGGCTAGATGGGGTTACCCGTCTTTAATAGTGTGGACGACGGGCACTTACAACTAGGGGCTAATTTTGGTATTTTGTAAGGATAGCCCTATTTTTTTAATTGTGGCTATGGATTATTCTCCTATATATATAGGGTTTATTTCCCTGGAGGAAGCTTTTTACACCGAACTCAAGGGAGATATCCCTGTCCATTAAGGGCTAATATTAACCATTTAGGTAGTGATTTATAAAAGACATTTTAAAAGTACGGTTGAAATGATTTAATGGGTCTGTAAACGGAGTTGTGAAGCCAATGAGGGTGGTGGATGGTGTTGATGGTTTTACATTCAGAAAACTATGGGTTTTGAGAGATTTTTCTTTGTTTGATACCAGATGCATTATTTGGGGTCCGTCTGCCTTTTGCTCTGCATGTACTTGGATGATGCCCCCTTTTTGGGACAGTTTTGAATAAACATTTACTTACCAAAAAAAACTATGTATATTTTCGTAGTTGTTCAAAAATATATATTTCACCTGCAAATGGTATATTAGTGTGATCAATATGATGATTATGTGCTCTGCCAGGTTAGTGCAATACTATTACTGTTATTGGTAGAACAGAGAATCCAATAATAGTCCCACTTTGATAAGAGTATGATAAGAATTATAAACTACTTGGATATGACCTCAGCAAAATCTGTTAGGTCACTTTGAAAGAGGAGCAATATATAACTAAGCAAAATCCGTGTGTAACTTTTAGAACCTCAACGGTAACTACTAATTAGTGTGCAGAGGCACCGAGGCTAACTTATCCTTTTTAGTGACGTACGTCATATCCAGTTTCTTGCTTGTTCACGTGAGAAGCTCTTGAGCATCATGTTTCCAATGTTTGATATAGTTATCAACTTGCGATTTATGTGCCGTATTGTGTCGATTAAATGTATCCTAGATTTAGGAAGTTTTTAATGATAGTTATATCATTTAAATTTAAATGTCTGGGACTATTTGTATGCGAGTATATTTACATGTTTGTTTTTGGCTGTTATTATATGCAGATTCGAGCTTTTGTGGACAAGTTGATTGAGAGGCACATGGCAATCAAACAAGGGGTGAAATCTTGATGCTCCAGACAATGGACCGATATGGCGAGGTCTACTCGTCTTGGTTCCTGAGTTTTCAGCATATACTGGTGGCATAAAGCACCAGATGATGCAGATATCGAATGGAGGTCGCTCTTGTAAAAATCTGCCATGTGATCGTAATTGGTGGGCCTGTTATAATTTCCTCCCAACATTTGGCAGTTTGTGCGATTTCAAGTGCATTTTGTCTTGAATTATGATTAAAGTACCATTTTCAGGATGGCAAAAGCCTCCTGCATATCGAAGTGGGGAGCTTTGCGATGTTATAGATATCTCGTTCTAATGATGGCATCTATTCCAATTGAAGATATTGATTACTTTAGGATGGACCATCATTTTTCAAGGTTGTATTTTTAGGATAGAAAGTAAAGACCCCAATTTTTCTTTCAGGGATCTGATAGACGAGACGTTACAGTTTCCTTTGTTCCTGATATTTGTACAGCTTGGGATTTTTTTATGGAAACAAGTATACAGACCATTTTTCCTCTTTCAGAAGTATTATCTGCTGAACTACTTCTGCTTCAAAATGCCAGATTATAAACTTTGTTGACCAAATTATGTGCGGTTGTTTTCATTTGTCGCATCTCTTTCTCTCTCCTCTCTCTATCTCTCCCGGTTCTTTGTTCATTTAGAAGTAACTGCTTGGGTAAATTTTTTGTGCATAGTTCTGCATGGAAATTATTCTCCATTCTTTGCAACAGTGTGCGGTTGGCTGTTTAGCGAGTTTACTATTGCTTCTCTTGATATTTATGCATATGGTAAAAAAATATTAGGTGTTTGCTTTGCAGTTTTCTCTCAAAAGACAAGTTTGACAGTAAATACATCTATACCGTGTAGATCACATTCTGTCCCCATAAGTGTGGAGGTTATAAATTAATTCTACAATTTGATAATGCCTCGTGCATGTGCATATGGAGTAGTAAAAATTATTTTAGCTACATTTGTCTCCACAAGTGTGGAGATTATGAATTAATTCTAGATTTTGATACTGGGCTCATGCATATGGAGTAGTAAAAATTATTTTAATTCCCACTTCCACTTTTCTTCCTGCTTCTATCTTTCTTTTGCTGAACTCTTTTTCTGGTTGTTTTCAGGTTTGATCAAGATGTAGGGTGTTTTTCTAAAGATGTAGGGTGCTTTTCTAATAAGAGGTATGCTCTCTCCATCATCCGTAATCCCGCTCTTTTCTGGACGCACTTCTGTTTTTCAGCTATTAAGTTCCTAAAGTAAGGATTCCCATTAATTTCCATTCAGTTATATGTGGTTTCCTTTATTTATTTACTTTGTGATTGTGTGCATAGGGAAAGAGTTTTGGGACCAATATCTTTTCAGTGGCAACAATTTGGGAATATCAAAGGAATTGCTTTTATGGCATCAATGTGAGGATACCAATTGGTATGAAATTTTATCCAGCAATTATAGATTTTAAAATTTCCTTACATTTAGAGAGCCTTATCTTAAGCAGTTGGAGATTTTGACTATCACACTATGATGACTAGATTATTGCCAATCATATTACGGCAATAAGATAGTTGTCAATCATGTTACGATAATAAGATTATTGACAATAAGATTACGACAATAAGATTATTGACAATCACATTACGACTATAAGATTATTGACAATCACATTACGACTATAAGATTATTGACAATCAGATTGTTGGCAATCTGATTACAACAATCAGATTATTGAATCAAGATTATTGACAATCAGGTTATTGAATCAAGATTACCAACAATCAGATTATTGAATCACAATCACTGACAATCAGTTTATTTGGGGATATCACTAGATTTAAATTTTAATAAATTTGTTTGTGTATTCTTGAAAGTTCAAAAAATTCAAAAAAGTCATTAAACGGTTGAGCTACTTGACAACCTTGAGAAATAGCCTCAAGGTTACTGGTTTTAGTTTTAGTAAATTGTTGCTAATTTCTTAAATACATTAAAAAGGTTTTAAATTTAGAACCATAGACCTCAATTTAGATGGTGTAATAGTGTTTATCTTGGACTCCCCATTTTTTCTTTTCTTTTCTCTTGTTTTCGGAATCCTGTGGCCATTTTAGCCAATTCCTTTGGCACTTTACAGCTTTACATCATTGAAGTGTGTATGGCTATTGTTTATATGAATGAAAACTTTATGTGGTACAAATCAATAATGAGGCGGCATAATATGTAGCCTAGACCTGAAATTAATACCGACTCAGATTCACTACGAAAGAGTTGCATTCATGGTAATTATATGTCTGCTACAAAATTTGAAATGCTAATGACATTTTTTTGAAGGTCATTTTTCTCTGAACTGCAGTTATATATAATTTCACTTGCTTTGATCCTATTGATAGTCAATTTGGTGGTAATCTGCGGCCCTCTTATGGAAGAAGAGATGACTGATGGTAGCGCTCATACCCAACTGGAAAGTTCCCTTTGTAAACTTTTACAAACTGCATAAGCATTACGAGATGTTGAATAGGATCCTATTTTTACATAGGGTAAAGGTCCATGATGGGTTGTTTATGTAGAAGAGTGAATAATTTGTATGAGGTGAAAGAGATGAATGACAGTGGGTTTAGGATTGAAAATATAGGCTGTCATACCTATAGGTGTTAATTCCCCCTAAGCTGCAACGAACTTGTTATTAATTTGTTAGATGTATTTGCTAGATTTAAGTTAGTTATTTTGTTGACTGGATATTTATCTATAGTTGCGGAGGGGAGAGAAAATTGTATTCACAACTCTATGAATGTGCATCTCCATTAAGCTATTGCACATTACGAGTTTTGAGGACTTTAAGAAATGTTGATGATATGATTATGTGCCATGTTGAGTTCCATTTGTGGTGTTTACATTACTGTATGTTGCTGCCAGATTAGATCACTTGGAAACGTTAACTGCATGAAAATTCTGGCAATATATAAATTTCTGGGTCGTGGTATCGTGTATGTTATTGAGGTGCTTACCACTCTTTTAGTGCTTCAGATCCCAGTGCGTTCTAAATGATCACTAGTAAGCTTTCCGCTTGTTTGTGGAAAACTTTTGTTTTAGTCAAGTTGTTACTTTATTGCTCGTGATAATAGCATCAGTATGTACTCAGACTACTCGGTGAATTGTGAACACGGATTGATAGAAAAAATCTGATCATGTACCTGCTCTGCATACTTGGCTCATATGTTTTCTCCGCATCTTTGCTGACTTGGATCTTTGTTTATGTGAACTATATTTCTCGCATTGATGGATCCGGTGCAACATCAAAAGTCACGGTTTCTGGTAAAATTTCATGCCCCCCACACCCACTGACCCCCACTGAAAACAGTTTCAAAAACCGACCGTTGTTTCTGAGCTTAACGCTGTTCGGACAGTTATTTTAGCTCAATTAGTGGCTAACCAAGTTGAAAGTTGATGAAGTCTTAATTACATCATTCAAGTTGAGATCAAGTAATAGGAAATGTTCGGTTATAGGCATTTAGAGTGTTGTAGTAGAAGCGTTTGGCAGTCTAAGCGTACCACACTTCTTTCAAAGCGTTGCGTTTGAACTCTATATGTAATATTTAAATAAGTTGTGTTTGAAGTAAGTTATTTGTAAATAAAAAATATTTTCAACTGCGGTTGATGTTTTTTTAATGCTGGTAGATGAACAAGCAATGTTGACAATATTGACACACGTAATTCCATGGTAGGAGTTTAAGTTATCCTTTTTTAGTTTCAAAATTTGAATTTATTTTTATTAATAATATTATAAAAGGACATAATAAAATCTAGTTTACTATCACAACTTCTATTACTAAATGCCACCGATACTAAAATAAACTTTTATCATGGACTAAATGGTCAAGTAATCTTAGTTAGGAGTTTTATTATCTCAAATCATGCCATATTAATCATTTATTACCTATTAGAGGTCTTATAATCAGACTCAGATTTTAGTAGTTCATAATTTCTTGTTAGGGGCGTAATGATAAGTGAATTAACACGAAATTTGGATGTGTTAGACATTTGTCATGAACGATATCTTTAATTGAAAGTTATGTGAATATAAATATTACATGACATTATAATTTGTTTTACATCAATAGTTAAATTTCTTAGCTAATTATTTAAGTATCTTATTTTGTATCGAGTCTCATAATTTAATTTTGTTATAAAATTTATATATATAAATAATTTTTTTTTATATATTTTTTTTAATACATATAAACAAAATATGTAATACTCTTTTCGTTTACGAAAAGAGTCTTATTTAACATTTTATTATTAATATGTAAAATTTAAGAAAAAAGTCTTATTTATATAAAAAAAAATTAGTTTTCAAAATATTTATTATTTGTTGATTATAAGTATAGATGATATATGGCAAAAAAAGAGAGAGTATAAATGACTCAATATCTATAAGTTTAACGTCAAATTTTTATCATCATTAAAAATTATTAAATTAATTATTCATTAATTTAAAAATAAATATGAAAAAATATACTTATATTCTTAAAATTTATAAATTTTACAAATAAGACTCGTTTTATAATACAAAAAATATTAAATTTTAGTTAATATAATAATCAAATTATTCTAAAATTTTTTGAAAGTAGAACAATATACACATTTATTTATTTATACTTATCAATCATCTTTTTAATTTTAGAATTTAGGATATTCGTTCGTGCTGGACCACTAAAAATTTTCCAGACCTCAATCATGTAACTGAAAAATCCAAGGGTAAAGCAGTAATTGGACTGAAATATAAGGCCAAAATTTAGACAGATACAGAAAAGGAGGGCCAATTAGACAATTATTCTCTCTCTCTGCGGAAAGGATATCAAACTCCTCAGATCTCATCAATTTCCTCCTCAGCGGATCTCACCCTAATCATGTCTTCTACATTCAGCGGAGATGAAACGGCACCGTTCTTCGGCTTCCTGGGCGCTGCAGCCGCCTTAGTCTTCTCATGTAATCGAATCGAAATGCTAACTAAAATTACTAATGCCCAACTAATATATTTCTAGATTTAAGTTTTATTGGTTTATGATTGATTGTATTTGTGATTGTTTGTGTTTAGGTATGGGTGCTGCTTATGGGACAGCGAAGAGCGGGGTGGGAGTTGCGTCTATGGGAGTTATGAGGCCAGAGCTGGTGATGAAGTCGATTGTGCCGGTGGTTATGGCCGGAGTTTTGGGTATTTATGGCTTGATTATTGCTGTGATTATTAGTACTGGAATTAACCCCAAGGCCAAGTCTTACTACCTTTTTGATGGATATGCTCACCTTTCTTCTGGTCTCGCTTGCGGCCTGGCTGGTCTTTCTGCTGGTATGGCTATTGGAATTGTTGGTGATGCTGGTGTTCGGTAATTCTCCCTTTGTCTCTCTCCTTAGTTATCTATATATCTTTCTGTGCACAAATTGTTTCTTAAAGGTTTTTTGATTTGCTTATACTTACCTAAAAAGAGAAAAAATTGATTGAAGTTGAGGTGCTATCTGACTGATCCCAGTTTTTCACCTTTTATTATCATCAAGTTCAAGTTCGGTTATATATTTTAAAAAGTTACCCTTTTGCCACTTAGCATTGGTGATTTATTTTTTGTTTTAATTGGATGTCAGAGTATGCTTTGTTTGATTAAGAATGCCACAACAGTTGATTACATGTATTCTGAAGTTTGTGTATGCTTTTGATTTGGTAATACCATGCAACCTAGGAAGGACAGATAGCTATACTTGTAAGTTCTTATATGATGACGCATTCTATCTTATATGTTTTAGATAAAAAAAAAAACATGTCCCAATATATTAACCACACTTAGATCTCTCGGTAAATTGTGACTAATATAACTTAAAAGTTAGGATATGATTTCTTGTTTTGCAAAAAAGGTTTTATTACTAGAAAAAACAAGATAAATATTAAACAAAGTATGATGAAGTAGAGACTCAATGTCTCCATTATAGGAATTTGCATCTTGGAGGGGATTAATAATGTTCATAAAGGTGTATGTAATATAATTTTTTATAAAAAATATCTTAGATCATACATATTATCATGTCTCAGTTTATGACTTTATGTATCCATATCATCCTTTAATGAAACGATGTGTGTTTGACAGTGTAACTGAAAGTTTCCATTTTGTTGTTGTTGACGACCACTCTTACTTCCCAGGAAAAAAAAAGTGATCAAGTCTGCTTGTGTATTTTATTTTTTGATCGCTGTGGTCTGAACGTTGTCGTATGTTTGCCACGGGTTTTCTGTAATATTCAATTTTAAATATTCCCTCCATATATAGAACCAATATTGACATTTTAAGATCAAATAGAGATTTTAATATTGATATGAATAATTAGTTATATGCAATGAAATTATCTACATGGTACTACTAGACACAAGCTTTATTGTTTTTAAAAGTTAAATAAAAATCATATCAATTTTGAATTTAAAAATATCTCAAATTAACTTTCAAAAGACCAACTTGATCCTATATCTTGGAACAAAAGTAGTAACATTTACTCCAATATTGTCTCTATTTGTATAATTATATCAGGAGGTGACTATTGAGTTTGTTGATATTGTTTTACTGTTTATTTGTACGTATTAATTGCACTGATTTTCTTCCTGCGTCTTCCAGAGCCAATGCACAGCAGCCAAAGCTTTTTGTCGGGATGATTCTCATTCTCATTTTTGCGGAAGCTCTGGCTTTGTATGGACTTATTGTTGGCATCATCCTCTCATCTAGGGCTGGTCAGTCTAGAGCGGACTAAAAGCGCACCAATATACTAGCTGGGTAACAGTGGTTTATAAATTTATTGCGAGAATATTGGAGTTCAACTGAGAATATGTATTTTGTGTTCTTACACCAATCGGAACTGTAGTTTAGATTAGGGCCTGTCTTAAATTCTTCTCTTAAATAAACTCGACTCTGTATTTAATTATTATTATTAATGCTATAATAATTACTTTTTTCGCTCTGTTTTGTAAGAGTTTGAATATCATTTATATGTGGTGCAAATTCCTCCCACAGTTATAATTTCGTTTTGCATTTGGCAAGAAAATATTTTGTATTCGTGTTGAGATATATTGTGTTTTGTCGATAGTTGCTTATTGATTTCTGAACCTGTTAAGTGGTACCCATTTGTTTTCGTTTCACGAATGATGTTCTTCTGATGGTTAAAGATTGAATATACTTCTATCTGCATGGTTGTGGAGAACGAGAGAAGTATCCAAGCAGATGACATAATTAAAAGTTACAGCTTTACTTTGGAGGAGAGAAACAACACATAAGCTGCTATTTAGACATCTTCTTCATCAGTTAAAGAAAAGTTGCTTAAAGAATTAGGGCTAACCTCTAAGATATATATCTCAGTTTTATAAAAAGAGTTTATTTCAAGATTTTTTAGTAAAATTTAATCTTACGGATGAAAAAATTATGTAAAAATATGAGTAAACATAAATTTTTATTTAATTTTAGATTATGTAGCATCATTTTTATAACGTTATAAAATAAATATATTTTTTATGATTAAGATTAATTAAACTTTTATCATCATGAAATCAATAACAGATATTATTAAATTATATAAAAATTCATATATTACAATATTATATATATATTTTAAATCTTTACGATTAAATTTATCTATAAAAAAATTTAAAAATAAATATATTAATTCTATGAGATATACTAGTTAAATATGTATATCCCTTCTTCGCAAAGAATTATATTATAAAATTGGAGAAGTGTGCCAAATTCATCTTAATCAAAAAAGTTGGGCCTTTAATTTTTGTTGTCGGCTGATGATCATACTAAGTTAATGCGAAGCTACTTCTCCCCTTCTTGGAAATTTGTTTGCAGTGCTCAAGTTTCTTTTTTCTTTCCCGTGTTCCGAAAGACGAGAGGCCAAAAAATATAATCTGACGGTTGACTCCCATCCCGCCACTTACGTCACTATATACGAACATAGCACCTGAGTCGTAATTTCCATTTTCAAACGAGGGGGGGGGGGGGGAGATTATTGACACGTGGCTACTTTGACCGGTCCAACCTTTTTAATAATAATATAGATATATAAAAATAAAAATAATCCCTTAATTAGTCTTTAAATTATTGATGTTCTTTTAATTATTTATCATCAAAAAATATATAAATTAATAAACTAATTAAACTCATGTCTATTGCCTAAATATAATCCAAATGCATATATCATATTCACTTCTTATTCCTTAGGAGTTACTACCAAATAAATGACTGATTGAGTTAGAATTTTGAGCTCAGTTTAATCTTATAAAAATTGAAAATTTAAAGAAGATTAAACTTAAAAATGAGATATATTTTGCTACTTATATATACTTAAAAGGACTATAATTTTGATAATTATTATTCTCTCTGTCCCAGATAAAAGTTTTGATTAATTTTTTGTGTATATTAAGAAAGATGATAAAATGACAAAATTATTTATATTTAAATTATTATTTAATTGCATAGTTTTTTATACATGAATGTAATACTTCATAAATATGCATAAAGAATATAAATATAATAATTAATATTAAGGATATTATAAGTAAATTATTTTTAAAAATAAATTATTTAAGATAAGTAGATATTTAATTTATGACTACTTAAAATAATAATAAAAACTTTTGTTGTAAAAGGAAGAGAGTATAAAAATAATTTGAGAAATACTTAAAAATACACACTATTATAAGAATTAAAAATTTATTTTGACTTATATTTAAAAAATTAAAATAATTTCTCATCATAATTTAAAATTTAAAATTTCATAAATAAATTAAGGTCAAACTTGCTTTTTGGAAGGGAGGGAATATAGAGCCTGTTCGGGACCAACTTATAAGTTGGTCAACCCAACTTATAAGTTGGTTTGCTAAAAGTACTGTTCGGGAATGACTTAAAAAATGACTTATAAGTCGAAAAAAAAGTTAAAAAAATAAGCAAGTTTTAGTTACTTAAAAAAAATGACTTATAAGTCATTTTTTTTAAGTAAGTCATTTTTTTTAAGTTGGTCAACTGCAGTGAAATGACAAAACTGCCCCTCCTTGTTTTTTTAACATTCTTCCTACTAAATGACATTTTAGTAATTTTTATATTTTACTTAACTTATAAGTCATTATTACCCGAACACATCCATAATTATTACTTATAATTCCCGACTTATAAGTAAAAATGATGCTGAACACTTTTATTAAATTTAACTTATAAATCTACTCAAATTTTAACTTTAAGGAAAAAAAAAAAAATCATTCCCGAACTGGCCCATAGTCTTCGGGCCTAACGAAAGAATTATTCAAAAAATATATATAAAAAATTGGCATCGCACATCATCCTTGACGTGAGGGGGGAGAAGGAGAAGCTTCCAAATTCCAATTCATAAACCCGAGTGGTAGGTGCAGGAGTAGTAATATTTAGAGGGGAGGGAATCGTGTCAATTGTAGATTGTGAGATTTTATTTATTGACTTTGCTTATTGCCGCCCGTTTATTCCCTTCCATTCCATTCCCTTCCCTTCCCTTCCCTTCTAAATCGCATGAACCTTCGCCGTAGTGTTAGGGATTCCGAATTCAAATCTAACTTATAATTATTGGCGTCGATGGCGGAAGAAATTAGCTCCTCTGCTACTCCTGCTGCGGCAATTGCAACAAAAAAAGGGAAAAAGAAATCGTCGCTATGGCCGTCCGTTCTTCGATGGATCCCTACTTCCACCGACCGCATCATCGCCGCTGAGAAACGCCTTCTCTCCCTTGTCAAGTACTATTAATTCTTCCCTCTTAGAATTTTAATTACTCATCTATTTTGTAAGGTTTTAACTTGAAAATTCGTATGGTATTTTTTGTCAATATTTCTGTTTCTGTTTATTGTGATCATGTTTCTATGCATTTGTGTAATGATCTTGTCAGTTACTTTTTACACGTTCATGGATTAGCTTACTCTAAATTATTTTGATCATTCGTTCGTTTCATTTTAAATTTGAAATCTTTAAGGTTTCTAATCCAAAATTCTGTTATAAAATCCCTCAAAAGTTGCCACTTTATTACTTTTGTACTTCCCACAATGGGAGTAACATTTGAAATCAGTTCACCAAAAATCTCATTATACAAGTAAAAACTCGAACTTTGCTTTGTTTTTTTATTTTTTGAGATAGAGGACCCTCATTTTGAGATGAAGGGATTAATTCAATTGAAAATAGCATTTTTGTGCTTTTGTTGATCGTACGGCATATTAAATCAGGAAGCAAATGAAATTTACTTTTATTTGATGTCAGGATTTTTCAAAAAATAAAATATGATTATTAACGTTGCATTTCTTGTCGGTTGGATTGAATACCAGGACTCCGTATACTCAGGAAAAGGTTAATATAGGCACTGGACCCCCGGGATCTAAAGTCAGGTGGTTTCGTTCAGTGAGTGATGAACCAAGATTCATCAACACTGTTACTTTTGACAGCAAAGAAGGTTCCCCCACTCTTGTAATGGTTCATGGTTATGGTGCTTCTCAGGGTTTCTTCTTCCGAAACTTTGATTTTCTTGCCAACCATTTTAAAGTCATCGCTATTGATCAGCTTGGGTGAGTTTGTTTTCTTAATGTTCACTTTAGTTTTGCTCCAGTCCTTATCAAATAATTCAAAGCGATCAGTTTTTATTGTATCTCATGTGGTTTTATAAGTGGCCATGTTATTTGCGGTGATAGCCTTAGTAAGGCCAAAAGATTTCAATAAGACGCAAAAGATGTTATTCCCTGTCTATGCACCAGACATTTAGCATTGCAACCTACAGAAAATATAGTTCTTGTGCAATTAAAAACCTCCAATAACATTTAGCATTGCAACCTACAGAAAATATAGTTCTTGTGCAATTAAAAACCACCAATAGGCTTGCCAAATCTTTCTTTCACCTGGACTAGGTTATTAATTAATGGAATAGTGCTAAGTAACTAGACGCAACAAATTATTGTGCTTCCCCATCTGAGGTTGTTGTCTGTCCAGCTCTTATTTCTATAAGCAAATTACAGCCAATTATCTGTCATTGTGGCTGCTATAATGACTCTTCCGGTGAAAATTTGGACCAATTTTAGATTGCTGTATAGTCCAATAGAGTGTTGCATGTTTCATAGACAACTCTCTATGCAAATGATTGTAAGGGCAATGATGTTATCATTGGAAATGTTGCCAAGTGGTTGACTTAGCTTAGTATGTTTTATGTGGAAGCCTGCAAGAGATTGTGAAATTTTTTGGAAATATTGTGCTTTCTTATAATACATTCCGAGAGCAAAAACTCTTGGCATTACGAGATTTAAACAGGCAAGAACAATGGGTTTATGTATTTTCATTCCGTAGAAAGTTTTTTATTCCTACCATAAATTGATAACAAGAGAAGGAGAACTCCCATAGAGCTTGAGAATGAAATTCAATTGAAACTCAAATTAGCTCATAACTGTAGCTTAACCCTTGAGTTCATTTTTTTGTCTATCTTACTTTTCCTTTTCTTTTCCTCTTCCCACTGTATCTTTGGACCTGCTGGTGTTTTTTTTTCCTTTTCGGGTTTGGTGTTTTTTAATTTTTTTTGGGTCTGATATTTATTCTTTTTTTGCTTTTTCTGGTGTCTATATGTCTATGAATATATGCCTTTTTTTGGGGGTGGGAACTTTTATATTCCATATGTGATGACTTCAGTATGTTATACTGAAACACTGTGTACAGGCCGAATAGCTAGATTTAGTGCTATATTATTTGAGGTTTTGTATGTACCTCAAAAATACTTTAAAAATCAGTAATTTTCTCATGTTTTCATTTGTGAGGTAAGAGAGTATGAAAAGAAAGGGATAATTGTTGTCTAATTTCAATAGTATCCAAGTCGGTCACGGATGCGGTTAGTAGCAACATGAAAGAGAAAGTCAAGATATTGGCTTGGTTTACAGACCTTCAACTAGTTCACATGTCAAATCAAGACTAAAACATTGTTTCATGCATCTTAGTCTAGTCACATTTTTTTAACTGTCACATCAATTGTTTTGCACGTAGGGCTGTAGAAAAATGCAGCAAGAAATTTGAATTACTATAAATAGTGAAGCAACGGGTCAAAGTATATCATCCAAGGTTGAGTTGTGATCTTGAGGACACAGAGTGGTCTAGTGAAAATTTCATTGAAGGAGAGAGTTCCAATTTAAACACTAGAGAGTGATTCGGTTAATTAACGAACATAGTGAGAGATAGAAAAACAATTGTGTTTTTGAGTTTATTTTGGTACAAGCCTTTTGTCCCAAAGACTGCTTGTATTTCTCTATTTTGTTGTAACTCAAGTTTTGATCTAAAACTTGACAATGATATTGTCTTCCTCATTTTGAATACAGATTTTGTTTTGTGGTTTTCACTTTAGTAATCTGAGAAGGTTTTCTATGTAATTCTTGGTGTCCTTGTGTTGTTATTATTTTGTTCTTGGCACGATAATATCATCATTATTGGGTTCTTTGATATACACAATGGCAGGTATTAGGATTTTTCAAAATATCCCAACAATTTGCAGGTACATTAATGTATGAATGATCATAAATGAGTTTACTGGAGCCGTTTATTGAGTACCATCTTAATTTTTATAGTTAACATAAATAGACTCTTGTTTCTGAACTTCTTTAAAGCAAAAATGAGAATCTTTTAGTTAGATCTATTGCTTGGTATATTTGAGAAGTTCTTACATACTTTTTGGCACTTCCAATATTTGCATTGATCGAATTCTACAATTACATTGTAAAATGAGTTTCTGTTTTAAGTTGCGGATTCTTGGGATGACCTCTCAGTAAAAATTACACTGGTGGTATCTCATACAATAATTCTCTCAACTTGTTTTTTGGTGCAGTTGGGGAGGATCAAGCAGGCCCGACTTTACCTGCAAAAGCACTGAGGGTTAGTTGTTATCTTTCTGTAAACTAATTGTTGTGATTAATGTGTGACTGAAACCTAAGATTGTTGTAGAGCTTTGTATATCACATTACGGGGCTAGTGAACCTGCTGAAGCTGTTTTGCTTTTCAAATGCAAAACTCTTCAGCTATGAATACTATGCAAATTAGGAGTCAAATTTTCAGTTGTGCAATGAAGATTAATCTAGCATATCTTTAGTCCAGACCTCCTTCATACTTCAAAAGTATAATTCTGATAGCATGTGCAGAAACCGAGGCTTGGTTTATTGATTCCCTTGAGGAATGGCGTAAATCCAAAAACCTTAGCAACTTTATTTTACTGGGACATTCATTTGGAGGTTATGTTGCTGCTAAATATGCTCTCAAGGTGATTACTTTTCCTTGTTGATTTTGATTTGTTATAGAAGTAGGATGGACTTCAGATGATTGTTTTTTGTATTATTAATGACAGTTGTATTCACTGTTGTAGCATCCTGAGCACATACAACACTTGATTTTAGTTGGGTCTGCTGGGTTCTCATCAGAGTCAGATCCTAAATCTGAGTGGCTCACCCGGTTCAGGGCAACTTGGAAGGGGGCTATTTTGAATCATTTATGGGAGTCTAATTTTACTCCTCAGAAGGTTGTCAGGTGATTACTTTTGTCTTGGTGGTAGTTACTATATATAAATGTATATTGTAGGGGAAATAGTTTGAAATATAACTTTTTTGTTATATATTTTATGTAAGCTGTCATGGTATACCATCACGATCAGTTGTTTCAGTTGATTCTGGTTTGCCAAAACCGTTTAGCAGGCATGGCATCCAACGAAAGGGATGCAGTTAGAGGCAATTTACCGTTATGAATCAATAATTATTATGGTTTGTAGGTATCTAGAAGTTTGTATCCATTTTCATTTAAGATAAATATTTGGTTTGACAAAATTAAAAATTGGTTCAAGGATTGTTCTCCATCATGTGAATTTAACATACTGGACATTTTCTGTTGTGGCATAAGCCTTCATTTGGCATTTGTTAAGAAAGTGCGCATGATCATTCAGTATTGTTCTCTAGCCTTTTTGTCCAAAGTTTTATTATTGGTATCAATTGATGCTTTTAGCAAATGTAGTACAGGAGCATCCATGATATAAATTATATCAAATTTATCTCACATAATCTTGTGCCCTTTGTTGTACTTTTAATAATGTAGAGGTTTAGGCCCATGGGGTCCCGATCTGGTACGTAAGTATACAACAACTAGATTTGGTGCATATTCAACTGGGGATGTTTTGACAGAAGAGGAGTCCAGATTATTAACAGGTACCTCAAGGTGAACCTTTTGGTTTATGGCACACTTTGACTATAAGATTCTAATCATGGCTGTTTTATTGAAGATTATGTGTACCATACTCTCGCTGCCAAAGCTAGTGGAGAGCTGTGCTTAAAATATATATTTTCCTTTGGAGCATTTGCCCGGAGTCCTCTCTTACAAAGGTACATCTTTTTTTTATTATTTAAACACTATTTTGTAACAACCTCAAAAAAGGATTAATGGATGTTCTGTTTGGATGGTTTCTTACTTATAAATGACATAAGTATGATAGGACTAGGTTTCTTCTGGCCATTTATTTGGTATGAAATACTGTTGTTTGAAACGTGGTGCATTAGGATATTTTTTTAAAAAAGAAATAGTTAAATCTAGTTAAGGTAGTATCCCAAAGATAGACACTTCCAAGAAGCTACACCACCCTTATTGGGCACCCACAAGGTGCTCACTTGTTACATTAGTTGACATTTTTTATAATTTTCTTATAAATATCAGTGTTTCTGATATAGTGTTTTAGATTTATCAATGTGTTAACTAAGTTTGTAGATATCCTAAATATTTTGGAGGAATGTTATTTGTAGGAATCTTGACCCTCCATTTATTTTGATCCTACCCATGGTTCGTAAGGCCTAATGACTATATAAAGATTCCCCTCATTTGTAAAATCATAAAACCTAGTTGTAATCGTTCTGGTGCAATAGAATTTTACAATGTCTTCTTACTAACTAGAAAAAAGAAGTTTTGTATCTCTGACCTTAATGTTTCGAAACAAAAGTATTTCATTTTGTGAAACATTCGTACCAAAACACAATTTGTTAAATTGTTAGAATTTTCTAGTAACATTGGACATGAGTGGCTGAGCATCTGTATCCAATGAATGCTACTATGTTGTTTTATTTTATTAAATTAGAGACCAATCAAATAGAAGTCAATCAATTAGAAAGAAAATACGGACTAAGATGAGTTTTCAATTTAAATTTAAATTCGCAAAATATTTAGCCTTTTAAAGGCTTGTATGTGAGACGAGCTATTGGAAAATATGGTCCCTTATTGTGTTTGGTTTCAGTTTGTTTCTCTATTTCCCTTTATTTTTAGCAATTTTCAATTAAAATATTTGGCTCATTTTAATGATTATCATCATGTAGTTTCTAGGTGTGAACTTTTGACTCTTTGATCTATGTATCTTTCAGACCCCTTATCTTGACTTGTTCAACTCTGTAAGATGAGTTTTGTGTTTGGTTTCACAGTTTATAGAAATATACTAGAAGCTATTGAAAGCTGATTTCATTTTTCTGAAATCTAAATAAGAATATCCTGATTTAAACTAGTTTTTTATTCCATGTTTTTTTCTTTGTTATGTTTTTTTTGGGTTGTTGCAAATTTAGTTTTCTGTTGACAACAACTCCCAAGCATTAATAGTCTCCTCCATTTTCTTTTAAGGTATCGATACAAGGTCTTCATTCATTATTATATCATATTTAAAGACCAAATTAGTATCTGAAAATGTTACCACATGTCAGCCAAAATGACCTTTTCTGAAAGTGAAGGGTTTTATTTGGCAGGCCAAGTATTGTTAATTCCTAAAACAAGCCAGATTGATAAAATAAATATGGTTTTTTTATCCCCGTTTGCAGCGAGGACTGCACCAACATATCAAACGAGTTTCTTTGTGCAAATTTAATTGGGGACCTGTGTATTGAAGGAATAGATTTAACTTTTATTCTGTTTTTGTTAATATGGAAAATATAGGCAAACTTTAGATTTGGCTAATGAATGAAGGGGTCTATTTGTTACGTGTATTATCTACTGTGAGTTAATGATGGAAACAGAAATGACTGCACATGGAAATATTTCAATGCGCCAGGCCATGTCTGAAAATTGTGAATTTGTTTGAATTCATCAAGGAGAGATTGATTAACAAAGACTCTCCATTGCAAGCTACAAGATTTGATTTTATTCAGGAGCATCCTTTTTTAGAACCATAAATTTAAAGAGCGCATTCTAAGTTCTTTTTGAAAGGCACCTCATAGCTGATATGATTTTATATAATTTGTCCGTATCTTTTGTTGCAGTGCCTCAGAGTGGAAAGTACCAACCAGCTTTATATATGGTTTTGATGATTGGATGAATTACCAAGGGGCTCAAGAAGCACGACAGAATATGAATGTACCATGTGATATCATTAGAGTTCCTAAGGTATCTCTCTCCATCTCCATCTCTCTTTCCCGAAGTGCTATCACTTGTAACATACTAATATGTATGAATGTGGTGAAAACAAGAATCAGCACTCTCTTTTCCTTTTCTTTCTAGTACTGCTATATATGATATTAAATACCGACCTATATGATACATAGGATAAAAGAGTGTAAAGAAGGGACCCACATAATAATATTCTATTTTATCGTTTACACTTCTACGTTAGTAGATATAAATTATTTCCTTTGTGAAATATATATCAACCTATCAATCTGAGAATTACTGAAAAGTTTCATAATATGATTGCAGGGTGGCCATTTTGTATTCGTGGACAATCCGAGTGGTTTCCATTCGGCTGTCTTGTATGCTTGCCGTAGGTTCCTCTCATCTGACCCAGATAATTACCCCTTCCCTGAAGGTTTGACATCTGCATGATCGGAAAGAGCTTCTGTTGTAATATTATTTAAGTGTAGAATAATGAGGCATTAATCTTATATTAGTCGGCTGTTATGTTCATATTAATCGAACATTCTTTCTTCTGTATCGAAGGTATATTAGCTCGTCTGTGTCCCATATGATTGGGCTCTATATCACTGTGTACAGAAATCTGTATTTATTCAAATAAACTCAAGAAAAAGAATAGTGATTATAAACTACACCAAAATTCTTATTCAGTGTATGCTAAACTCGATCTTTGTACTTGTAAATATCACAAGAAAATAAAAATAAAAATTGTGATTTTACCCCAACATGAATTATTACTCAAATAAACACTACTCTTTTCACCACTTCTGGTACAGTGAATTGCTATAAATCAGCTTCTGTACTGAACTAGCACGGAAGGGAGCATTCAAATAGGGAATTGATATTTTTACGAGGGAATATGATATTTAATAAAATTTTACTTGCATGAATATTGGATGCGAATTTCAAAATGAGTGTATTTTAAATATAATTTATTTAATTTATAAATTCATTGATACAGGTTTAAATGCAATTTATCAAAAATGGTGCTGTAAATTTTTGAGGTTCATATATTGCAAGTAAGGCTGTAAAATGAACCAAACGGTTCGAGCTAGATTCGTATCCGTTACACTAAAAATTCAATTCGAAATATAAATGAATCAAATATGAACAAAATTTAAAATTAGATAAATTACTCGAATCTCTTTAAATTATAATTTTATATTGAAGCTCGAATCATATTTGCTCAAAAATATCAAATTGTTCAAGATCGTGCCTGATTCGATAGCTAAACGAGTCTCAGTCAAACTGTATTTCACATTCTATAAATTTTATGAACCAAATCTGAGCAACTCAATATTTAACGCAATTCAATTCGTTTATATCCTTAATTACAAGCTGATCATATAGTATATTCTAATTTCTAACAAAGTGAGTCCATTTTGTTATCTTATTCTAATCGATTTATAAAATTTTAAAATTCAAAACATATAAATTTACTTAATATTGATGAAAATAATTGTTAATATTGTAAACTATTTAAAAATTATTAATAAATACAAAATTATTATTTTGAAAATTATATAAATTCTAAAATACCATTAAAACTGTAATAAATTAGATAAATGAATTTGATGAAAGTCAAATGAAACTCATTTTATGAGACTGAAAAAATAATAAAATACTATTAAAACTATAATTATTTACGAATGATTAAAATGCAAAACTATAATATGAATTTATCATTTTGTGCATATATAATATTTATTTTACAATATAGAAAATCGTTATCTCGTGTACAATTAGTAGAAAAAATTATACCTTTTAGATAAATTTTGCACCGTTAATTATATTTAAAAAGGCATGATTTAACACTAATAATTATATCATACCCTCAATAATATCCAAAGACACGATTGAGAGGTTTGAGGAAAGTGGCAATGGAAGCTCTGAGACACCTGGGTATAGGCATTTGTACTCCAAGACTCCTAGCGCCCCCGCCAAACCCCAAAAAACCCACTAAACTCTCCGCCGTCACAGGCGGCGCTAGTAGCTGTAGTGTTCCCAATAACTTCTCCGCCAGCAAATGGGCCGATCGCCTCCTCGCCGACTTCCAGTTCCTCCCTTCCACCACCACTAATTCCGACCCTTCAGACCATTTGACAACCACTCTCTCTCCATCCTACCCTCCCCCACTCGCTACTCCCGACCGCCATGTGTCAATGCCCATCGACTTTTACAGAGTACTGGGTGCAGAAAGGCACTTCCTCGGTGACGGAATTCGAAGATCATACGATGCTAGGGTTTCAAAACAGCCCCAATATGGGTATAGTGAAGAAGCGTTGATTAGCCGAAGACAGATTCTTCAAGCTGCTTGTGAAACCTTAGCTAACCCTAGGTCTAGAAGAGAGTACAATCAAGGCCTTGCTGAAGATGAATTCGACACTATTCTCACTCAAGTCCCTTTCGATAATGTAATTCTATTATCTACATTTTCTATATTTAAGCAAATTCCCTTTGGTTTTCTGGCTTATATCTCAGCAGCCAAACAGAGGATTTAATTTGTCTTGGCAGTGTTGGGAAATTTGATTTGAAATATAAGTATTTTCTTTTATTTGAGCTCAATTTCTTGCATACTTTCCTAGCAACAAAACATAGCCATTGAGAAATTTTATGAAAATGTGGTGAATTGAGGTTGAAATTTGATGAGTTTTTTTTAACCTCCTCAAAAAATTTTCACATTTTCTTTAATATGATTGAATTATAGTGTGTATTTCGGAAACCAAATATAGATTGGGATTGGTATGGTGATGCGGGAATTTAAGGTTTAATTTTTACTGTGTTTTGTAGGTTCCTGGAGCATTATGTGTGTTGCAAGAAGCAGGAGAGACCGAGGTGGTTCTACAAATTGGTGAGAGTTTGTTGAGAGAGAGGCTGCCCAAGTCATTCAAGCCAGATGTAGTCTTGGCAATGTCGCTTGCTTATGTCGACCTGTCCAGGGATGCTATGGCCTTGTCACCCCCAGATTACATTAGAGGTTGTGAAGTGCTTGAAGGAACATTGAAATTGTTGCAGGTTAGTTTCTTAATAACAGAAATGTAGCCAACAATGGTATTTTTACTAATGAGTGAACACTGTCAAACCTAGCAATTTTTTTTTTTGTTGATAGAATCAATTGTTTGAAATATCATAACAAAGTATCCTGAGTCACCACTTTTGGAAATTATTGTGATCAATTACTTTGCTTTGTGTTTTGAATAGCATCAATTATTGAATTTTGGCCACAATGGAAGGTAGTAATCAACAGTTTTATATACTAGTTCTTGGTAATGATGTATTTACATGTGCTAACCTACCTTTATTGTGACATTCAACCGTTTAATTAGTATGATGTCAAATGCTTGCACACTATGGGATTCATCTTAATTTGTTTGACGATTGCATATACCTATTGTTACTTCTGCAGCATGCATAAAAGTTTTAACCAATAAAATTACTGGCTGGAAATGGTAAACCTTTTGGCAACATGATTTTTCTGCATGCTTATCTTTTTTTAAAAAAAAACATGATTTTGCTGTATGCTTATCTTTTTAAAAGTTTCGATTTCAATTTTGATGAAAATATTTATTTGGGGGGCCCAGGTGATATTACTTAATGGGAGTAGTTAACTGATTCAGTGATTCAATTCTAATATCAGCTTGGAATGGCATGTAGCTTTCTGGTCTACCAAACTAGAGCACTATAATAGATAAAAGCTTTTAACTGATTTTTGATTATTTTTTTTAAATATTAAGTTTATCATGGTTGATGATGCTATTTGATGATAATTAGATTGAAATATGAGTCTATCCGTATGCAGGAGGAAGGTGCAAGTAGTCTTGCACCAGATTTACAAGCACAGATTGACGAGACACTGGAAGAGATCAACCCACGTTATGTTTTGGAGCTTCTAGCTTTACCTCTTGGTGATGAATTCTGGACAAAAAGGGCAGAGGGTCTTAAGGGTGTGCGCAACATTTTGTGGGCTGTTGGAGGAGGTGGTGCAGTTGCTATTGCTGGGGGATTTACCCATGAAGATTTCATGAATGAAGCCTTCTTATGTATGACAGCGGTGGAGCAGGTGACCATTGGATCATCATGTCGAAATGAACCTTCATTTTTTCATGTTTGCTGCAAATTGTATTGATTTTCATTTTTTATTTATTTATTTACCTTTTCCATATCCCATTATAAAGGCTCTTTTTGTATTTCCATTTTAAGGTTGATCTCTTTGTTGCCACACCAAGTAATATACCAGCGGAAAGCTTTGAAGTTTATGGAGTTGCACTTGCACTTGTTGCTCAAGCTTTCGTAGGTAAAAAGCCTCATCTCATTCAAGATGCTGATAACCTGTTTCAGCAACTTCAGCAGACAAAGGTAACAGCTCTAGGGAATTCTTTCTCTGTTTATACTGATAAACAAAACCGCGAGATCGACTTTGCATTGGAGAGGGGTCTCTGCTCACTCCTTGTGGGAGAGGTTGATGAGTGTCGCTCATGGTTGGGCTTAGACAGTGAGAACTCACCTTACAGGGATCCATCTATAGTTACCTTTGTAATCGAAAATTCTAAGGATGATAAGGACAATGATCTCCTCCCTGGGCTTTGTAAGCTGTTGGAAACATGGTTGATGGAAGTGGTCTTTCCCAGATTTAGGGAGACAAATAATATCATGTTCAAGCTTGGAGATTATTATGATGATCCTACGGTCCTCAGATATCTAGAAAGGTTGGAGGGAGTTGGTGGTTCACCATTAGCTGCAGCAGCAGCCATAGCACGAATTGGTGCTGAAGCTACAGCAGTACTTGACAGTGTCAAGGCTAGTGCAATCCAGGCATTACAGAAGGTATTTCCTCTCGGTCATGGGGATGAGACTGTGAGACGTCAAAGTGATGGCGTAATAAGCAGTTCTGTAATTGCAGTTGAGATTGATGAGCCTGGAGGTCGAAGTGATCCAGGTGGTTCTGCCAATATAGTCAGTGGTTCCGAGGAAAATAGGTCTGATGATATATTTGAACAAGAAATGATTACTTACAGAATAAAAGATGCAAGTGTGAAGATTATGTGTGCTGGTGTAGTTGTTGGACTTCTAACTTTAGCTGGCTTAAAGTATTTACCATTTAGGAGCAGCTCTGCCGTAACACGGAAAGATATGGGTTCAGCAATGGCTTCTGATGTCATTGATGTGGGTAAGATCTATTCATATCACGTTCTTTGTCTAATAAATAATCTATGCGAATTTAAGCCGAGTATTTCCTAAACTCTTCACCCTTTTTTTCTTACGACAATACATCATCATTGTGTTTCTATAAGAAGAAACAATCATATGACCCATAATCCTTTTGCTGCTGATTTGATCACTTGGAAATCAGTCCCCACCTTCTCATTTGTAAAGGGCATGTGATAAGCAAAGCTTGAATCCTGTCCTTTTGGCGGTGGCAGGTTTTAATACTAGATTTTCCAAAATTTATTTCTTACCTTTCACTATTACCTTTTTTTAAAGTATCCTATTAGTTTATATGTTACTTTCAGAAATGTTGAAACAATTACAGCCCTGAACTAAAAATTGACATCCAATAATCTGGGTCAACAGAAATTTCCTAGTGCTTCTCTAAAGTACCGGTCCCGTTGAACCTTGCTTACAGAAGTATCTGGTAAACTCATGCAGGCAGCATTATGAATTTATGAGCATCTTTTAACTATATTCTTTTCTATGCTGATTCCATCTTACAAAAAAATTTGGTTCCAGTATTTTTATCCAGAACTGTAGCCTATCCCAAAGTACTCCAGTATTCGTTTGAAACTTCTCTTATCAAGTGAAAAGTGGTGGCCCTATGCATCCTAATACGCATTAAGAATTACATCAAGTTTTTGCCTTTATTTTTTCTTCTTGGATTCTTTATTTTTTTTGGGAGTGAAAATATCCCCTTGTCTTGCATTTGAAGCTACAAACTTACAATGCAATTCCTATCCTGCAGGTTCTTCCATAGTTGAAAATTCGATGGAAATTCCTAGAATGGATGTGAGATTTGCAGAAGGTTTAGTTCGTAAGTGGCAGAATATCAAGTCCCAGGCTCTTGGGTCTAATCATTGCCTTGAAAATTTGTCAGAGGTGAGCCTTTTTGTCATTTGAACAAACAGCATCTTGAGCCCAGATTTCTCCTTGTGAACCATTACTATTATTATTTTGAGCTATATATACTTATACAGCCTTAACCATAACATGATTAAGCTCGTATGCCGACTGAGAGGCAACATTAGTTAGTTCGTCTCAATGGTACTTGAATTGTGGTTCGATTCGGCACGTGGAACGGAAACGAGGAAAATGCCACTTTGTGCGGTACAAAATACGGTAGGGGTAGGTTTACTCAAGTTGCATAGTTGGTATAAAATACGTTTCCGGAATTAGATATCTTGGGAATAGCTTTCTTAAATGTTATAATTAAAACTGGTTGAGATATAGTTAAAACTAATTGAGTTGAACAGCATGTGCATTTTCAAGGAGGAAACAACATGTTATTGCTTGCTTAACACGCATAAGGGACGTTTTGCTATGTTAGTTGATATTTCCTAGAATTTTCTTCTATGTTTCTAATAGAGTGTTTTAGATTTACCTATGTCATAATCATACTTGTTAATATTTTAAATATTTTATAGGTTGTCAACACTTGTAAAATCCAATAGGCCAAGATGACTCTTGCAGTGTATGTTTGTTAAATATATTAAATGGAATAAAATCTTCTCTTATTGATTCTCTTAGCTAGTGCTTAACTTTAAATTCTTGGCATATTTACTGTAAACTCTGATGAAAATATGCAAAATGTTAATTTAATCAAAAGTAGCTCAGGTTGTGCTGGGCTTAGATCAAGCATTATCCGGTCATACCCCATTGGTTAGGTTCTCTACCTAATACAAAGGTTGCAGCTTTGCAAATGCCCACAAATTGACTACTGTGAATGGTCAGTTTATCAACTTTAATTATCCAGGGTCATAGTTATTCTGACAGTGAAAAAGAAATATCAGGTATTAGATGGTCAGATGCTAAAGATTTGGACAGACCGCGCAATGGAAATTGCACATCATGGTTGGTCCTGGGATTATACCCTATTAAACCTTACCATCGACAGTGTGACTATCTCCGTAGATGGGCGACGAGCTGTTGTGGAAGCAACTCTTGAAGAGTCAGCACGGCTAACTGATGTAGCCCGTCCAGAAAATGATGACTCTTACAGTTCAACTTATACTACAAGGTATGAGATGTCTTGTGCTACGTCAGGTTGGAAAATTACGAAAGGAGCTGTCCTCAAATCATGATTCAGTGTGGATATGTGCTGATGAATTTTCATGTATATACCATTTGAATCATTTTGTAAGTAGTTATTTGGTTATTCCATTGTATTGCCCAGCTGCTTAATATGGATGTTGCCACTTCTTGTAAAGTTGTAGGAATAGCTAAATCTAATGTTTCTAATGAACTTCGATGCAATTGGTGACAGTTTTTTTGTCTTATTGAGTTGTAAAAATGTTTTCCGGACGTCATGGCTGTGATAAAAAAAGATGGCACAACACATAATAAGTTTGTGATGCAGGCTTGCTTAAATTCACGAACAGTCGTTACAGTTACGTTTATATATTGTTTTGCAAATTCCCCTCAAAATGATTATCTGATGTTGTACTCTTTTAAGAAGTAAGTTTTTATGTTCTGTTTTGCTATTTACCTAAAATAATAAATGCCAAGAGATATTAAGAGGAAATATGTTGAATATAATCATGTAATAGCATTTGCAAATTGCTTTTCAAAACAATTGGTATTAGATGTATACAAAAACATAACAGGCGAAAGTTTTACAATATGAAGTCATATATCTAAACGCAATACTCGCAATGTAACAACACATAATGAATCTATAGCAATGGTATAAAAGAGAGTAGCAGCTAGATAACCTTATGCTTTACTAGTATTTTTTGAGTATTAGTAGTGTCTTTTAGAATCTCAACACTTGTACCTGAATTTTAAGGACAAGATTTTATAGCAGATGTAACCATTTTCATTTGGCTGAAACCAAATTTTCTAATAAGGTACAAAACTGCCTCGGCGTTGTTTCCAACTAGAGGACTTAGATTTCCCATGTTGAGGAGCGAAGCTAAGTCCAAATATTTCCTTTGGTGCCTGGCCTGGCTCTCCAACCAGTTGTGCAACTAGTGCAGCACTCTCCTTAATATGATCCATGTCATCTGTATCCTTCCATAGTCGTCGGGACAGTTGTTGCCTCCTCTTCTTCGTGTTTAACATTATGCCCCACTTTTGATATAGTGCCTCTCTTTCCTTTGCCGAATACTTCTTCAAAATTTGTCTGCTCAGCATCTCTCTCTCACGATTGAGAACCTTTGCACTGTTTTAACCCAAGAGAACAATGTGAGGTTTTCTGAAGGAGACCAGCTGAAAGAGAAGTCTTGGTAAATATTAAAGCATATTTGCTATCAGAAGGAATAGTTTATTGCTTCCAAAATGCTTAGAGGAAGTATCTCGGTACTACTACTCCTTTCTTTTCTTTCTTTTTTATTGCTAAATTCTACTACTACTACTACTCCTTTCTTCTGCTCGTGTAGTCTGTGGTTCTGAGTTGCCACAATGATGGTGCTGCTCGAGAAAAATGGTCATTTCTCATTTGTCATATGTTTTATTTATAATTTTTCAGTTTTCAAAAAGTACTGCATATTGATAACAGACATACAATTTTGCAGGTAAACTATAAATATTTCTGAAACAATGAGATGAACATTGAACAGGAAGCGGACTTTAACTTGGGAGTCAAAAAATGAAGTTGAAATAATCACAATACGGGTGTATCTATGAGCATTTTAAATTTACTCATCATTGAGCTGTAAGCTTCAGATAATTTTCACGTAGGTAACAAGGATAAGTTGGGTGATATTCATCTGACCCTTAACCTCTACACCACTAAAGCTAGAACTCTAGCATTTGGAAACTATGAAATATAAATCACCTGTGGGCTAAATGTAAATGAATTTTTTAATGCATGTGCAAGGTGGACACGGAGCCTATGTTAAAATCTTGCACATGAATTGCAGAAAGAAATAGGGGAGAGAGAAATTACCTTGTTCCAAGAGACATCGTCTGCATGAGAAAGGACAAACGCCTGAGCTCCACCTCCATGTAAACAGAGTCAGACTGGTCTCCTTGAAAGAGAAGGAAAAAATAGGTTCTGTGAACCAACGGTATGCTGCATGCATCCCAAAGTTGAATTATCTCCTTTCTCTGCCACTCGAATTCTAGGGGCCAATCAGAAGGGCCGTGTGGAGGACCATGCACTTTCTGCAAACCATCGTCATCTTTTACAATTTCCCTCGAATCGGTTTTGTTTGTTTCAGCTTCCTTAACCTACCATTTATAAACATTTAGGATAAATGAAATAAATCTTGGGCAATATTCAAAACAAAAAATATCTCCATAAGCTAAGCAATAACATCAGTTTAAAGGGTATCAAAAATATATTGTATTTTTTATGTCCGCGTGATTTACATAAATATATTGAGTTTTCTTATTTAGGCGACGGGTATTTTTAGACTAATAATTTTTTCTAACACATGCTCTTTTCGAAAATTATTTTACGAAATGAAATAAAATCATATTTTACTCAAATTATAAATACTGCCTCTGTTTACATAGATCATTTGTTTTTGCAATACAAACACAAAGTGATCTTTATTTAGTAGTGGAAGTCGACCTAGATTCAATGGCACAACCTTGGCAGCTCATCTGTTATTGAACTTTTCTATTAGTACTAAGAAATATGTAGCCGTCCTAGAAATATCAGTTAACTATTAAAAAAAAAATGTCATGAGTACGTCAATCTACAATCACAATAAGATGTCACAAGTACATCAAGTTATAAATCTCAATAAGATGAAATAATGCGAGTTTCCAATATATTGGGAAACAAGTGTAGCTTTTATAACTTTCAAGCTACTAAATTAAATTTTGGCCAAAAAATGAAGACCGGTGGAAAATTTTCCCCTCAAACCTCAGGCTGCTTGGTTAATAAGTGACTGTAGCAATTGCCCTAATCACCAGTAATTGCCACAAGAACACTGACCATCCTTAAAATGGTGAAACCTCTTTCCATCCCTCACAACAATCTCTCTTCCCACCGCTTTCGACATGAACTTGAATGCATTATGGCAGTCACCACAAATCCTCAGGTTCTTGAAGACTCTAATTGTAGCTCCGAGGGGAAGTTTTAGAAGCCCAAACACAACTGCAAGCTTCTCACTATGTGTAGACAAAACATGCTCCTTCTGTTCAGACTCCATATCATGCAACACAAACTTTGTGTCGGGAACATATCCTAATTTCTTCATCTTCAATCCCAGTTCCTCAAGATAGTTATATACAGCTTGCACCTCAGGGTGCACGGTATCATCCACCAAGAATACATGAACCTTGTTTTCAACCTCAATCCAGCTACAACCAGGCTCCTTTTTCACCCCTCTGTCCCTCATCAACTTGCGCACCTTGGCCATCTCGTTCCACCTCCCCACATTGGCGTACATATTTGACAAAAGTACATAAGTTCCATCATGTTGAGGCATTAGCTCAAACAATCGTTCTGCAGCTTGGACCCCTAGATCCATGTTTCCATGAATCCGGCAACCACCAAGAAGAGCCTCCCAAATAGGAGCACCTGGCTCAAATGGCATATTTTGGATCACATCTTTTGCTTCAGAAAACTTTGCAGCTCGACACAATAAATCAATTAGACGGGCATAGTGATCTTCACCTGGGGTTATACCATATAAGCAGTACATTGTATCAAAATAGTGCCGTCCTTCTCTAACTAGACCTGCATGGCTACAAGCCGAAAGAATAGTGAGGAAGGTTATTCGATCAGGTAACATTTCTTCTTTCAACATCTCTTCAAAAAGCTCCAGTGCTTGAGCACCATGTCCATGCTGTCCTAAAGCTGCGATCATAGCATTCCAAGACACTGAATCCACGCAAGGCATGGTAAGAAACACACAGTGTGCGGCCTCAACAACTCCACATCTTGCATACATTGTTATTAGTGCATTTGAAGCGGAAAGGCTTGAATCAAAACCAGACCGGACAAGCTGAGCATGAAGCTGCCGTCCATGCTCCAATGCTGCAAGCACAGCGCAAGATGTAATAGCTCCTGCATAAGCATAATCACATGGTCCAAAGCCATCTGACCTCATCTGGTTAAACAGCTTCAGACCCTCTTCCCCAAATCCATTTTGCGAATATCCTGATATCATAACAGTCAATGTCAAAAGGTTCCTCTCTGGCATCTCACTGAAGAAAGTTCTAGCTCCATTAATTCGCCCCGCACTGACATAAGCCGATAAAATTGCATTCCTTGAAACAAGGTCCCTCACGCCCATCTTATCAAAGATCTTCTTGGCATCCTCAATTTTACCACATTTCGAATACAATGTAATCAATGCATTATTTACAGATAACAAAAAATCCTGTGAGGGATTCTTCTCAGTTCGGAGAATGTAGCCATGCACCTGCTTTCCAAGCTGGAACAATCCAGCATCAGAACAAGCACTAACCACACTTGTATACGTAAACTCATCTTGCTTGATTCCTAATAAATGCATCTCTCTAAACAATCTTAATGCTTCGTGCACCAACCCTTTATGCACGTAACCAGAAATCATTGAGTTCCATGCAACCACCAATTTTACATCCATCCCATCAAAAACTTGTCGCGCAGCATCAAGATTATCATTCCTTACATAGCCCGTGATAATTGTCGTCCAAGACAATTCATCCTTGACGGGCATTTCATCAAATAACTTCCTAGCGGCACCCATTAACCATGAGGACAACGCCAATGGTGAAGATGCACACTTAACATAAACTGATATAAGCGCATTTACCACTGAAGTAACTAGCCCTGTTCCTGACTTCACCACAGCACAATGTAGCTGCTGGCAATGCTTTTCCTGATCAGCTATAAGTGCCAAAGCGCCTAGTACACTCGTAAAAGTGAAATTATCAAGCTGAAAATTTGCCCACTTCATTTCATGAAAGAGTTCAATAGCAGCATTCCCATCGTTATTGTGTGAATAGCCCGTTATCATGGCATTATAGCAAACAGTGTCCCGAATACTTAACGGGGTTTCATTAAAAATCTGTCTTGCAAGCTTTGGGTTCCCAGCAGCGGAATGTGCAGCTATAAGTGTCGTTCTTGCGACAATATCTGGTTCGGGAATTTCGTCAAACAGTTGGTGTGCGTAAACAAGATTTGACGATTTGCAGTAGATATCTATGAGACGGTTGAGTATATGGCCGCGAGGTCTGAACCCAGAAGCGATCATGTGGGCATGGGCCGTTCGGACTAGGGGGTAAGAAGTGGGGCTTTGTGGGCAGCATTTTTGGAGTGTGGCTGCGTAACAGTTGGCTAGCGCACGGATGTCCGTTTGGCGGAGGTTTAAGGTCGTGGCAGTGACGGCATTCTTCATGTCCGTAAAGGTCAGAAGTCATAATTTTGGTTAAATTATAGCTGTTTTGGAGTTGGACCAATCACATGGTTTTGGGTTGCAAAGGCTGGTCGACCTTAGCTGATCAAAGTATGGAGTTGTTTGATATAAGTAATAAAAAGTTATAAATATATAAAAGAATTCAACCGAGTTGAACGGAGTAAAAGTTTTGAATATATAATGAAATGATGCGTTTGATAATTATTTATTTAAAATATTTAAATATGTATATTTTTATATTTTAACTTCTACACTGTTTTGAAGAAATTTATTATGTAATTATAAATAAATAATATTATTTTAAAAAATTAAGTATAAATTTTTGAACAATCTTTGATGGAGTATGCTATTAGTAATATAATTTTAGGAATAATACACTAAAATTGTTAATAACATGCTATCAGTTCATAAAATAAAAAATAAAATATTACAACAACATTCATTATAAATTGGTTATTGACCAATCTCGTTAAAAAAAAATCAAAAATAATTTAAACATAATAAAATTTATTTACAATAGTAAAACAAGATGAATATTAAATTCAATTTTAATTGTTAGTGAATGTATCTAAGTAAAAATATCATTTAACAGTGTTTCTTATCGATTTAGTCATAATTTTTTGGAAGAATCATTAAGACACATTCAAAATTTAAAAATTATAAAACAAACAGTTTTAAAAATTTACTAGGTCAGATTTAAACTCATTCAGAAATAAACAAACATCTCCTAATAGTTTTAAAAATTTACTAGGTGTTGATAGTGTTCTAAGTGCCAGATTTGTTTATTTTTAAATAAAAAAATTTCTCCATTTCAAATTATAAGATTGTACATAATTGGTTTAAAAATTATTATGTGAAAAACATTGGATTCTTCTCTCTTGTTTCTTCCGCGTTGAATTCTTCTCTTTTGTTTATTTTCTCTATTTTCTCTAGTAAAAAATCCTAGCCTCTATTTTGGACCCGGGAGAGGACTTTCCTTTTAGAGATACGTTTTCCTCAACCTCTCTTATTTTGATTTAATAAATTTGTTAGTTCCAGTGGACACAATAATGATCTAGAAGGGGGGGTTGATTAGATCATTTTTTAAACTTCTTTTTCTTGTTACGAAAGTATATTAGTTAGCGGAATATACTTTAAGAACCCCTTAAGGATGTATGTATGATCTCAATTCAGTGTTTTAATCTACAGTGTGGGTAATAGTATATATAGCATATATTGCATAATATAAAAGACGTAAAGTAAATGACACAAGAGTTTTAAATGGTTCGGAGACTGAACAATTCCTACTCCACTCTTCTACTTCGACAAGTAAAGAATCCACTAATTTAGTCACTAAGACAATGACACTTTGCCCTTCACAAATTCAGTAGACTTGAGTTGTTTTTAGCCACTAAGGTAAGGATCATTCGCCCCTCCTCAAGTCCAGCAGACATGAGTTGTTTTAGCCACTAAGGCAATGATCCTTTGACATTGCTCAAGTCCAGCAGACATGAGTTATTTTTAGCCACTAAGGCAAGGATCCTTTGACCCTCCTCAAGTCCAGTAGACATGGGTTATTTGTTTGTTGAGTTGAGCTGCTAAGTTGAGCTTTGATCTTCTTTATCTTCAGATATTTAGCAGCTGCTTGTGATCAATTTCTGAATGCTGCTGATGTTTGTTGTTGATGTTATTCTCCTTCAGATATTTAGCAGCGACCCATGATCACCCTTGAAGTATTGCTGAGTTCTTTAAGTAAGTTTTGTGCTCAGCAATACCATCGAACACTTCGCTATCCTAAATACAGAATCTTATTCTGTTCTTTTTTATGCGCAAAGTGTTCTTGGCTTTCTTGGTCATTCGACTCTTAGCTCATATGCCAGCACTTCGGCATCACTCTTCTGTTTGTTTTTTCCCGGTGAAGCTTTTAACAGATTGGTTGTTGTATGTTTTTGCTCTCACCTTTCTCTCTTTTTTTTTTCGTTCTTCCCAGAAATGCTCTTTTGTAGATTTTGAATAATCTTCTCGTTACAGATCTTCCCGTTGGAGCCTGTTTTGTTGCAGACTTCTTTATGAATATTTTATTCATTTAGTCAAAGTATTTAGTGATCTGCTGACTTTGACTTGTTGACATGTCTTCTTTATTTCTAGAGAGATATATGTCTGTCTTGGGTTCTTCCCAACCTTTAAAAAGATGTCAGGTCTTTCAGAGAATACGATTGTTTAAACACAGTCTTATGTTTTCTTGAGCCTGATGCGTGATACTAGAAGTTTTTGCTCTGATACTCAGCACGCTTAAGTTAGTAATCTGACATTTTTGACTTCTACTATAGCAAGAGGCTTTAGATGTGTTGATGAAGATGTTCCTGACTCATTTTGGGATTACAAACTTAAGTGCTTTGATATCTCCAAACCTTTGTTGGCACTTAAGTACTCTACGATCGATTCAGATGTAGCCTTTAGCTTATGATCGTAGAGTTATCTGTTGGCTCTGCTATGTAGCTCTACGATCTTGCTAGTCGTGGACTGTGTTGGAGATTATAGAGTGGTTGACTGCTTTTTGCTCTACGATCTTATGTGACGCCCCCAAATCTGGGCCCACACAGCCCAAACTTGAGTCGTCAAAATACTACAACAAAATTATTACAACAAAGCACAACGTACAACAATACAGTATATAATAATACACAACTAAGTCTTCACTATTATTGCCACACTATTTTACAAAACGTGAAGACTATGATAACTATTCCTCGGACCCTCACTCCATTCCCCGGCTAGACCCTGTTATGTTTTCATCTCCTGTTGAAAAACAATGGAACAAAAGAAAGGGTGAGCTCAAATAGCCCAGTAAAGAATATCATGACTAAGATAATGACGAATAAATTATCATTAGTCTTCAACAGTTGAGTTCTTGATAGAATACAATAGACTACAAGGTTTATATCAAAAACTGCAGTTAAATTCTTAAACAACGTTCAGATCAATAATAGCAGCGGAATGAGTAATCTATTAGAAGAATAATGCAGACTATAATGTCCACTCGGTTCTCTTTTTAGGAAAAACATCATCAACTTTTATCATCTGAAATATCATTAGTCAAGATAATACAAATTCGCAGTTCCTGATCATAATCATGCACATCAACAGTTCATCTTTGTACTACGGGCCAAAGATATTCAATATAGCACCAACGGTCATGATTATACCAGATTCAGCCTTTGGTCATAATCATACCAAACAACAGTTCATCTTTGCACTACGGGCCAAAGAGAACATTCACCACGTGCCATAAAAGACACCGAACAAATGTATCGCCTTTAACCTATTATATCGCCTTTAACCTATCATCTGTTCCACAAATATATCACATCTGTGCCCCCGGCCACAGATATTCACAACAGCTTGATTTTTGGATGATTAGAATGATATAAATGATGAACAGAAGAAATAGGATAACAATAAGTATCGGAAGTTTACTTTGTACAGATTCAAATAATGTCCAAATTGTCAACATGATGTGGAGTGAAATTCAAGATCCACAGTTCAGAATAACGGTTACAATTCAATAGAAAGGTTCACGTAAATAGGAAGGTTCAGTTGAAATAATGAAGTTCAACTATTATGGAACATATAATATTTTCAGGAATTATAGAAGCAATAGTTCCATAATAAATTTCGATTTAGGAGTATGAAAGAAAATAATATCCCTTACCGTAGCAGGTTTGATTAACAAAAGGTGAAGGAAATTAATACAAAGGGTTATTCACCAACAGGCGGCAATCCGCTCCGTAAGGTTATTCCCACAATTTAATAGAATTTGAGTACAAAGAGTTATTCACCAAACAGGCGGCAATCCGCTCCGTAAGGTTATTCTCAGAGATTAATAATGAATGAATACGAAAGGTTATTCACCAACAGGCGGCAATCCGCTCCGTAAGGTTATTCCCACAATTTAATAGAATTTGAGTACAAAGAGTTATTCACCAAACAGGCGGCAATCCGCTCCGTAAGGTTATTCTCAGAGATTAATAATGAATGAATACGAAAGGTTATTCACCAACAGGCGGCAATCTGCTCCGTAAGGTTATTCCCACAATTTAATACATGGAAATAAAAGGCACGTCTTATGAGTAAGGAAGAAACAATATTATTATCGAGAATCAAATAATGATAATCCCTTACCATAGTATGTTTGAATAATGGAAGATGAAAAAGATGGTATCCCTTACCGTAACACGTGACTGAATATTGATTTAAATGAGGTTGATTAACTTGAACAGTACACGTATACTTATAGATCTTCACAAATACTCAAGATGACTTAAGCACACTTAGAGAGAACTTTCACAAGAAGTATTTAGAGAGAGAAAGAAAGAACAAGTAAGGAAGTTTATGAAAAATCCTTAAGTTAAGGCTTCTATTTATAGCCAAAAATCTTATCATTCATTTAATCTAAACCATTCATTTAAAGATCATCTTTTAATCTACACCATCCATTTCAAATATTATATTATCTTTAATCTACACCATTCATTTCATATCACCTAATAATCACCTAACTTTATATTATAAACAAATCAATTTAATTATTCAACAATAATTCACACTTTAATCTACACCATTCATTTCATATCACCTAATAATCACCTAACTTTATATTATAAACAAATTAATTCAATTATTCAACAATAATTCACACTTTAATCTACACCATTCATTTCATATCACCTAATAATCACCTAACTTTATATTATAAACAAATAACTTTATCAATTCAATTATTATGACTAATTGTTATAAATACAGTATAGTTAGCTCTTAGATATCAAGTCAATAAATTAATGAAATACAACTGTTTAAATAACATCATAATAGAGATAACAATAATGTAAAATAAAGCATACGTTACTGTGTAATGACAATTATTGATTCAATAATGTGAATTACTGTGCATATGTTACTGTGACAATTATTAGGTTCAATAATTTTAAAAACAGTGCAACAACAATTATTGACTTGATAATATAAAATATTATGCAGTGACAATTATCGATGAAATGATGCGTAACAGTTACGGTGTCAATTATCAGACCAAAAATATGAGACACTATGCAATACCGTGTGTTACTGTAGAGTACCGAGTGCTACAGAAAATACCAATAACTACCGTATGCTACTATTCTTTTATCACCGGTATTTTAACAGTTCCGTTGACTATTTTTATTTAAAAAGGTTACTTCTGTCGTTTTCTATATCCGACAAATATTCCGTTGTGGGGTCCACCAATAATTTATTATTTCGGCGCCGTCGTACGGCACGAATATTCCCCGACCAAACGAATATTCCCCGACAAAGCGAATATTGTCCGACAAAATAAAATTTGCACATAACATCCTTAACTTTCAATTTTGTTAATTTAACCACTTACTGTTTAAAAAATATCTATATGAAGAAAAATTAAATTTTGTATTTCATAAAATTCGGGGTCTTACAACCTCCCCTCCTTATGAAATTTCGTCCCCGAAATTGACGTACCTGACATATCGAAGAGGTAAGGATACTTAGATTTCATCTCAGATTCTAGCTCCCAGGTCATTTCCTCAGTATCTTGGTTCCTCCATAAAACCTTAACTTGAGGTATAACCTTTGAGCGTAGGATCTGCTCCTTCTTATCCAGGATCTTAACAGGTACCTCCTCGTATGTTAAATCCTCTGCTATAACGTCTGGTTCTAACTCAATGACGTGGTTTGGGTCCTTCACATATTTACGTAACATAGATATGTGAAAAACGTTATGGATGCGAGACATACTTGGTGGTAGGGCTAGTCTGTAGGCTACGGTTCCTATTCGATCGAGGATTTCAAATGGGCCAATAAATCGAGGGTTAAGCTTTCCTCTCTTTCCGAATCTCGTAACCCCTTTCCATGGAGAAACACGTAAGAATACATGATCTCCGACGTTGAAACTTTCGTCTCTCCGATGAAGATCAGCATAACTCTTTTGTCGTTCTTGTGCGGTCTGTATTCGTTGTCGGATCATTTGGATCTTTTCGGTCGTCAAGCGTACCAACTCGGGTCCCAACAATTTTGCTTCTCCTACCTCATTCCAACATATTGGAGAGCGACACTTCCTTCCATACAATGTCTCGAATGGAGCCATGCCTATGCTTGCTTGGTAACTGTTGTTGTAAGAAAATTCCACCAACGGCAAGTACTTATCCCAACTTCCTTTGAAGTCTAATACACAAAGTCTCAAAAGATCTTCGAGGGTCTGGATCGTCCTTTCCGATTGTCCGTCCGTTTGAGGATGGTATGCAGAACTAAAACGTAGTTCAGTGCCCATAGCTTTTTGTAGACTGATCCAAAAGCGTGAAGTGAATCTAGGATCTCGATCAGAAACTATGGAAACTGGCATGCCATGCAATCTCACGATCTCATTTATGTACATACCGGCAAGACGTTCAAGTGAAAAGTTTTCTCGTATAGGCAAGAAATGAGCAGATTTGGTCAATCTATCTACGATCACCCAAATTGCATCTAAGCCTTGAGAAACTTTTGGAAGACCCGTCACGAAGTCCATATTGATGTGTTCCCACTTCCATTCGGGAACTTCAAGTGATTGTAATGGACCTTTAGGAACTTGATGCTCTGCCTTGACACGTTGACAAGTTAGGCACCTTGAGATAAACTCTGCAATCTCTTTTCATATTGTTCCACCAAAATGTATGTCGAAGATCTCGATACATCTTGGTACCTCCTGGGTGGATTGCAAACGGCGTGTTGTGTGCCTCCATCATGATTTTATGCTTTAATTCAGGATCGTTAGGAACACAGAGTCGAGAGTTGACTCGAAGTATTCCTTTCTCGTCGATTCTTGCTTCGGGAATGGCACCTTCTTGTACTTTCTTTATCATGTTTATCAGTTCCGGATCGGTAGCTTGAGCAGCTTTAATTTTATCGATTAAAGTTGGTTCTACTCGCACGTGAGCAATCTTCGAGCGGGTCCCTGGTGTCTTTAGCTCTATCTCCATCTTTTGCAAGTCGTACAAAATACACTTTTGTGTTGTCAGCAGTGCACTTGTACTTGCATAAGATTTTCTGCTCAAAGCGTCAGCTACAACGTTCGCCTTTCCCGGGTGATACTGGATTGTGTGGTCATAATCCTTTAACAGCTCAAGCCAACGTCGTTGTCGCATGTTGAGTTCCTTCTGGGTGAAGAAATACTTGAGACTTTTATGATCCGTATAGATATCCACTTTTTCTCCGTACAAGTAGTGTCTCCAGATCTTCAACGCGAAAACGACTGCTGCCAACTCTAGATCATGAGTAGGATAATTTTTCTCATAATCTTTGAGTTGTCGAGAGGCATAGGCTATAACCTTTCCATGTTGCATAAGGACACAGCCTAGACCTTTGCCAGAAGTATCGTTGTAGATAACAAATTCTCCTGATCCTGATGGTATGGTCAGAACAGGAGCTGAAACAAGTCTCCTCTTGAGTTCTTGAAAACTCTTCTCGCATTCCTCGCTCGATATAAGTTTTGTACTAGAATGAATGATACCGATATCTAGTAATCAAACTTTCAACTCTTGGTGTTCTATGGGAGCCATTTGGTATGGGACTTTAAAAATGGGCTTAGTGCCGGGTTCAAGATCGATACAGAATTCAATTTCACGGTTTGGGGTAAGCCAGAAAATTCCTCAGAAAAAAAACGTCAGGAAACTCATTAACAATGGGAATATCATTCAAGTTTGACGTGTTTTTGTTCAAATCAGTGACATGAGCTAAAAAAGGCTTGACATCCGTTTTTCAATGAACGAATGACTTTATGGCTAGAAATAACAGTTATAGATTTCAATGGTTTAGTTGCTTGAATTTGCATGACAAGTTGATTAGGAATATGAAAACTAATAATCTTATGAAAACAATCAATTTTAGCATGATGGGTAGTCAACCAATCAATTCCTAAAATCACATCAAATTCACGCATCTCCAAAGAAATAAGGTCAACAGGTAATGTGAGGTTGTTGATTTGAACTAGGCAAGATTTATAGATAGTAAATGTAATAGGTATTTTTCCCAATGAGGTTTCAACTGATAAAACAAGATTTAAGTTTTCAATAGTCAAATTTAAACGTTGAGTACATATAGGTGAGATAAAAGAGTGGATAGAGCCAGTATCTAATATGGCATAGACTTCACGAGAATTTATGAATAGCTTACCGGTTATCACCTCATTCGGTTTCTTGACTGTTATCGTCAAATTGAATCCCGAATACTTCATTCGGATCTTCACGTATTTCAACCATGGGA
Organism: Hedera helix; assembly: GCA_947179155.2. NCBI lineage: Eukaryota > Viridiplantae > Streptophyta > Magnoliopsida > Apiales > Araliaceae > Hedera > Hedera helix. The sequence goes on along the minus strand of OX359265.1, from coordinate 1,999,615 downwards.
ATACCACTGAATAATTTTCTAGCAAACTGTTTCTCGGGTTCATCAACTTCATCAGTAGTAAGGTACCAATGATTTCCATTAAAATAGTATTTTCGATAGACTGCAGTTTCCACGATAGTGACTAACTTAACCTGAATTCCTCTAAATTGTAACGCCCAAAAGTATAGAAACATCATTTTTAAATAATCTTGAAAATCATAGCTGGAACACCATAAATCCCAAAGACTAATATGAAAAGTCCATATATTCTGATCCTTTGTTATAGAGCATAACCAGGTGATATCACTCTCCCAATTAGTGAGTAAATTAAAGGCAATAATTTCCGCAAGTTCGTTACTTCCATTAATTGCTTCTAAGAATGGATCTGGAACGACTGTAGCAGAGCTTTCACCTTCATCCTTACTGGATAGAACACGCATAATTTTTGCCTTAGGCAAATGATTCAACTCTGAGTTTGTAAGAAGATTATTCGTCGCCTCTTGTTTTGCAGCTACATTTGTTTCGGTAATTTCATAGTTAACCTCCTGATTTCCAGATGCCATAATTAACTGTGGTCACAAAATAAATGTTAGTTCAAATAAACTGACTCATCTCTTCATGTTCCTACATTCAAATCGATTCATTAGATAAAAAATAAATCTAATTTAGGTAGGACACACTAGTGATTGATTCTATTCGTCTCTCCCCTCCTAGTTCTAACCCCAGATCTCCATTAAAGACCATATCCCTAAGCTCTGATGCCAACTGTGACGCCCCCAAATCTGGGCCCACACAGCCCAAACTTGAGTCGTCAAAATACTACAACAAAATTATTACAACAAAGCACAACGTACAACAATACAGTGTATAATAATACACAACTAAGTCTTCACTATTATTGTCACACTATTTTACAAAACGTGAAGACTATGATAACTATTCCTCGGACCCTCACTCCATTCCCCGGCTAGACCCTGTTATGTTTTCATCTCCTGTTGAAAAACAATGGAACAAAAGAAAGGGTGAGCTCAAATAGCCCAGTAAAGAATATCATGACTAAGATAATGACGAATAAATTATCATTAGTCTTCAACAGTTGAGTTCTTGATAGAATACAATAGACTACAAGGTTTATATCAAAAACTGCAGTTAAATTCTTAAACAACGTTCAGATCAATAATAGCAGCGGAATGAGTAATTTATTAGAAGAATAATGCAGACTATAATGTCCACTCGGTTCTCTTTTTAGGAAAAACATCATCAACTTTTATCATCTGAAATATCATTAGTCAAGATAATACAAATTCGCAGTTCCTGATCATAATCATGCACATCAACAGTTCATCTTTGTACTACGGGCCAAAGATATTCAATATAGCACCAACGGTCATGATTATACCAGATTCAGCCTTTGGTCATAATCATACCAAACAACAGTTCATCTTTGCACTACGGGCCAAAGAGAACATTCACCACGTGCCATAAAAGACACCGAACAGATGTATCGCCTTTAACCTATTATATCGCCTTTAACCTATCATCTGTTCCACAAATATATCACATCTGTGCCCCCGGCCACAGATATTCACAACAGCTTGATTTTTGGATGATTAGAATGATATAAATGATGAACAGAAGAAATAGGATAACAATAAGTATCGGAAGTTTACTTTGTACAGATTCAAATAATGTCCAAATTGTCAACATGATGTGGAGTGAAATTCAAGATCCACAGTTCAGAATAACGGTTACAATTCAATAGAAAGGTTCACGTAAATAGGAAGGTTCAGTTGAAATAATGAAGTTCAACTATTATGGAACATATAATATTTTCAGGAATTATAGAAGCAATAGTTCCATAATAAATTTCGATTTAGGAGTATGAAAGAAAATAATATCCCTTACCGTAGCAGGTTTGATTAACAAAAGGTGAAGGAAATTAATACAAAGGGTTATTCACCAACAGGCGGCAATCCGCTCCGTAAGGTTATTCCCACAATTTAATAGAATTTGAGTACAAAGAGTTATTCACCAAACAGGCGGCAATCCGCTCCGTAAGTTATTCTCAGAGATTAATAATGAATGAATACGAAAGGTTATTCACCAACAGGCGGCAATCCGCTCCGTAAGGTTATTCCCACAATTTAATAGAATTTGAGTACAAAGAGTTATTCACCAAACAGGCGGCAATCCGCTCCGTAAGGTTATTCTCAGAGATTAATAATGAATGAATACGAAAGGTTATTCACCAACAGGCGGCAATCCGCTCCGTAAGGTTATTCCCACAATTTAATACATGGAAATAAAAGGCACGTCTTATGAGTAAGGAAGAAACAATATTATTATCGAGAATCAAATAATGATAATCCCTTACCATAGTATGTTTGAATAATGGAAGATGAAAAAGATGGTATCCCTTACCGTAACACGTGACTGAATATTGATTTAAATGAGGTTGATTAACTTGAACAGTACACGTATACTTATAGATCTTCACAAATACTCAAGATGACTTAAGCACACTTAGAGAGAACTTTCACAAGAAGTATTTAGAGAGAGAAAGAAAGAACAAGTAAGGAAGTTTATGAAAAATCCTTAAGTTAAGGCTTCTATTTATAGCCAAAAATCTTATCATTCATTTAATCTAAACCATTCATTTAAAGATCATCTTTTAATCTACACCATCCATTTCAAATATTATATTATCTTTAATCTACACCATTCATTTCATATCACCTAATAATCACCTAACTTTATATTATAAACAAATCAATTTAATTATTCAACAATAATTCACACTTTAATCTACACCATTCATTTCATATCACCTAATAATCACCTAACTTTATATTATAAACAAATTAATTCAATTATTCAACAATAATTCACACTTTAATCTACACCATTCATTTCATATCACCTAATAATCACCTAACTTTATATTATAAACAAATAACTTTATCAATTCAATTATTATGACTAATTGTTATAAATACAGTATAGTTAGCTCTTAGATATCAAGTCAATAAATTAATGAAATACAACTGTTTAAATAACATCATAATAGAGATAACAATAATGTAAAATAAAGCATACGTTACTGTGTAATGACAATTATTGATTCAATAATGTGAATTACTGTGCATATGTTACTGTGACAATTATTAGGTTCAATAATTTTAAAAACAGTGCAACAACAATTATTGACTTGATAATATAAAATATTATGCAGTGACAATTATCGATGAAATGATGCGTAACAGTTACGGTGTCAATTATCAGACCAAAAATATGAGACACTATGCAATACCGTGTGTTACTGTAGAGTACCGAGTGCTACAGAAAATACCAATAACTACCGTATGCTACTATTCTTTTATCACCGGTATTTTAACAGTTCCGTTGACTATTTTTATTTAAAAAGGTTACTTCTGTCGTTTTCTATATCCGACAAATATTCCGTTGTGGGGTCCACCAATAATTTATTATTTCGGCGCCGTCGTACGGCACGAATATTCCCCGACCAAACGAATATTCCCCGACAAAGCGAATATTGTCCGACAAAATAAAATTTGCACATAACATCCTTAACTTTCAATTTTGTTAATTTAACCACTTACTGTTTAAAAAATATCTATATGAAGAAAAATTAAATTTTGTATTTCATAAAATTCGGGGTCTTACAACCTCCCCTCCTTATGAAATTTCGTCCCCGAAATTGACGTACCTGACATATCGAAGAGGTAAGGATACTTAGATTTCATCTCAGATTCTAGCTCCCAGGTCATTTCCTCAGTATCTTGGTTCCTCCATAAAACCTTAACTTGAGGTATAACCTTTGAGCGTAGGATCTGCTCCTTCTTATCCAGGATCTTAACAGGTACCTCCTCGTATGTTAAATCCTCTGCTATAACGTCTGGTTCTAACTCAATGACGTGGTTTGGGTCCTTCACATATTTACGTAACATAGATATGTGAAAAACGTTATGGATGCGAGACATACTTGGTGGTAGGGCTAGTCTGTAGGCTACGGTTCCTATTCGATCGAGGATTTCAAATGGGCCAATAAATCGAGGGTTAAGCTTTCCTCTCTTTCCGAATCTCGTAACCCCTTTCCATGGAGAAACACGTAAGAATACATGATCTCCGACGTTGAAACTTTCGTCTCTCCGATGAAGATCAGCATAACTCTTTTGTCGTTCTTGTGCGGTCTGTATTCGTTGTCGGATCATTTGGATCTTTTCGGTCGTCAAGCGTACCAACTCGGGTCCCAACAATTTTGCTTCTCCTACCTCATTCCAACATATTGGAGAGCGACACTTCCTTCCATACAATGCCTCGAATGGAGCCATGCCTATGCTTGCTTGGTAACTGTTGTTGTAAGAAAATTCCACCAACGGCAAGTACTTATCCCAACTTCCTTTGAAGTCTAATACACAAAGTCTCAAAAGATCTTCGAGGGTCTGGATCGTCCTTTCCGATTGTCCGTCCGTTTGAGGATGGTATGCAGAACTAAAACGTAGTTCAGTGCCCATAGCTTTTTGTAGACTGATCCAAAAGCGTGAAGTGAATCTAGGATCTCGATCAGAAACTATGGAAACTGGCATGCCATGCAATCTCACGATCTCATTTATGTACATACCGGCAAGACGTTCAAGTGAAAAGTTTTCTCGTATAGGCAAGAAATGAGCAGATTTGGTCAATCTATCTACGATCACCCAAATTGCATCTAAGCCTTGAGAAACTTTTGGAAGACCCGTCACGAAGTCCATATTGATGTGTTCCCACTTCCATTCGGGAACTTCAAGTGATTGTAATGGACCTTTAGGAACTTGATGCTCTGCCTTGACACGTTGACAAGTTAGGCACCTTGAGATAAACTCTGCAATCTCTTTTCATATTGTTCCACCAAAATGTATGTCGAAGATCTCGATACATCTTGGTACCTCCTGGGTGGATTGCAAACGGCGTGTTGTGTGCCTCCATCATGATTTTATGCTTTAATTCAGGATCGTTAGGAACACAGAGTCGAGAGTTGACTCGAAGTATTCCTTTCTCGTCGATTCTTGCTTCGGGAATGGCACCTTCTTGTACTTTCTTTATCATGTTTATCAGTTCCGGATCGGTAGCTTGAGCAGCTTTAATTTTATCGATTAAAGTTGGTTCTACTCGCACGTGAGCAATCTTCGAGCGGGTCCCTGGTGTCTTTAGCTCTATCTCCATCTTTTGCAAGTCGTACAAAATACACTTTTGTGTTGTCAGCAGTGCACTTGTACTTGCATAAGATTTTCTGCTCAAAGCGTCAGCTACAACGTTCGCCTTTCCCGGGTGATACTGGATTGTGTGGTCATAATCCTTTAACAGCTCAAGCCAACGTCGTTGTCGCATGTTGAGTTCCTTCTGGGTGAAGAAATACTTGAGACTTTTATGATCCGTATAGATATCCACTTTTTCTCCGTACAAGTAGTGTCTCCAGATCTTCAACGCGAAAACGACTGCTGCCAACTCTAGATCATGAGTAGGATAATTTTTCTCATAATCTTTGAGTTGTCGAGAGGCATAGGCTATAACCTTTCCATGTTGCATAAGGACACAGCCTAGACCTTTGCCAGAAGTATCGTTGTAGATAACAAATTCTCCTGATCCTGATGGTATGGTCAGAACAGGAGCTGAAACAAGTCTCCTCTTGAGTTCTTGAAAACTCTTCTCGCATTCCTCGCTCGATATAAGTTTTGTACTAGAATGAATGATACCGATATCTAGTAATCAAACTTTCAACTCTTGGTGTTCTATGGGAGCCATTTGGTATGGGACTTTAAAAATGGGCTTAGTGCCGGGTTCAAGATCGATACAGAATTCAATTTCACGGTTTGGGGTAAGCCAGAAAGTTCCTCAGAAAAAAAACGTCAGGAAACTCATTAACAATGGGAATATCATTCAAGTTTGACGTGTTTTTGTTCAAATCAGTGACATGAGCTAAAAAAGGCTTGACATCCGTTTTTCAATGAACGAATGGCTTTATGGCTAGAAATAACAGTTATAGATTTCAATGGTTTAGTTGCTTGAATTTGCATGACAAGTTGATTAGGAATATGAAAACTAATAATCTTATGAAAACAATCAATTTTAGCATGATGGGTAGTCAACCAATCAATTCCTAAAATCACATCAAATTCACGCATCTCCAAAGAAATAAGGTCAACAGGTAATGTGAGGTTGTTGATTTGAACTAGGCAAGATTTATAGATAGTAAATGTAATAGGTATTTTTCCCAATGAGGTTTCAACTGATAAAACAAGATTTAAGTTTTCAATAGTCAAATTTAAATGTTGAGTACATATAGGTGAGATGAGATAAAAGAGTGGATAGAGCCAGTATCTAATATGGCATAGACTTCACGAGAATTTATGAATAGCTTACCGGTTATCACCTCATTCGGTTTCTTGACTGTTATCGTCAAATTGAATCCCGAATACTTCATTCGGATCTTCACGTATTTCAACCATGGGAATACCACTGAATAATTTTCTAGCAAACTGTTTCTCGGGTTCATCAACTTCATCAGTAGTAAGGTACCAATGATTTCCATTAAAATAGTATTTTCGATAGACTGCAGTTTCCACGATAGTGACTAACTTAACCTGAATTCCTCTAAATTGTAACGCCCAAAAGTATAGAAACATCATTTTTAAATAATCTTGAAAATCATAGCTGGAACACCATAAATCCCAAAGACTAATATGAAAAGTCCATATATTCTGATCCTTTGTTATAGAGCATAACCAGGTGATATCACTCTCCCAATTAGTGAGTAAATTAAAGGCAATAATTTCCGCAAGTTCGTTACTTCCATTAATTGCTTCTAAGAATGGATCTGGAACGACTGTAGCAGAGCTTTCACCTTCATCCTTACTGGATAGAACACGCATAATTTTTGCCTTAGGCAAATGATTCAACTCTGAGTTTGTAAGAAGATTATTCGTCGCCTCTTGTTTTGCAGCTACATTTGTTTCGGTAATTTCATAGTTAACCTCCTGATTTCCAGATGCCATAATTAACTGTGGTCACAAAATAAATGTTAGTTCAAATAAACTGACTCATCTCTTCATGTTCCTACATTCAAATCGATTCATTAGATAAAAAATAAATCTAATTTAGGTAGGACACACTAGTGATTGATTCTATTCGTCTCTCCCCTCCTAGTTCTAACCCCAGATCTCCATTAAAGACCATATCCCTAAGCTCTGATGCCAACTGTGACGCCCCCAAATCTGGGCCCACACAGCCCAAACTTGAGTCGTCAAAATACTACAACAAAATTATTACAACAAAGCACAACGTACAACAATACAGTGTATAATAATACACAACTAAGTCTTCACTATTATTGCCACACTATTTTACAAAACGTGAAGACTATGATAACTATTCCTCGGACCCTCACTCCATTCCCCGGCTAGACCCTGTTATGTTTTCATCTCCTGTTGAAAAACAATGGAACAAAAGAAAGGGTGAGCTCAAATAGCCCAGTAAAGAATATCATGACTAAGATAATGACGAATAAATTATCATTAGTCTTCAACAGTTGAGTTCTTGATAGAATACAATAGACTACAAGGTTTATATCAAAAACTGCAGTTAAATTCTTAAACAACGTTCAGATCAATAATAGCAGCGGAATGAGTAATTTATTAGAAGAATAATGCAGACTATAATGTCCACTCGGTTCTCTTTTTAGGAAAAACATCATCAACTTTTATCATCTGAAATATCATTAGTCAAGATAATACAAATTCGCAGTTCCTGATCATAATCATGCACATCAACAGTTCATCTTTGTACTACGGGCCAAAGATATTCAATATAGCACCAACGGTCATGATTATACCAGATTCAGCCTTTGGTCATAATCATACCAAACAACAGTTCATCTTTGCACTACGGGCCAAAGAGAACATTCACCACGTGCCATAAAAGACACCGAACAGATGTATCGCCTTTAACCTATTATATCGCCTTTAACCTATCATCTGTTCCACAAATATATCACATCTGTGCCCCCGGCCACAGATATTCACAACAGCTTGATTTTTGGATGATTAGAATGATATAAATGATGAACAGAAGAAATAGGATAACAATAAGTATCGGAAGTTTACTTTGTACAGATTCAAATAATGTCCAAATTGTCAACATGATGTGGAGTGAAATTCAAGATCCACAGTTCAGAATAACGGTTACAATTCAATAGAAAGGTTCACGTAAATAGGAAGGTTCAGTTGAAATAATGAAGTTCAACTATTATGGAACATATAATATTTTCAGGAATTATAGAAGCAATAGTTCCATAATAAATTTCGATTTAGGAGTATGAAAGAAAATAATATCCCTTACCGTAGCAGGTTTGATTAACAAAAGGTGAAGGAAATTAATACAAAGGGTTATTCACCAACAGGCGGCAATCCGCTCCGTAAGGTTATTCCCACAATTTAATAGAATTTGAGTACAAAGAGTTATTCACCAAACAGGCGGCAATCCGCTCCGTAAGTTATTCTCAGAGATTAATAATGAATGAATACGAAAGGTTATTCACCAACAGGCGGCAATCCGCTCCGTAAGGTTATTCCCACAATTTAATAGAATTTGAGTACAAAGAGTTATTCACCAAACAGGCGGCAATCCGCTCCGTAAGGTTATTCTCAGAGATTAATAATGAATGAATACGAAAGGTTATTCACCAACAGGCGGCAATCCGCTCCGTAAGGTTATTCCCACAATTTAATACATGGAAATAAAAGGCACGTCTTATGAGTAAGGAAGAAACAATATTATTATCGAGAATCAAATAATGATAATCCCTTACCATATTATGTTTGAATAATGGAAGATGAAAAAGATGGTATCCCTTACCGTAACACGTGACTGAATATTGATTTAAATGAGGTTGATTAACTTGAACAGTACACGTATACTTATAGATCTTCACAAATACTCAAGATGACTTAAGCACACTTAGAGAGAACTTTCACAAGAAGTATTTAGAGAGAGAAAGAAAGAACAAGTAAGGAAGTTTATGAAAAATCCTTAAGTTAAGGCTTCTATTTATAGCCAAAAATCTTATCATTCATTTAATCTAAACCATTCATTTAAAGATCATCTTTTAATCTACACCATCCATTTCAAATATTATATTATCTTTAATCTACACCATTCATTTCATATCACCTAATAATCACCTAACTTTATATTATAAACAAATCAATTTAATTATTCAACAATAATTCACACTTTAATCTACACCATTCATTTCATATCACCTAATAATCACCTAACTTTATATTATAAACAAATTAATTCAATTATTCAACAATAATTCACACTTTAATCTACACCATTCATTTCATATCACCTAATAATCACCTAACTTTATATTATAAACAAATAACTTTATCAATTCAATTATTATGACTAATTGTTATAAATACAGTATAGTTAGCTCTTAGATATCAAGTCAATAAATTAATGAAATACAACTGTTTAAATAACATCATAATAGAGATAACAATAATGTAAAATAAAGCATACGTTACTGTGTAATGACAATTATTGATTCAATAATGTGAATTACTGTGCATATGTTACTGTGACAATTATTAGGTTCAATAATTTTAAAAACAGTGCAACAACAATTATTGACTTGATAATATAAAATATTATGCAGTGACAATTATCGATGAAATGATGCGTAACAGTTACGGTGTCAATTATCAGACCAAAAATATGAGACACTATGCAATACCGTGTGTTACTGTAGAGTACCGAGTGCTACAGAAAATACCAATAACTACCGTATGCTACTATTCTTTTATCACCGGTATTTTAACAGTTCCGTTGACTATTTTTATTTAAAAAGGTTACTTCTGTCGTTTTCTATATCCGACAAATATTCCGTTGTGGGGTCCACCAATAATTTATTATTTCGGCGCCGTCGTACGGCACGAATATTCCCCGACCAAACGAATATTCCCCGACAAAGCGAATATTGTCCGACAAAATAAAATTTGCACATAACATCCTTAACTTTCAATTTTGTTAATTTAACCACTTACTGTTTAAAAAATATCTATATGAAGAAAAATTAAATTTTGTATTTCATAAAATTCGGGGTCTTACATCTTATCTGGGTCTTGCTGTCCTGAAGATATGCTTTTAATACCCTGTGATCTTTATAGAGCTTTATTTTCTTTAGAGCATATAGATACATGATCTGAACAAGCTTTTGCAAATGCTTTCATATCATAGAGGATTGCTCTATAATCTCCAGGCTTGTTTGTTCTGCTTGGCTTCTATTGTTATAGAGGACTGCTCTATGATCTTCATGTGCTAGTGTTGATATCATAAAGGACTGCTCTATGATCTTTAGTTGCTTTTTCTGCTACATATTAAAGATCGTTTAAGTCTGGTAGCTTTGTAACATCTTCGAGTCAATTCTATGATAGCTTGAACGGTGTAATTCTGTGCTTGCTTTGCCATTCTACGACCTTTCCTACCAAGCAGGTCGTAGTGCAATCGTACAGTGATGGTTTGAACTGCTCTACGATCATTGTTGGGACTGGATGCTTTAGATACTCAGAGATCTTTGTTTAGTTTGTTTGACAGCCTAAGGACAACCTTCTTGATAATCTACATGAGAAATGCTGACTTCATTCTGAGTGCTTATGTAGAGGTTGCTCTTTGATTCTGCTTGGTTCGTAGACTGCCTTATGGGAATCGTAGAGTGATAGACTCTATTTGACTTTACGATCCCTATAGTTAGTTCTACGATGACGAGACAACTCTACGATCTGCCGAGAGGATTCTTCATATGTCTGGCAGACTCTACGGTCTTCTTGGAAGATCCTACGATCTTCCTAAGAGTGTTTAGCAGAAGACTTCTTTTTGAATGACTCTTCACTTCTCAATCAGTCTTGCTGATAGAGTTGGTGCTTGGATCTTCTGTTTGCTTGCAGATCACTCAGGGAATTCATTTTGGTAATCTTCAGGTAGACTGCTCTGTGATTCTGCCTTAGAAGTGTAAACGTATGACTGACTATCTTGATGACTAGCAGACTCAACAGTTCCGAGTGTAATCTACGATTCCTACTTTGACTTTCTTGCCAGACTACTGTTCTTTGATGCTATTCTTTTCGATTATACAGGCCTATCTATTACAGCTTAAGATCAACCTAACAAGTTTGATCTTTCTATTCATAGTCCTTGTACATTGTGATCTTTTGAAGGACTTTACAAAGCTACTCATTCATGTTGGATCAACCTATCAATCTTGATCTTTTTAATCTAAGTCCTTTGAACATAATGTCTATAATCTATTAAGGACTTTACAGCTTTCATCAATGCAGACATATTTGTATATTGATTCATTTATCTTTAAAACATATCATCAAATCTTATAAAAGAGGAATAACATTCACATGCAGATTCCAAACAAAATTATTTTTTATTTTTATGGATTTTGTTTTACCCTTTTATGCTACATGTTTTCTACACAAGATAATTAATTATCTTTTTTTTTTTACTTTTTGTGAAGAGATTTTATTATCATCTCTTAGAAGATTTTATTTTTGTTGTTTGGGAGACTTTTTTTATGTTCGTCGAACTTTTTCTAGTACATGAATTGTTATTGTTCAGATTTAGATGTGACGCGATCATAATAACTTATTTTTTAGTTGCCCATGTTAAGAACAATCTAGATTTGGATATTTTATTAATATTTTGAAGATATGAATTGTAAACTAGCGTTTGCTACTACTATGAGCCTCTTTTATGGTTATCTGTTATTTTGTTTGAAAAAAATGCTATTTCAAATTTTTTATTATAATTCTTTCATCTTCCATAACAGATTACATTTTTAATATATTTCAATCTTTTAGATTGTTTGATTTTAAAAAGAAGAAGATCAACATTGACTTTATAAAAGTCAATTGAGATATTTTTAGATTTAAAATTAACATGATTAATTCAAATTTTGAAAATAATAAATCTTATAACTATTACTACTTTTTAGATGTTTATGATATTCATAATTGTCTTAGTTTAAATTAAATGAAGTCATGCCAAATTTAAATTTAAAAATATTTAATAATTGACTTTTAAAAGTTGATAAAGATCTAGGATTAGGATTAAATAAAAATGTTGAAGTCTACACTACTTAATATTATTTATCAATTTAATAATATTGTAGGAATTAATGTATGTGTAAATAATTCTTTATGATTCATGTACTCATCAACAATACCACAAGTAGATGGGACTTGTACTCGTCGAAAATTAGATTCATAAACTATTAATCACACGTTTTTATCATCCCCCCCCCCCCAATATATTTTATGTTCCATCTTGTTGCCTTTGCCCCCTTTGCTTTCTATCTTGGTTTGTGAAGTTTTGCGAGTCAAAAAGGGAAGGAAAAGAAAATATTATGTTTATATAATTTTACGTATTTATATTTTAGTCTCTCATGACTTTTTATATAGTCAAAGTCCCTACAACTTATGTTATTTATGTTAACTTGTCCTTATTTAATTAATGGTTAATTAAGATTATTATTCTTTAATTACATCACTTCTATTACTATATATAATAAGGTAATTGAAGATATTATCCAAATTAATTTAGTTAATCATTCCAAGAGTAATTTGGTCATCGGTTTATAATTCTTAAATACAAATTATATAATTATAATAATACATGTTCAAATTCAATTAATGTAATTATAACTTGTTATCTATATATTCATGCATGCATAAATCTCATAATAAAGTAAAAGAAAAGTCATAAAAAGTATTAATGTTATCTATAATATAAAACAGAGTGACTCAATTCCCAAGACTTTAATATCTAACGGCCTCAAATCAATTTAGGTTTTAACATTCAATAGTCTAAAATCATTTGAGACTTCAAGGTCATTAATCTATCTCTTATTTTCCCCTCAATTCAACATCTTTTTTTCAAAAATCTATCCACTCATATTTTCCGTCCAAATCAAATTCACCACTACACTATAATAATAATAATAATAATAATAATAATAATAATAATAATAATAATAATAATAATAATAATAATAATTATTATTATTATTATTATTATTATTATTATTATTATTACTATTATTATAATTATTATTATTATTATTATTATTATTATTATAATAAAATTAAAAAAAAAATTGCACGTAAACAACATGGGTCACTCTTTTAGCATTGACGCTATTTTCCTGTTTTTCAGTTATTGTCGTCGTTATATTTTCACATACAAATTGATTTGGTCGGGAAATTACAAGGACGATTCAGATTCATTCTAATTAAGCTATTTTAGGTTTGCAAAGAGTCTTTAGAAAATAGAGTATTTTTAGAATTTTAATCTATGTCGTGCCTTTAGGCACATGCAATTCTGTGTCATTTCTTTGGTGTTTTTGTATGCTATATCGAAAGCAACTATAGTAGTAGGCTCTGACTCATGGTATGAGAATCTTTTGTCCAATTTCAAGAAAAAATATAGAAGAAAAAATGTTATGGTGATGCGATTTAGTTGGTGTTATGACAATATTTTTTTTGTTTGGACTTAAAGGGCTCATTTTATACTTTTGAGTATATATACAAAAGTCTTTCTTTTGAATTTTTACATCTTTTTTTCCCTCATTAGATCCCACCAAATGGCTTACAGTACTACCCTTTTTCCATATGAAATACTGTTCATGGGTCATATTGATTGATGATTAGAGATATTAGAGGCAAATAAATGCTGCCAAATTTTCCATTCCGTTTTGTCAATAAAGGAAAGGTGTGGAATACCCGAAAATACTATATTATACAAATTTGAGCTCTCTATCGTCAATCAATTAATTGCTCAAACATGCCAATAATTAATTTTAAGTTGGGAATGAGTAGCACACTAACATTTGTCTCAAAAAGAAACTATGACTGAATTGAATATCAATATTTTTGTATTAATGGTTAGACTTTCAGTTTTATTATGAAACTGAGAAGTCCATAACAGTTTTAGATTTTTTAATTTATAAATATTGGATATAGTACTCAACTGTTATATATATTATCCCTAGTATATATATATATACATATATATGAGGACTGATTAATTGATAACGATGTAAAAAGACACTTATCCTTACAACATACCTCGACCGTCTATCTTTGGATCTAATGGTTAAAAATTTTATTGTCTGCAGTTTAGTTTTCAGTATACTGTAATTTAATATTGCGGACGATATTAAATGTCCAAAATGCCCCTAATATTAATTAAGATAAGACACCATCCGCGGTTTAATACTGTGGACGAATAAAAAAATTCCGCAATGTTAAAGTGCAGACTCAGCCTTTTTAAAATTCCCGGGACTGGTCGGCAGTTTAATACTCCATACGGATAAAAAAAAAAAAATTAATCCGTCCAAATGGCCATTGGCTAGGTTTTGTACGAGCACCAGTTGTTTAGAGAGGCTTTGGTCAGTTTCAAGCGTGCTTGTGAATTGCAACCTGCTGATGCGAGGGCACATTTTAGGCCTGGTAACTATTTGTATGTACTTGGGAAGCAAACCGAGTCAAAAGACAGTTTTTGCTGGCATTGGATGCTGCGGAGGCTAGCGGGAATGAACGGGCTTATTTGCTTCCTCAGATTCATGTGAATTTGGGGATTGCGCTTGAAGGCAAAGGTATGGTTATTAGTGCTTGTGAGTTTTAGGGCTTTGAAACTTTTGGGTAGTGCTCTTTTTGGGGTAGGAGAGTATAAAGCTATATACATGAAACACGATTATGTGGATGCACATTGTGATTTAGCTTCGGCTTTGCATGCTTTTGGTCATGATGATAATGCTATTAAGGAGTTTCAGAAAGCTATTGACTTGAATCCTGGTCATGTTGATGCTTTATACAATTTGGGTGGGCTTTATATGGATATGGGTAGATATCAGAGAGCTTTGGAAATGTATACTAGGGTTTTGAGTGTGGTTCCTAATCATTGGAGAGCACAACTCAATAAGGCAGTGTCGTTGTTGTTAGGGAAAACTGAAGAAGCTAAGAAAGCATTGAAGGAAGCTTTGAAAATGACTAACAGGGTTGAAATGCATGATGCTATAAGCCTATAGCACACTTGAAACAGCTACAGAAGAAGAGGTTTAAGGGGAATGGGGGGTGGCAATCGGGACGAGGCCTTTTATCTTTGTGGAGTCCTCGAAGTTTAAGATGATTGGTGAAAGTACCATGTCAAGGCAGGAATTAGCTAATGCTATTGATATCAGGGCTTTTCAGAGGATCTCTAGGTTGAGTCGGTGTGATGTTGATCTTCTAAAGATGGAGATGAATGAAAATAATGCTCCAGTATCCTATTCTGGTGGTGTTCTTCCAGAGAAGTCTATACGTAAAGCTTCTTGGGAGAGAATTCTTCACGGGTTACTCAGTTTTTTGAAGCCTGAAACCTTTGTGGGAGCTGTTAAAACCATAAATCAGAAAATCCTCACTGTTTTGGATGAAACAGAATCAGGAAGGGTTGACTTGGGCATGTTTTTTGCTGTTCTTGCCCCTATCTGCAGTGGTCCACCAGACAGGTGAAAGCAGGTTGCATTTGATGCACTAATGTGGCGCTCTGTTAGTGACGACGCCAGACATATAAAGAAAGTTGATGCTTTAAGGAACATCAAGTTGTTAAGAGCAATCTATATTACTTCTAATGGGATTAGTGAAATGCTGGAAATTCATGGAGAAACCGATGCCTCAATGGTTTCTTTGATAGAGTTCCTTGTAATGTTTGATGATCCAGACTGGGGTTTTGGTGTCATGTCTAGTCTGTCAAAGCTTGAAACAGGGGATAGACATCGCTGTGGTAGACATTTTGTATCATTTGTAGCTACGCTATCATTGGTTCTCGCTTTGAGGAAATGAAAGTGAATGTTACAGCGAAGGGAAAATGCCTCCAAACTTCAAGCTGGAAGAATACAGATTTAAAGAATATGCAAGTGAATCTGATTTAGTTTGCAGTTTAAAAGCTCCTCCCCTGTGATCCCACTAGATAGTCATTTGTTTACCTTTTTTGGATGATCATGTAATATTCAGGCACATACTTAGTTGTTCAGTGTGAAATATATAGTTCACGAATGTGTCAAGTTGTTGTGCCCATGTATAATAATAAATCCTTTCAAGTGACTAACCACAAATTCTTATCAGTAACAGCTCTTGTTTGATGTTTGTCCTATGTTTTTATTGTTCTTTTTGATCTTAAGATGGATTAATTGGGTGGCTCATCGAATGTGGCCCAAATTATTTTGAATGATACGTGATTTTCCTACCCAAACTCTTGCTTTATTTGGTAGCTGGTACTCCTAGGTATCAATTCTTCTACATAATCATCTTCAGTAAATCTTAGAAGGTTAATGGTACACAACGGCACAAGCATGGTAAAGAGTCTTGCCAAATTTTTTTACTCCTTTTTTGAAAAACTATAAAAACAGCATTTTTATTTTGATGATTTAATTTCAAAGCAAGGACAGGCAGAATAAACGTAAATGAATTCCCTAATTGGTCCTAATAGTGAGTAAAACAGAATAAAATAAGAAGCTATACAGACGTACAGTTATTCAATTTGTAACAGCACCAACTTTTTTATTCCGTTGAAATTCATGCAAGAATCATGAGACTCATCCAACAGGCATGAACAAGTAACTAATCTGATTTAAACTCGTCCTTTTTCTTTCTTTTTATTTGAGGACAACATTATAACATCGAATCCTCATACGTTAGCAATACAAGTCTAAAGATTTTTCGAAAATAAAAAGAAATCAGCAGCAGGCATTCAAGAGTGTATCCATGAGGAGCAACATTAACAAGATACCAACCTCAGGTCTTAGGTGGGTTATGCACATACTATGCATGACAATGATTCTTATAATAATGACTATGCCAGTTGCGCCTACGGCGGCAACAGCATCATCATCCTTGACAGAACCAACATTGTTGACATCACCACCACCGGAATCTCTTATACTTGACATGCTTACACACAAGAAAGAAAGCGAGCAAATACCTGAAGAAATCCAACCCAACAATGCTATGGAAATTGATTACGGGGTTTGGGATCCAGCACCATATTATGGTGGAAATTATGCAGCTCCAATTCCGCATGGAAAAGCAGGGTAAGGGTTCTATTTTTGTCAGCTCCAATGGATATCTCAACACACTGCTCGAGTAAACCATCAGGGAAAATTCTGATAAACATAGTAATTGCAGCATTGATATAACACAACACAGGTTAAATACTGTAAGGAAAGCCTTTTACAAATTTAATTGGCATCCCAAAATCCGATAAACAGAAAAGCTCTTTTGTCTCTAGTGTTGAGGCTTTGTGTCTTAAGAAACTTTCTACCTTAGGCGTAGGCATGTGGATGTGTCTACAAGAGGGTAAACGGCTTGTCTGCAGTCCAGTGTTCAATAATAAAACTAGAACCAGAGAATAATTATAAGAATTTGCAGGGTTAATATACCAGCCAAAGTATTTTTAAACTGGGAAGGAAAAAGGGAAAGAGAGCATCTCATCTGAATGTAACAAAATTATAACTCTGAAGAGACTACAGAAGCACTCTAAAATTAATAGATTCCTTTCAACACCAAAAAGATCCCGAACAACGACCAACAAGTTATTGTTTATTAGCTGATAATATGATTAAATCCACAACACTTCACCAAAGCGGATTATACAACTACATCTGTTCCATACATTTTTAAACACTCGACCATCTTACTTGATCTCCCCTTAACTCAAATTACTACCTATAATAATAATCCAAACTCGAGCAAAAAAGGCTCCATATATAGATAGTCTTCCTATATACTTCGCTAATGTCATCGCAATCTCTGAGTGAGAAAATTTTGCCGCTTTGGATGTCAACATGACAATGGCTTTTCGCAGCCAGTCCGACCAAATTAGGAGAAACATCCTGACAACGTAACAAGATATCACCTGTTCAGAGAGATGGAAGAAATCATTACGTTTAACACTACTAGTACATGTCAGTGTTCTTCTGAGGAAGAAAAAGAAAGAATTTAAGAACTTGGGTTAATATTTCACTATCACTATATCAAAACAACAGAAGGCAACAGAGACATAAGATCACCATCTTATTTCCCTTTTTCTTTTCTTTCTTTTTTTTGGTTGGTGGGGTGGGGGGAACTATGAATTATGAAAAATCTTTTGGTAGGCCTAATCTCTTTGCCTCTAAACAGAAAATATTATGTAAAAGCAAGCATAATGTAGAAAACAAAAGACCACAAATACTAGCTAGCAAAGTAATGGCCAGTATCAATGCTAGCTCTCCAAACTGACAGAAACTGATAAATATAACCTATAGAAAAGTTCACACTTTCTGCATACAAGAACAAATTACTCACAATACAGTTCCTCCAAATAATACAGAAGACAAATTTAGCATCTATACCTGCATAAAAATACCAAGAAAAATAATGCCCAGCAACTAATTCAAGTCTTTAAAAGCTCTTCAACTGTGGAGTTTCCAGTTCATATTGAGAATCAATTGATGAGCATCCTACTTACATGAGATGAATGGATGATGGACCAGTAAAGGCAGCAACTTTCTGAGCATGCTTGGCCTCACACTTGTATAGGCCTTTCATATCTTTTTTTGCTTGACGTGCCTCACGCCGTTCCTCCTTAACAGCAGCCTGCAAGGAAAGAAATCCCGCGTCAATGTCAAAGTACATATAAGATTAAATTATATATAAGAAACAAAGTGGTGCACACTCAGATGTAGATGATTGAAGAAAACATATCTATGAGAAATAGAAAAAAGGCAGAATCATGGAGCCAATAACAAAAGTTGGAAAAGTCATTGACAGTACACGGTCGATTTTAGTCTTTTGAAATTACTAGGGGCGCGTATGGTGCGGTTACAAGGTATAACCGTAACCAAACCGTATAGTGCAGTTAATATTATAAAAGTAACCATAACCGCGGTTAATGGTTACTAACGGTTTCGGTTAATATTCAGAGGTTACAATTTTTTTCTGGTTAATATGTTATTCAAAGAATGAAAAAAGTACATAAGCAAGCTAATAATAAAAGTAGTTTAAAAGTTCAAATTACAACTATTACTCATTATTAATATTACTAGTAATGCATCTATGAAATTATTAAAACTTAGAAACAACATTATGGTATAAAAAAATAGCTATGAATACTAACCACAAGTTTGTTATACATGTATGATATGAATAAGTAGAAGAAAAATTATATAAACAACTAAAAAGCTAGCAACACGTAGACAATTAATTCATTCATGAATACACTTTTTGTTATTAAGTTAGTATTTATACACTAGAGTTTTATCATACATGTGTGTGTGTGTGTCTATGTGCGAATAAATACACACAAACATATATATATTGGTGCGGTTTTTCGCTAGTAACCATTATTGTAACCAAATGTGCGGTTTTTTGGATTTTCCATTTGTTACGCTTTTTTGCGGTTTGATTTTTTGGTTTTTTCGGTTTCCATTTTTTTTCTTCTCACCCCTAGAAATTACAATTGAACAGCTTTCCACTTTTGTGGTAAAGTGACCTCATATTGGAGGAAATAACACATCAATGATTTAATAACTGTTCCCTAAAGTAGGACTTTAACTATGCTTTCTAATGTTTCAAAGCAAAAACAATCAAAGCCCAAAGCAATAAGTCACAAGGATTGTTTAATGACTGTTTATCAAGACAATATCAACGTGACTTATGCAAACATATCCTTGTATTTCACATGGAAGGATGAGGAAAAGGCAAAAGAAAAGAAAATACAAGCAACCAGATACCTTCCGCTCTTTCTTTTCCTCCTTTGACTCTTGGCCAATTTGCTTCCCCTTCTGCGGCTCAGTTCTCAAACTGCTCTTATCATTCAATTTTTCTGTAGCAGATTTCCTACCGTGTGGCAAAAAGTCCACAGGAAGCTTTTGTTTTCCTTTCAAAGAAATTACATTGCTGGGGGCACTCAAAGCGCCAGCAATAGTTTCAGCCAACTTCTTTCTCCTTGCTTCTGGAACTCCAATTTTCCCAGGGTGGTTATCAAGGTTTGAGTACGTTGAAACAATAGTCTCGCAATCCCAGATTTCTGATTCATCGCTACTTTCTTCAAGAACAACCACTTCTTCATCTGTATTCTCATTTTCATACTTTTCAGCATATTCCATGCACTTATGAATCACTTCGGCAGCACATTCCAGTGATTCTGTATCTTTCACTCTCTTGTCATCATGCAAGAGATCTGATGGAGCTTTATATGTTTCTTCAAGTTCCACTTCATCCCTCACATATTCCTTAAAGGCATGATTGAGCTTCTCTACGAGAGGTTCATGATACTCATTTTCTTCATCTATGGAACCATCATATTCATCTTCACTGTCTGTACCATATTCCTGATGTTCTAGCTGTAAAAACAGTATAGTAAGATGTAAAAATAGTGTGCTGCTGAAATATCATTGTTGAAAGTCAAATATAACTCTAATATCTGTTAGTGACAAAGCTCCCTAGTTAAGGTTAATCTTTATCTCAATTTTTAAATAGGTTGGCCACATCAACGAAGGTATCTATCAATGTTAAGTACTACGAAGTACCAACAGTAGGCATTATACCAAGACTACCAATTGCAGTCAGTCTTTGTTGTTGTCTCAGGGAACCTTAACTAGTCCACATAGCCTAAAACTCATCAAAGAAGACAAAAGCTACAAGGACAGGTCTGGACATCAGCAATTACAGAATTTGAATTTTTCTTCGTAGTGAAATGAGACGCAAGAAAAGGAAACTCAAAACAGTAAAGCTGATCTATTATTGGAAGGTGATACAGCATCTTGTTGTAACTTCTGAACTCAGTTTCAACTATTAAATGAAGTCATTGCTACTAGGCTACTGAGTTTGAAAAGTCATAATGAGACTTCATAAATAGATTGCCTCATTCAAACACTTTTAGAAAACAATGTATTGACAGCTAGGAATATAACACAGGTACACAAAAATAATTGACAAAAAATATGCTCACCAAATCAAACTGCTCATCCAAAAGGCGGCGAACTCGTGGCTTCTCATCAATCCAGTCTCCTACTACATCCTGCACAAGATTCTTGGGTTCTCCACTAAAAGAGTGAACCACATTTTCTTGTGAATAAGAAGATTTAGGATCACATCTTTCTATTTTCTTCACCTCAGGTTCCTCCACCAAACTCAGCTTCTTATTAAATTCTACATCTGCTGGTTCTTCAGCAAGATTTGCATTGACTACAAAATCCTCTTCCAAGTCGTCGACATCAGAACCAAATCGCGACAAATCACTTTCATCCAGCAATGCAGCAACTTCAGGATCAAACACTTTCTGGATCCTCACCCCAACAGTCTTCGATGCAACGTTGTAAATAGACTTTTCATAGGAATCATCATTCATCTTAGATATCTCAATCCTAGACGCATCATATGCCTGATAAAACATAGCAAATAGTAAGTTCGCAAATATTTCTCATAATTAAGACCTCACATAAATCAGAAGAGCTTCAAATATTTTTTTAAAAAAATAAAAATTAAAGTACAAAATTCAAGCAATAAGCAATTAAAAAGATGTGCTATCATCATTATCATGCAGCAAATTAAGCACAAAAGAACTAATATTTTGGTTTTTAATAGCAGATACTAAATTTTCTGTTTGCTTTTCAACTTTTTATCTCATAGACGATGATAAATTTTACTGACCTACCAGCCAAACTATTGCAGCTCAAGCTGGATAAAGTTACGAAGAGCAATAAACTATGTTGGTTTTCGAATTTGAAACTTTCAAGTCTTCTCTTACCTTTGCCTGAAAATAAATACATAAATATAAATTGTTTCAACGACTGCTGCTTCTTAACCACATTTACTACCTCTTAGCTATAGGAAAGAATTATTTCTCAAATTTAAAGGCACTCAAATAGCTATGAAGTCCTAATGGATTTTGAAAAAGGGGTTACCATTTGATACATTTTATCGCGACTTTAAATTACCAAGAAATCATATTACTGTACCTTTGCGAAAAGCTTGGTATTAGAACTCTCAGTTGCCTTGGTGCTTCTCTAAATGAACTTCCATAGAAGAGTTTTTGAGGTCTTTTTTCTCATATTCCTTTCTCATTATCAATACTTTCTTAACAAATTTATTAACAACAGTAATCTTTGTGGACATTGTTTTCTATTCTGGTACTATCTTTGAAACCGGAATTTGAATTTCTCTTAAAAACAATATAGTATATTCAAAGAAGGCAAAAATCATCATAATTAGCAAATAAATGAGCATAATTCGTTAATCAGTACCAAGTGTCATTCAATCATTCTCTAATTGTTCAGTTCAGAAAATAGTCTAACCAACCTTCACATCATTCGGCAGCTGATCAAGTTTTGCCTTAGGGTTTTGATAGTAGGCAGAACCACCTCCAGTGTTCTTGATCTCTCTTAAATGAGCCAAATAATTATATCCATCATCAGGAAACCCTAACTCCAATATTTCCCTCCTTATATGATCTGGCAATGCTGGTGCCCCATTCGGCATCAAAGCCGGTGGAATTTGCCTCCTTGAAACTCCACCTCCACCTTCACCATCTTCTTCATCATCGTAATCTTCAGGAGCATCAGCAAATATCGAGTCCGAATCGTTAACATTTTGTGAAATTGCAGCATCATTGAATTCGTCAAAGCTGTCAATTGAGTAAGGATTCTCGTCAACTCTTATAAATACTCTGTCACCAGATGGTCCTTCGTTGTAATTAGGATCAGAGGTGTCCCGAGCTATCAATTGGAAAGTTGCAGACTTTTTCTTGTCAATAAATTTCTTCTTACCCATTTTAGCTCAATTGATGCACCTCCCTATATAACTGCCAAGAATAACAAAAATAATTCTAACAACATGAGCTTATCTACCATATATCCAGCTATGGCAATTTCTTCTGAAAAAAATAAAAAATTATTTACACAGTCTTCTCCAGGAGTTGATCACTTACCTCGAAAATCCACGCTTTTGATCAAAACCTTTGCTCTTCCTCTTCGCTTTTTCGTACACCTACTTTCTTTCAAGTCTCCCTCTCTCTTCAAACTCTTAAACCCTAGCCCTCGATTCTTATCGACCATGCTCATATCCCATTGTGGGCTATTTCTTAGCAGGCAACCCAATTGCATACAAACCCCAAAGATCATTTAGAATGATCTAGTTTATTGGGCCAAAGATATAACTATTGGGGGCCTTGGGCATGAAATGGTTAATTGAGGCCTACAATTTCAATTTTCGCATTTATAATTTCGTAAATACATGAATTAATTATATGTGTATTTATATTAATTTATAAAGTATGTCTAAGAACCGGCAATTTTTTGTCATGATATATAGATGGACTTTTATGAAATTATCTGTCAAACTACCCACTCGAGATAGATATTTGAATTATAAATAAATAAATAATATATTAAATTATCACATGTTAATCATCTTGGGTTCATTTTTTTTTTTTTATCAAAAATACTTATCGTATTTAAATAATATCCACTAATGCCTTTATTTGTCACATAATTATAAAAAAATATACTAAATAAATACCCATGCGGTCCCTCATCTTTTTTTTTTTAATACACTCAAATTATTGAATAAAACTTAGCCAAAAAAAAAATATTGAATAAATATCCCAAAACTTCATAAATAATGTTTTAAAAATGAAATATGTATGGGTAAATTAAAATTTCAATATATATATATGACGGATTTAAAATATACCTCTTAAATAATATATTTTTATCAAAAATACGTCGTTTTGAAGATTTTTTTAAAAAAATAATATTAAAAAAAGATGTGACATTTTTCGGCTGCACTTGTTTTTCTTTTATTAAAAAAAATACCATTAAAAAATCTTCAAAACGACGTCGTTTTGATAAAAATACGCTACTTAAAGAGATATATTATTTAAGCGATATGTTTTTGAACCATCCTCTCTCTCTCTATATATCTCTCTCTATATATATATATATGTATGTATATATTCACCAATTTCACACAGAGACGCAAAAAAAATACTATCTAAAAAAAATGGTTCTACTAAAAGAGTCCTGCTTATTTATATTTATGATAGTTTCAATCAATTTTTATTAATGTGTCACAATTATTAAATTAAAATTTTATTATATTTAGTAATAAATAAAATTTATTATTTTAAATGATTTTTTTAGAGAATGGAGAGAATATCTAATGATAATTCCGTACAAAATTGAAAGCTCTCGTGTATCTTTCTTTCTGCCCTTTTACACTCCAGCCACTGAAAAGAAGCTCCCGTGATTCAACAGTGTAGTAGAAAAATGGAGGCAATAAGAAAGCAAGCCACAAAACTCAGAGAGCAGGTTGCTAAGCAACAACAGGTGCCCTCATTTTCTCTTTCTTCCTCTTTCCATGGAACAAAATTCCCTACTTTTCCCCCATTCCACCCCCCCTTCATTATGATATATATATATATATATATAGAGAGAGAGAGAGAGAGAGAGAGAGAGAGAGACATATACTTAGGAAATTTTTTCTCTTAATTTGTGCTTTCGATGGTTCTGATTAGAGTTTAATTCATTATAAGAGTAATTTCCTCGCGCTAGCATCACCCAATAAAAAAAAAGTACAAATTAGTTGCCAGAACAATATATATATATATATATATATATATATATATATATATATATATATATATATATATATATATATATATTGGCTAAGCAGAACAATATTCCTTATTACCAGAATAAGTGTTGCATCATGGTATTGTACCACGTGCTATAAAGTTGCAATTTTGTTCTGGCAATGACAATTATTACTCTGGCATTGTCATTTTCCTTCCCTAGAGACTAGTATTTTTAGTCTATGTTATCTGGGTTGTTAAGGGTTTGGTTAAATATGGTGATACATATATGGCAATACATTTGTTTTTGATACTCTGATATGATATTATTTAATGTTTGTTAATAAGATTTGAAATTATCATCTAAAGGGGAATATCAGATAAAGAAAAGAAAAAGAGATTATCTAAAGGGCAAGAAAGGAGTGTTAATATGAGTGGTATTACTAGGTTGTGATTTTTGTCTGTATGGGATTGGATATATAGAAAAATGTAATTCGTGAATGATTTAGCGATTGAGGTATATGTAAGATGTTTCACTAAAAGATGGATGCTTTCGTATTTCAACAATCTCATGTGCCATATATTCTTTCGAATCTTGACTGTGTTTCACGTCTTCTCATGTGTTATTTGCTGCTGAGCTAAAAATTCATGATCCCGCATTTTGGATCCCAAGGGTCTGGGGGGATTGTAGTGGAGCTTCAGGATTTCAAAGTCTTTGTAGTTGGTATTTAAGAACTTTTGGTCTTGGGGAGAATTTAGACTGATCCTGCATGTTGGTTTCTAAGGGGATTTTGAAGTCTTGACAATTGAGATTTGGAGAGAAGTAGACTATACAATTGATATTTAACCTTTGTTTTCTTTATTCAACTAACACATTATATTTTGCATTTCCCATGATATAATAAACCTTTTATATTCCTTCTAATCAGCTGTTTTACACGTATTGCTCTCAAACAAGTCAACACATTTCATCTTCAGAAACCAACCTAATCATGTTGCTTATGGTACAAACTGTCTTTATATCTATTTCTTTCATTAAAATAAACTGATATTTATTAATTAGCTAGAAATAGATCTCTATATGTGGGTGGGGGATGGAATGAAGCAAAGGATTTGACCAGAACAACCCGAAATCGGGAGAAAATCATAGTAAGCTGATCAATTGGCCAGTATACTGTCAACAGGACAAAAGAAAAAGGCTCGGCTACTCTAACTCTTCATTGGTTCGGTCCGTTACATTTAAAAAAATGATGGCTTTACAGAAAATGTGACCCAGAAACTTCAGTAGTCACCAAATGATGTTTAAATTAACATATCATTTATGAGCTTCCTCATCACCTTAATCTAGTTCTTGTAAATATTACATACTAGATTTTTTATTTCTTAATAATTTCAATCTGCATATCTGTGTGAGGGTGACCATTTTGATGTTCTACATTTACATTTCTATAGTAGGTACTAGTCGTAAGGCTGAGTTATAAAATCAGACACTAATATCACATTAAAGCATCTAATTTATGATATACCATTTCTCAATATGCTCCTATCTAAGTCGGGAAAGTATTAGGAAAAGACAATGAGAAGATGTGAAAAAGTACATGAATAGAGGGCTTGTTTGAGATTTGTGTCCATATTGTTATAGCCTGTGTTGATAACTTGATGTACAAGGTTGATATCTATGTGGTTTCTTGATATTTGTTGCATAGGTTTTCCTCTATTTATTTTGTAACTTTTTGAAACTAGTCCGTAAGTTGAATTAGCTCATGAATCGGGTGTTATGTCCTCTGGTACTTAATCTGGTGGGATTGCTAATTTTTTGACATTATCATACTAGGCTGTTCTCAAGCAGTTTGCTGCTGTTGGACTTGGAGCTTCTGATAGTATTGTAACCAGTGAAGTAGAATTACAACAGCATCAAAAGCTTGAAAAGCTTTACATATCAACCCGTGCTGGCAAGGTCCCAACTTTCTCTTATTTGTATGTACCTCTATTATTACAACTCATCATTTTTCTAGACTTATAGTCTTATACATTCTGTACTTTTTGCTTACCAGCATTTGCAAAGAGACATTGTTCGCGGTGTGGAAGGTTATATCGTTACTGGATCGAAGCAACTTGAAATAGGTTAGTCGGTTTTGATTAATTAGCCTTTTCGGTATTTTATATTGTGGTAGTCTACATAATTTGCCAGGTTTTCTACAGATAACAAGTTGTCAGAAGACAGCAGGAAATATGGTGCTGAAAACACTTGCACTAGTGGCTGCACATTATCCAAAGCTGCATTAAGTTATAGTCTAGCTCGTGGCCAAATAGAAAAAGAACGTGGAGATTTACTGAAAGCCCTTGGCGCACAGGTTTGATCACTAGTTTGTTGTATGACCATCAAGTAAAATTATCATTCCATATTTTTTGCAGTGGCATTTACTGAAACTGGAAGCACACTAGTAATATTGTTTGCGATATATACTTCTGAATTCACGCCATTGGGCATGTGCATCAATTTCAATGCAATTGTTGTCCATCTATAATTCATTTTCATTTGAGCTGTTTCTAATTTTACAATTTAGAATTTGGTCAATTCTTACTCGTCAGGTTGCAGAGCCTTTAAGAGCAATGGTAATGGGAGCTCCTTTGGAGCATGCTCGGCATCTTGCTCAACAATATGATAAAGTGAGACAGGAAGCTGAAGCTCAGGTAACATTAGATATTAGACATGTATGACATGTGTTTGATGCAATCTGTTTTCAACAATTTTGACTTGATCGAATGGCTTAGTTGAATGTTTGCTCTTTACAAATAACTCTTTAAAAATAGATGACAGGCATCACTTACTTCTTTTCGCAATCTTAAAGCTCTTATTATCAATGTGACAGAATATATTGTCTTGCACTCTGTCTGAACATATTATCATTAAGCTCTTCTGCTTGTATTTGCATTGCACTTGATTCAAACAGGCTGTTGAAGTTTCCAGACGCCAAGCAAAACTGAGAGAATCAAATGGCAATCCTGAGATTTCACTGAGGCTAGAAGCTGCTGAAGCAAAGCTGATGGAGCTAAAATCAAACATGGCTATATTGGGTAAAGAAGCTACAGTGGCAATGGCAGCTGTGGAAGGTCAACAACAGAGGTTGACACTCCAGCGACTTATAACCATGGTAATTCATTCTACTTGTCTTATCTGATGTAGACCCCAATTTGTTCTCACTAGACTTATCTTCGAGATCAGACTAGTAAATCTTCAATTTTATTACTTGTTTTGCATGAAGGTCGAAGCAGAGCAAAATTATCATAAGAAAGTTTTAAATATACTTGACCGCCTTGAGGCTGAGGTACGAACTAACGTTTGGCATTACTTTTATATGGTATAATGGAGCATAACATCTCTCTCTCTTTTCTTTCCAATTTCTTATCCATTTGTTTAGGAAATAATATTTTCATAGCAATATTAGTTATTGTCAGTGCAAAGTATATCATCCTGAAGCCTTTAGTGCAAAACAATGATGCTTGCTTCTATAATAAGAATTGTTGCTCTGGCAACTACATTTTCCTTATGCTATTTGCTTATGTTTGTTTGCAAGGATTATGGATGGGATTGGACTATTTTTCCTTTAATGAAAATATTTAGTACTAAATTTGCACAACAGACTATTAGTCATAGGATAACATAATATCCCAAAGGGTACTGTCTAATCCCGTCTCCCCATAGTATTATATAGTCTTTCATGAGTCATGACCTTAGGATAAAAAACTTAGGGCATAAATACCCTTCTTCTAGCTATCCCATGTATAATTGATAATTCTGCTCTAAACATATGACTATTTTTTTAAAAGGATAAAAATATATATAGGATTACTAACTCTAGGACAATAGTCCATGAGATTGTAATCCTATAAAAATAGTCCTTGCAAACAAACATAGCCTTAGTGTTGTGCAATTATAGATAGTGGGGACTGAAACTCTTTGTTCATTAGTAGATGTTGTTGGAGCGTAAAAGAAATGAAGATAATCCTCGTGCAGCAGCAGCAGCAGTAGCTAACACTATGCCCTCTCCTCCATCCTATGATGGAGTGAATGATGTATTTACTTCTCAAACAGATGCTATGTCAGGACATGACATGAAATACTTCTTTGGAGAGGTAACTATTACTTCATCTTTTGTTTATCATTATGATCAATAGTTTGTTTTAATTCTTGACATATTTACCTTTTGTTATATTTATTTTCATATCGCTACAGGTCATGCATCCATATCAGGCTGAGTCTGATGTGGAGTTGACTTTGTCGGTTGGAGACTACATTGTTGTCCGAAAGGTTCTCAACTTACTTCACTGTGTAATCCTGTTCTAATTCCTTCTTGTTTACTTATGGTTTAATTCTTCTTGCCGTTGTTTACTTTCTTTGAGTTTTAGTTCCTATTGGTGATTTAGAAAATTCGTTGATCATCATTTAATGTTGTGTGTGTGTATAACCATTGGTGGAAGCAGATGGTTTTATAGTTTGTTAATTCAGGTTGCCGCTTTACAATTGGGCTTCATCTTGCTATCAGTCCTGTGAAACTTAAGAGATGTGTAATTTTGGAAGTAACAAGCAATCTTGTGAGACTCTTTTAAGAAAAGTATAAGTTTCCATCAAGAAAAGATAGTCTGTTTATTTGGGGATTTTTCTGCCCGGATTTTAAGAGATCAAAAGCACATTTATAAATTAGAATTTTCTATTCTCAACAAAATTTTATGTTATATTTTAGCTATATTAAAATTATTTAAATATATTGTATACATTTCTTTTCGTTATATGGCTTAAAATTCGTGCTGATGAGACCATAAAGAGTTGGAATATTTTTTCTGGATGGAGGTAGTATTATTCAGTATGTACATTTCTTAACTACTGAAGTTTCAATTAGGTGGTAGTAATTGCACCTTGAATCAAAGCTAAATTACAAGGTTTGACAGTCTTCACAATAAATCTACACACTGCTGCTAGTCACCATGCTATCTCAGAATGTGGAGGCTATTGCTATTACTGTTTGACAGTTGTACAATCCCCAATCCCCATGTTATGCGAATCACTATGGGATTCTTTTGTCTTTTGTTTTTGCTTACAATATATCATCTTTTGTTCCATTGTCTGAAGGATGCTGGCAATGAGTAATTTTGCACAGGTTTAGTAAATCACCTGCACGTTGTTTCAATTCTTAACCTTGTTTGGAAGAGATATTTTAGTTCTTTGCGAAGTTTTCTACTTTCTGTCAATGACTACCTATTCAGTGAGTTTAAAAATCTCACTCTTTTTGTGTAATTTTTTATCGTCTCTTCCTCAATTCTTAGCATTATTTTCCGACTGTCTGCAATGTTACAGATTCTCATTGGATTGAATGGTTTCTGTGGATCTTAATAGCTAATAACATTATATACGTCTTTGGATGACTAAAAAAGGAATACTAATTGTATGCTTTTATAAATAACACTTTTTACCTTCATCAAAAACTAGAATTTTTGTTTTACACTTTGTAACTCGTAATTTTTTTATTTTTTTTTAATGTTGATTTTCTTGCACTATGCTTCAGTCTGATTTAACATTTATATAACTATGTATTACAAGATTGGTTCCTTTGTTTTACTCAGGTTGCAAAGAACGGTTGGGCTGAAGGTGAATGCCAGGGAAAAGCAGGTTGGTTCCCATTTAGTTGTGTAGAAAGACGTGAACAGGTTCTTGCAAGCAAGGTTGCTGTAGTGTTTTAACTCTTGTTTTGGGTATGTTAGTCTATTTACAGTAGATTACGTGTTTTCTTGTGCATTTAACCATTTGGAGGTTGTTCTTGTATGATTTCAGCGTTTGATCTATATTGCATGTTGGAAAATGTTTGTATTGCTTTATTGGGTAGTTGTAGTAATTAAATTTGTCATTTGTGTATGACTAATATAGTAGACCAAAATCCTTTCTAAATTGATTTCCAATTATATTTTAGTGTAGGTAATGCCTTTCCAAATTTAAGTATTTGTTTTGAATAATGTTTGTAATGATGATTCTCTGATTAGGACATAGTCTAGATTTTTTCTTAATTTTGTGACCCTGTCTGAAACTGAAAATTTGAAAGTAATTAGTTCAACTGCTAGTTTAATCTAGAGTTATATCGTATGACGTTTATTAATAGATCACGAAACGATATGTGGACACCATTCTTGTGTGCACGTGTATGAATGAGAAGCTAGATGCTGCACGTCAAAATTGTATCATCTTGGTTGGAAAAACCTACTGAAAATAATGCATCCTTGGTTATTAATACGAAGAGTAGACTGAATTTTGATAAATATAAATTTGGTGCACATGAACTAGGAATGTAGCATACCTATTCCATGAACCATAGCCCGTTAAGTGCTTTACATTTTAATTTGTTAAGGATTTGAAAAGCAATTCAAAGTGGCGAGAAAGTATGATGCCGACATGGGCATCATCAATATTTAGCACTCACACACCGTTTGGGAGTTTACAATTTAGAAAAGGAGAGAAAATGAAAATTTAGGCGTGTCTTAGAGTTTTTATTAGAAGAGAAAGGGAGAGAAAATAAAATAGGCATGGATGCTGTTATTAGTTGTGCTTTCATGTTGATCTTCATGTGGAGGTGAGGTGTATGATGGAAGGACTTCCCCCAATTGTCCTATCTGTCTTACCTGTAAATATGAATTATGCTAGCCTCACTTTTGAGTCATGCTGGGATAGTAAAATGCTCATTTGAGGTAACGTTCCTGATATTTAAGATCAACTTCTTATTCTAAGATAACATGCTTATTGAGAAAGTCCATCCTTCCTACTAATGGCCCATTAGGCTTTGTAATATTTTGAATTCCGAAGGATGTGTCATTTTACACATCAATTGAGCACATGATTCATTAATACGCGATAATGAAAAGATGTATAAATTCATTTGTGAGTCATTAAGTATAAAATTTAGGATCTCTAGTAGTTCATGCTAAAGCTATTTCGGTTGTTTTAACCACCATTTAATGTTCTTTGTTGAGAGGCTACTTTAAAGAAATTATGTAGTTTGTTGTGCTTCCATGTAACTTTTGTTGTATGTTCATAGTGAGGTTAAATTCTCAAGCTAGTTTAGATGTTTTAATTACCATTTATTTATTATTATTTTTTTATAATAAAAAAGAAGCTACTACAAACAAGTTTATGCAGTTGTTAGTTGTGCTTCCTGTCTCGCGCCCCGTTGTTGTTGAGGTGCAATAAGCCCGAGTGATATCAGGTTTCTTATGTTTGGTATCACGGTAGGAGTGGAATCTCACCAATCACCTTTATTAGATTGGAATTACCGACCCTTATACGGGTAAACAAGAAATGAAAATGAATATGGGACACTAGGTTTCTCAAAAAATGTCCATGTCTATTAACCATGGTTTGCAAGAACGCCGATTGGGTTAGAACCTTGCTATTTAAAATTGAACAAATGTCTAAATCTAACGAGAATGCTATGTCCTTGAGACGATATTTGTCTCCAATTTACTGCAATGGGTTTAATAATGAATTCGCCTCCCAAGATAAGATAAGATGGATAATAAATTATAAAAATATGAAAGAAGAAGATAAAAGAGAAAATCAGAAAGTTGGTACGTTAATAATAGAAAATGATAGTTTTCTACCAACAGTAAGAAATTGTTTTTTAACTAATTGTGCACATGCGCCAGTGCGAAGGGTCTCGGCCCGGGCGGGGCGGTGCCGGGGTCCAGTGTATACATTTTCTTTTGTTCTTCAAGTAATTTGACTATCCACATTAATGTTTATAATCTCATGTGTAACATAGTCAACTATTCAATATAAGACTTACATTTAAAACATAATCATGTCAACTTTGTTATACATTATTTCCCTCTAATCAATATAGAATCTTAAGTACTCTTGTTCTTTAGAAAGTATTTATGGGATTTTCAAGTTCGAGATATCAAACTAACTAAAACTTTCGAAGATCGTGACTTAATAAAATCATGAACTTAGGAAAGACTCAACAGATTGATGGTGTATGCGAAACAAAATCGGGTTTCAAAAACGTTACTTATAGGATAATGAACAAAGCATCTAGTTTCTAGTATCACAATTTGAAACAATGGGTACCCGATACGCAAAATGCAGAGTAATAAGAATTCCTTGTTAACCCTGCTATTAACTTGCCACTATAGTACTCCGAATTCTAACCAACCTCTTCTGTCACTCTCACTCTTTTCTTTTTGTCAGTTGTTCTGAAGAGTAACGATTGTGATAGTCACATTGTATAATTTATTTTCTCACAAGTGTGCTAGGAAATTAGGCCAAAAGTATTAATTATATAATTGTTTCTATGTGCACGACTTCTTCCTCTTTCTTCAACAGAAGAAACAGGTCCCTGAATTTTTTGGAATCTTTTGGTTGTCCATGAAGATTTAACTCCTCCCCACCCCCATATCCTAAAGGTCAATTTCCAGCTCTCTGATCTAGAACATTTATATCTGAAAATTTAGTTTTAGATGTTGTCATTCTCAATTATTATGTTAGGCCCATGATATACTTGAGATTGAATTCTTTCAATTATGTTTTCTTTAAAACATAAATTCACAAATCAATTACGAACAATGTGTTTTAGTTTATACATGCATGGGCCATTCAAAAGCTGTCGGGTCTTGGTTATTATGTTGAAATGAGGATCAATTTCAAGTTATAACTCAATAGGAGTAATGACAGAGGTGGTGGAGAGAGAAAAAAGACCAAACAAAGTTTTCATTTATGCATCATGAAAATGATGGAGTTTGAATTCTATCCCCTCTAAATGGAATTTCCAGAAATGGACAAAACAAATTCAACCCCCAATTTACCAATCTGTACTCCTTATCCGATCTCCATCAACTTCTCTTCTTCCTTTACTTTCTGCAGTGTCACAGTCCCGAAGGGACTTGTGCTTTTTCTATCTGCCATTTCTTCCCCATCAAATCCCTCTCTCTCTTGAATTTCTCGAATGTACTTGCACTTATGATTGTCTTTTAGATTCAATTTGGGATTCATTGCTCTCAAATTTCATGGGATTGAACAATAAAGAGATATTTACAAAAAAGAAAAGATGACTTGTAGCTTGCCAGAACATGGAACAAAACACAGAAACCGATGAAAACTAGAATTACAAAGAAAAGAAACTAGAAAATTACTCCTGTAAACTTAAAAAAAAAAAATCGAAAAGATCTTATCGGAAAGATAAATGTATGCTAGAGAACCAAAACAAATACAAGAGGTTTTGATTGATGCTACTACCAAAAAGTTCTGGATCTCTTGGAGGCAATAGAGGGAGGGATGATCTGGGGTACAGTAAATCCTCTATCATCTCTCCATTTTCTGCTAGATTTGATGTTTGTAGTATCCTCCTTTGGGTCCTTGAAGCAGATTTCCCCACCAAAGACCATTGGTAGAGCTTGAGGGACCCAAATCCCCATAGTTTCAGAGGAGAGAGAATTCAAATTTCCCTTGAGATCATCATCCCAAAAGGGCAACACATCATTCTCGCCAGTCTACGAACCGTCCAAAAATATGAAAACAAGGTTAGATCAAGGCCAAAACCCCCAATAACCTTAAAAAATATAGAAAAAAATCAAAAGAGGACAGGAGCAAAGGCAAACCTTACAGGAACCATTAGGGGGTGAAGAGGAATCAAGCAAGTCTTCAACATGCCAGCCAGGTAACATCTCAATCAAATACTCTGATATGCTACTTGTCGATCCATTACTAGCTCCATTCATTGTCATTTGAGGATAATTATTCTTCTTTCCATCTTTTTCGCCACTCGTTAAAGTTGCAACCTTTGCGATGGAAGGTGGATTAGTCACCTGAGGGGGAGCTGAAACTGGTTTGTTGATCAAGTTTTGAGACTTGCTAAAATCAGGAACATCACATCCACTTTTGGTGATTGAGGCTACTGTGGATGAAGAAGATGCTGATGATGAATAAATCGCAGATGTTGCAGATAGCTTAACCCCAGTTAGTAGAAACCTGTTATGATTCTTAGTATGCTCATTAGCCTTGTGAATTGGAATATCACAGTCTTTGCATAGTATTGCTCTGTCCTGTTGACAAAACAAAAAGGCCCTTTTTTCCTGGAAACATACAAATAGTCAATTAGTGACATATTATCAAGAAAGTAATCGTTTTAAAACAAGGTTTTTCTGGGTGTTTGATATGTATATACCTGGCAGATGTCACAGAGAGGGAATTTTTCAGCAGAAGGTTGGAGGAGAGAGAAACGTTGGTGTTTTCCGGCAAGTTTATTGGCGTGGTGGACACGGTGGTCGCAACCGCTGCAAAGGGCGGCCTCGTCAGCCGAGCAGAAGACGGACGCTTCATCTTTGTTACAGACGTCGCACTGGATCGTCATTTGATTGTGAAAATAATAGATAGATCAGAATGGTATGCAGATGAGATGGACTTAAAGATTTATAGTGAGAATAAGAATACAATAGTGATGTTGAAGATATATGAAATGGAGAGAGAGAGAGAGAGAGAGAGAGAGAGATAAGCTTGTTGGTTACTACTTCTATAATTAGAAAGGAATAAAAAGATGATGTTTGATAGGGTTAAAAATATGAACAGTGAAAAGTGTAAAAAGTTGCTTAAAAAGGAGTCGGGTGAATCCGAAGTGGATAGAAAGAAATATGATTGTGTTTGTAACTGTTGGGACTGACTAGGCACGGGCCACGGAGAGTGAGTAAGAGACATGGGCGCAGTGCTTCTCTCGGGTCTTTCCCATATTTGGCCGGTGTTTATCATTTGCAGGTGCTGAGGAATATTCTTACATAAAAATCTATACAAACACTAAAAATCTGTAGGCGGATTTAGGTGGCGAAAGGGTGTCTACGTGTTTTGTTGGGAGATCTTATTTATTTATTTATTTTTTATGTATATATTTGTCATATTATACATAACAGATGTAATTTTAAAAAAAATTACATAAAAAATATCAAAAGAACAATGTTATGTTTATTTGTAAGGATTATAATCTTAAAGTATGAATTATAATCTCAAGATTATATTTATTTGTAAGGATTATACTTACGATAAAACTATTAATCTTATTTTTGTCTTGTTTATTTTTAAATTTAGATTTGAGACTATTAGTTCAGAGATTATAAAATGACTTAATATGAAGGATTATTTAATACCATGTTCAATCAGTGATTATAATCTCAAAACTATTAAGTCATTTTATAATCTCTAGACTAATAGTTTTAAGTTCAAATTTAAAAACAAACAAGATATTTTTTTGGATTAATAATCTTATCTTAAGAATAATCTTTACAAACAAATATAATCTTGGGATTATAATTCACACTTTGGAATTATAATTCTTAGAACTAAATTTAACTTTGAAGAATTTATAAATTCATTTCAACTTTAAAATCTTTATTAAATTAATGCTATATATGGCAAATTCCATGTAGATGGGATGTCTAGACGGGAATTAAATAGATTTAAGGATTTTTAGATCACCGACAAATTTGATAGTAAAATTTTTTAGGGGCATTGTAATTGTAGCAATGCTCATATTTTTGAAGATCTCTCTGTCCCATAACGAGAGTCATTATAAAATATCTCATGGCAAATAGTTTAAAGGGTATTTTTGAGATTAATAATTTTATTTGAGTATAATTTTAATAAATAAATATAACTTTGAGATTATAATTCATACTTTAGATTATAATCTTTGTAAACTTAAGAATTTACAAATTCATTTTAACTTAAAAATCTTTATTAAATCAATGCGATAGATGGCAAATTCTATCTAGTTGGAAGTCTCTCCGCCAAATTTAAGTAACGGAGGACTCGCTTAAGGCCTAGACGGATTTAAATAAATCTAATTTTTATTTTTAGATAACTGACAAATTTTACGGGGTATTGTAACGGTAGCAATGCTAATATTTTTGAAGGTCTCTCTAACGAGAGTCATTATAAAATGTCAAGGCATTTAAAGAAAAGTTTTCAGTTTACCGTTCACAATATTAATCATGTCACTTTTTTAAAGAATATTTTTAGAAAATAATTTTTATTCACAGATTGGAAAAATGACAATCATTTTAGGACAGGAAGGAGTACAAAGGCAGGGGCACCCATCTCCCATGACTCGGGAGAAGATAACCCATCAATAATACTCGTTGACTCTTTCTCTGTATTAATTAATGTGGAATTGCTGAAGGCTGGATGAGCCCTGTTCATTAATTGTCTGCACATGTTACACTCGTTAATTCCTGATTCATGCGTGACATGTACAATGCATGTATTATTATTTTTTATCAAAAATTATTTTTCAAAAACGTCTAAAATAATTATTTTTTAAGTGTGCACGAGAAAAAAAATTCCAAAAAGATTTTGATGAAATTTTTAATTCATGACCTGTACTCACTGAAGTCTTTTATTATTCTATCTGTCCTAAAATAAAAATCCTTATTACTATTTTAGGTATTTTTAAATTAAATATTTGCTTATCTTAAATAATTTATTTTTTAAAATAATTTGCCTATAATATTTTTAGTATTAATTGTCTTATTTTTATTCTCTATACATATTTATGGACTATCACTAGTCATGCGTAAAAAATTATGCAATTAAATGAGAATTTAAATTTGAATAATTTTGTCATTTTATCATATTTCTTAATATGCATAAAAAATTAATCAGAACTTTTATCCTGAATCAAAAAGAGTATATTAGTTGATCAAATCTTTAACTTTAAAAAGTCAAAAGGATGATTCCGGCATAAGGGATATTTATATAATATTTTTTTAGAGTAATTATATGTGCACAAATTTAGTACAAACACTATAATTCTATGTATTTAATAGTAAAAAAATACATAAAAATTAATGAATTTTATCAATAATTTAAATGATGAATTTAAATTATTGCTAAAATAAGTTACTCGGCAATTTTCATAGAGAGATAGACCCCCAGAAAAAATATTGGTGAACCATATATCTATTGAAAAGGTCTACCATTTGCATCCAGTTGGACCGTGCTGCTTTAATAATTGTATTCATATATTTTTTGGTATTTATTAAAAAAAATTAATAATCCTAAGTGTCACCTCATTAGGTAAATTATATCAACCTTCCTTAGTATTTAAAATAATTCATATTTTAAGAAATAAGTATAAGTACACTACAACCGAACACTATATAAATTTCAACTATTAAAATATAAGATTTGATACGAAAATTCGTGTCAGACCTCACATTTTAATGGTTGAGATTCATATAGTATTCGATTATAGTGTTTGATTATAATGTATGTAATAAGACTCTATTTTAAGTCGATAAAGATCATTTAATTTAGCTAAAGGGGATTAATTGATTAAATGCACATCACTAATTTAAAACATTGTAGTGCCCTTTCTATTTAAACATTGGGTGGATAGGATTTGGCTCAAGTTAAACAAGAATAGCAGAGCTAATCATTCAAGACGATGACTCTATTAGCCGTATTTGTTGAAAGATAAGTCGCACTGTTACTAGAAGCTACGGATTTTATAAATTTTAGC
The DNA here is from genome assembly GCA_947179155.2 of Hedera helix. Lineage (NCBI taxonomy): Eukaryota > Viridiplantae > Streptophyta > Magnoliopsida > Apiales > Araliaceae > Hedera > Hedera helix. Next base: position 1,961,372 of record OX359265.1, on the reverse strand, counting down.
ACCTCCTCTTTGATTTTAAGTAGGATATTAGAAAGTGACAATGAGATTGTGACGGCCTGTTTTGACCTCACCTGCAACTGACCGGTAGTAATGGAAGATGATGAAAATGGAGGAGGGGGAGAAAATCGGAGAAGGCGGCCCCATTGGTAACTAAAGATTAGGTAAACTCCGACCAAAATTGTACGGGCTAGTACTAAAACTATAATTAAGAAACAAAGTGCGGTGGGAAATTGGGAATATTAAAGTGAAGCCAGCCCGCTAGAAAAGAAAACCAGCTGTCACAATAAGACGACAAATAACACTTTTTGGCAGTGCTAGGGGCTTTTCAAATATTTTGAAATAAATAAATATAAGATAAGATTGCATTATACATGAGTTGTCCCCATCCCATCCCATCCCAAGTGTGAATGCAAACATTTTGGCCATAGCCGCTACTTCAATTCTTTATTGCCCTACAAAAATATAAATTATTTAAGACATAATCTCGTATATTAATTTTTTTTATTAATATTAATATTAAATAATTAATATTAATTTATAATTTTATTACTATTCATACATTAATTAATTATTTTTTTTCTTCTTTCATCTCTCAATTACTTTATCTTTAAGGATAAAGTAAAAAATAATTACATTTTTTCTCTCTCATATATATGCAAAACGTCTTATATTTTTAAAAGAAATTTTTTTTCTAAAACGACCTATATATAATAGAAAGAAGGTAGTAATTAGATAGTAAAATATTTTTAATTCATTTTTTGATCAATTAAATTTTTTAGAAAATTATAAATTTAACTTGGGTGAATTTCTAGCTGGCCCTTGGATAATATCTATCTATCTATCTTATTTTAACCTATCAATTTTCGAAACTTAAAATTTTGATAAACCAAAGAATACGTGGTAATTAATTTTGTCAAACTAATAGTTGAAGTTGGAGCAATTAATATGAAAGCCACCAATGCAACATTCAGGCAGGTAACAAGGAACAAAAAGTCAACAGCAGCCATTAGGTTTGAGTTTAAGTCAAGATTAAGAAATCAAATTTATAAATGAAGATTGATAGTAGTAATTGATTAGCTGTTAATATGTCTATTCCCATTGCAAATATTATCTCTGTTTTAAAATTAGTATTTAATATATAAATAATATAAAAAATTAAATTATTAATATTTTTTTAAAATTTATAAACGACAAATAAAAAAGAATATATTTAATTATTTAAAAAGAAAAATAAAAAGGAATAAAGGGAGTATGAATTAAAATTTAATATATTGACAATATATATACGAGCGGTGTTAGGATAAAGACACATTATTAAAATAAAGATAATTTTGTCTAACATACCTATGGCTATTTATAATTCTAACATCGCTCATGTGTACGTTGTTAATGTATTAAACTTTAATTTTTAAAATATTTTTACATTATTCTCTTTCACATTAAAAAAAAATGAAGTCTATTTTTATATAAAAAAAAAAATTATGTAAAAATATTAAAATAACGTATAAAAATAGTGCTCCCTTAATGAGCCTAGACAATAACCATATGCATTGGAATTAATTGGAAAGTTTATGTACATCTTCTCGTTTCAAAATTAAATTAATATATTTTTTGATTAATTCTAAATTAGAAAAATATCTGCTATTTGATTATAAAATGACATGACATGAAATGATTAACTGGTGTTCATATTCAAAGAACCAAAGCCTAATTCTGGGAGAATCAAAAGAAAGGTAGGACCAATTGTTTTGCCATCCCCGAGTTTTTTGCCAAATAACCGGCAGCAGACCAACTTTATTCTCCAGCTTAGAGATATAACAAGAAATGACAAATATATATATATATATATATATATATATATATATATATATATATATATATTCTGGGACTGACTGACAGAAGCAAGTATGGAGAAGAGACGAGGTTAATAAGGAAAAATTATACTTATACTCTTGGAGCATAGATACAGTTTGTTTCACCCTCATATAAGAGGGTGGAGCAAATAATAACCATACTCTAAGAACGTGAAATAATTCCTCATTGATAAGGATAAGTTTACACATATAACAATTAAATATTATATTTATTTATATTATTAAAAAATAAAATACGACACAAATTTTAATATCATATTTATTTTTTAATAATATAAATAAATATAATATTTGATTATTATATTTTTATACTTATTCACTTGATAATATTATCTCCTACCACTTTTTTTATACTCTCATGTCCTGAAGATAAATAGCAATAATAGTATCTAGTAGGAGGAAGATACCGGATAGAAAGATATACCAAAGTGGTAAGGGATGGGATGAGGAAAAATTTAGTAGTGTTATTATACTCCCTCCATTTAGAAAAAAAGAAGAAGAAGAGTTAAAGAAGTCTTGTTTAACTTTGATCATAATTAATTTATAAAATTTTAAAATTTAAATTTATTTAATTGTTAAAGTAATAATTTTATGTTTAATAATACTTTTTAAGGTTTAACTGTTACATTAATTAAATAAATAAATTTTAATTTTGAATTTTAAATTTTATAAATTAATTAAAAATTTAAATAGAACTCTTTTATAAAACAAAAGAAGTACAATATATATTTGTATATTATTAATAGGTGCTATAATAATAATAATTTTTAGTAATTATTACCAGGTTGTTGTTCACCATTTCCAATAATAATTGTAATTGATGGACATAACATAAGATGCGTTTTCCAACCTGGCCACCCACGTTCATCTATCAAAAAATGACCCCTTTTTTTATAATTTATTTTCAACACAAAGGACTGTAAGATAAATAAATTTATTCCAACTATGCTTGTGTTTTAACTTGTTTAATGTCTGCCTTATTTTCTCTTTTGGGGAGTGAGGCCAGTCATTTTATAATTTTTATTATTTATAAATATTTTAATTTTGAAGTCAATATTTGATATTGATTATGAAATTTTTTTCTACTCATAATGATTTAAAAAAAAAATAAGTTATGCTTTACGATATACATGTTGTGACGCCCCCAAATCTAGGCCCACACAGCCCAAACTTGAGTCGTCAAAAGACTACAACAAAATTATTACAATGAAATACAACGTACAACAATACAGTGGATAATACAACACAACTAAGTCTTCATTATTATTGCCACACTATTTTATAACACGTGAAGACTATGATAGCTATCCCCGCACTCTCACTCCATTCCCCGGCTAGACCCCGTTACGTTCTCATCTCCTGTTGAAAAACAAGGGAACGAAAAGAAAGGGTGAGCTCAAATAGCCCAGTAAGAAATATCATGACTAAGATAATGACGAATAATTTATCATTAGCCTTCAACAGTTGAGTTCTTGATAGAATACAATAGACTACAAGGTTTATATCAAAAACTGCAGTTAAATTCTTAAACAACGTTCAGATCAATAATAGCAGCGGAATGAACAATCTATTAGAAGAATAATGCAGACTATAATGTCCACTCGCTTCTCTTTTTAGTAAAAATATCATCAACTTTTATCATCTGAAATACCATTAGTCAAGATAATACAACTTCACAGTTCCTGGTCATAATCATGCAGATCAACAGTTCGTCTTTGCACTACGGGCCAAAGACATTCAATATAACACCAACGGTCATGATTATACCAGATTCAGCCTTTGGTCATAATCATACCAACCAACAGTTCATCTTTGCACTACGGGCCAAAGAGAACATTCACCACGTGTCATAAAAGACACCGAACAGATGTATCGCCTTTAACCTAGTATATCGCCTTTAACCTATCATCTGTTCAACAATTATATCACATCTGTGCCCCCGGCCACAGATATTCACAACAGCTTGATTCTTGATGATTAATACAAATAACAGTGATACAAATGATGAACAGAAGAACAGGATAAACAATAAGTATCGGAAGTTTACTTTGTGCAGATTCAAATAATGTCCAAATTGCCAACATGATGTGGAGTGAAATTTAAAAATGATATTCAAGATCCACAGTTCAGAATAACGATTACAGTTCAATAGAAATGTTCAGAAAATAGGAAGGTTCAGTTGAACTAATGAAATTCAACTATTATGGAACATATAATATTTTCAGGAATTATAGAAGCAATAGTTCCATAATAAGTTTCGATTTAGGTGTATGGAAGAAAGTAATATCCCTTACCGTAGCAGGTTTGATTAACAAAAGGTGAAGGGAATTAATATCCCTTACCATAGTAAGTTTGAATAATGGAAGATGAAAAAGATGGTATCCCTTATGAGTATAAAGGAAAATGATATCACTTACGAATATGGAATAAAAGTGTCATGTGATAATTCGTGTAGACAAATTATTTCCACACGAGACAAATAACAAGGGTTATTCACCAACAGGCGATAATCCGCACCGTAAGGTTATTCCCATCAATTTGAATACGAATAGTTATTCACCAAACAGGCGTAATCCGCACCGTAAGGTTATTCCCACAATTTAATAGAATTTGAACACGAAGAGTTATTCACCAAACAGGCGTAATCCGCACCGTAAGGTTATTCTCAAAGATTAATAAGGAATGAATACAAAAGGTTATTCACCAACAGGCGGTAAACCGCGCCGTAAGGTTATTCCCACAATTTAATACATGGAAATAAATGGCACAAGAAAGAAACGATATTATTTTCGAGAATCAAAGAATGATAATCCCTTCAAGTAAGAAAGAAAATAATATCCATTTATGATGATGAAAAGAGTGATACCCCTTACTGTAATAAATTTAAGAGTGTGAAAAGAATGATATTCCTTACCACAGTAAATTTAAGAGTGTGAAAAGAATGATATTCCTTACCACAGTAAATTTAAGAGTGTGAAAAGAATGATATTCCTTACCACAGTAAATTTAAGAGTTTGAAATGAATGGTATTCCTTACCACAGTAAATTTAAGAGTGTGAAAAGAATGATATTCCTTACCACAGTAAATTTAAGAGTGTGAAAAGAATGATATTCCTTACTGTAGTAAGTTTAAGAGTATGAAAGAAAATGACATTCATTACCACAGTAAATTTAAGAGTTTGAAATGAATGGTATTCCTTACCTTAACACGTGACTGGATATTATTTTAAATGAGGTTGATCAACCTATATATTTATAATATAAATTAGTAATTACCACATATAAATTTCAAAGTGTATAATAACTCGTATATTATGAACTATCAAAATTATATATATTTAACATAATTTTTGTAGTATAATATAATAACTTTAGAATAGTTTTTAAAATAATATTTCAAAATAAATCTTCCAAAGAAAGCTTTTAAAAATGAATCTTCTAATAGAAGAGTCTTCTAAAGGAAGATTTGTGAATACCGCGAAATATAGGAATTTATGAAATTACTACTCTTTAATAAAAGACTTACTTGAAAAATTCCTGCACTCCTTTTGGCTTTCAAACTCTCAAAATAACCTTACTATTCTCAGAGAAAACTCATAAAATTCTTATATAAAAATTTTATGTTTTAGGTGTGATTTTTCTATTCAGCTGAACAATCTATTTATAGGAGGAAATAAGTTACTATGCGAGGGTAGGTGGCTGGCGTGCTGCACGCCAGCCTGAGAATTCAAAGCAACAGCCGCCCACGCCAAATTTCTACATTTTGCAATTTCATTCCTCATGTGGCCCCCACAAAGGGCCCACATGTTTACTATTCCAAATAGTAAAATTAAATTAATTTTTTTTTTTTTTTTTTTTTTTTTTATAAAATTTATTTATTTATTTATTCTTCCTTTGGGTCCAACATATAAAATAAAATAATGCTATAACAATAATTTAAAAATAATAAACACGTTACAGATTATTATTAATTTAATAATATAAATTACAGTGTATTTACTACTATGACAATTATTAGGTTCAATAATTTTAAACTACAGTGCACCAACAATTATTGACTCAATGATATGAAATACAGTGTAATGACAATTATTGAATCAATAATGCAAAATACTGTGTAGCAACAATAATTGAATTGATAATATAAAATATTATGCAGTGACAATTATCGATGAAATGATGCGTATCAGTTACGGTGTCAATAATATGAGACACTGTGCAATACCGTGTGCTACTGTAGAGTACCGCATGCTACAGTAAAATACCATAAATTACCGTATGCTACTATTCTTTTATCACCGGTATTTTAACAGTTAACACCGTTGACTATTTTTATTTAAAAAGGTTACTTCTGTCGTTTTCTATATCCGACAATTATTCCGTTGTGGGGTCCACAAATAATTTGTTATTTCGGCGCCGTCGTACGGCACGAATATTCCCCGACCAAACGAATATTCCCCGACAAAATAAAATTTGCACATAACATCCTTATCTTTCAATTTTGTCAATTTAACCATTTACTGTTTCAGGAAAAATATATATGAAGAAAAATTAAATTTTGTATTTCATAAATTCGGGGTCTTACAACCTCCCCTCCTTATGAAATTTCGTCCCCGAAATTGACGTACCTGGCATTTCGAAGAGGTATGGATACCTAGACTTCATTTCAGATTCTAGCTCCCAGGTCATTTCCTCAATATCTTGGTTTCTCCATAAAACCTTAACTTGAGGTATAACCTTTGAGCGTAAGATCTGCTCCTTCTTATCTAGGATCTTAACAGGTACCTTCTCATACGTTAAATCTTCTGCTATAACGTCTGGTTCTAACTCAATGACGTGGTTTGGGTCCTTCACATATTTACGTAACATAGATATGTGAAAAACGTTATGGATGCGAGACATACTTGGTGGTAAAGCTAGTCTGTAGGCTACGGATCCTACTCGATCAAGGATTTCAAATGGGCCAATAAATTGAGGGTTGAGCTTTCCTCTCTTTCCGAATCTCGTAACTTCTTTCCATGGAGAAACACGTAAGAATACATGATCTCCGACGTTGAATCTCTCATCTCTCCGATGAAGATCGGCATAACTCTTTTGTCGTTCTTGTGCTGTCTGTATTCGTTGTCGGATCATTTGGATCTTTTCGGTCGTCAAGCGTACCAACTCGGGTCCCAACAGTTTTGCTTCTCCTACCTCATTCCAACATACTGGAGAGCGACACTTGCGTCCATATAAAGCCTCGAATGGAGCCATACCTATACTTGTTTGGTAACTGTTGTTGTAGGAAAATTCCACCAATGGCAAGTACTTATCCCAACTTCCTTTGAAATCTAGTACGCAAAGTCTCAAAAGATCTTCGAGGGTCTGGATCGTCCTTTCCGATTGTCCGTCCGTTTGAGGATGGTATGCAGAACTAAAACGTAGTTCAGTGCCCATAGCTTTTTGTAGACTGATCCAAAAGCGTGAAGTGAATCTAGGATCTCGATCAGAAACTATGGAAACTGGCATGCCATGCAATCTCACGATCTCATTTATGTACATACCGGCAAGACGTTCAAGTGAAAAGTTTTCTCGTATAGGCAAGAAATGAGCGGATTTGGTCAATCTATCTACGATGACCCAAATTGCATCTAAGCCTTGAGAAACTTTGGGAAGACCCGTCACGAAATCCATATTGATGTGTTCCCACTTCCATTCGGGAACCTCAAGTGGTTGTAAAGGACCCTTAGGTACTTGATGCTCTGCCTTGACACGTTGACAAGTTAAGCACCTTGAGATAAACTCTGCAATCTCCCTTTTCATATTGTTCCACCAAAATGTATGTCGAAGATCTCGATACATCTTGGTACCTCCAGGGTGGATTGCAAATGGCGTGTTGTGTGCCTCCATCATGATTTTATGCTTTAATTCAGGATCGTTAGGAACACAGAGTCGAGAGTTGACTCGAAGTATTCCTTTCTCGTCGATTCTTGCTTCGGGAATGGTACCTTCTTGTACTTTCTTTATCATGTTTATCAGTTCCGGATCGGTAGCTTGAGCAGCTTTAATTTTATCGATTAAAGCCGGTTCTACTCGCACGTGAGCAATCTTCGAGTGGGTCCCTGGTGTCTTTAGCTCTATCTCCATCTTTTGCAAGTCGTATAGAATACGCTTCTGTTTTGTCAGCAGTGCACTTGTACTCGCATAAGATCTTCTGCTTAAAGCGTCAGCTACAACGTTCGTCTTTCCCGGGTGATACTGGATTGTGTGGTCGTAATCCTTCAACAACTCAAGTCAACATCGTTGTCGCATGTTGAGTTCCTTCTGGGTGAAGAAATACTTGAGACTTTTATGATCCGTATAGATATCCACTTTTTTCTCCGTACAAGTAGTGTCTTCAAATCTTCAACGCAAAAACGACTGCTGCCAACTCTAGATCATGAGTGAAATAATTTTTCTCATAATCTTTGAGTTGTCGAGAGGCATAAGCTATAATCTAAAACGTAACCGGAACCTTTACTTAAAACATTATTGTAGATAACAAATCTAATGGTACGATTAAAACAAAAGCTGAAACGAATCTTCTCTTGAGTTCTTGAAGCTCTTCCCGCATTCCTTGCTCGATACAAGTTTTGAACTAGAACGAATGATACCGATATCTAATAATTAAACTTTCAACTCTTGGCGTTCTATGGGAGTCATTCGGTATGGAGCTTTGAAAATAAGCTTAGTACTGATTCAAGGTCAATACAGAATTCAATTTCTCGGTTTAGGGCTAAGCCAGGAAGTTCCTCAGGAAAAACGTCAGGAAACTCATTAACAATGGAAATATAATTCAAGTTTGACATGTTTTTGTTCAAATCAGTGATATGAGCTAAAAAGGCTTGACATCCGTTTTTCAATAAACGAATGACTTTATGGCTAGAAATAACAGTTATAGATTTCAATGGTTTGGTTGTTTGAATTTGCATGACAGGCTGATTAGGAATATGAAAACTAACGATCTTTTGAAAACAATCAATTTTAGTATGATGGTTAGTCACCCAATGAATTTTACTAAAATCACATCAAATTCATGCATTTTCAAAGAAATAAGGTTAACAGGTAATGTGAGGTTGTTGATTTGAACTAGGCAAGATTTATAGACAGTAGATGTAATGGTCATTTCTCCTAATGGGGTTTCAACTGATAAGTCAAAGTCCAAATTTTCAGGAGTTAAGTTTAAACGCTGAGCACATGCAGGTGAGATAAAAGAATGGGTAGAGCCAGTATCTAACAAAGCGTAGACTTCACGAGAATTTATGAATAGCTTACCGGTTATCACCTCGTTCGAGTTTCGTGCCATTTGGGATGTCACAACAAAAGCTCTCCCTTGAACTACAGATTTTCCCTTATCCGCGCTAGCTTTTGGTATCATCACTGCAGCTGGACTTGATTTTGTGGCAGGACAAAATCGCGCAAGATGACCCTCTTTCCCACAACTGTAGCACTTTTTGGACTGCAGTGTACAGTTTGGGCTGATGTGACCTTCCTGACCACACCTATAGCATCTCACTGGTGGTCGATCTTCTCCCCTTGAAACTGGGGTCGGTGCTGGTGCTGGTACTGGTGCCCTTCCATAATTATTATGGAATCTCTTTCTTTTGAAATTGTTTCCACTGGATTCTCCTCTTCTGTTATTTGATGTGAAATTACCACCGAAGTGTTGGTTACCTCCTCGATGGTTCTCGTTCCTGTGGTTGTTATCATTTCTCTGATCATTGACTCTTGGCTGTAATTTTTCATCTGTTTGCTCCACCCTTTGAGCCCTATCAACAACATCTGAATACAAACTAAATTTATGAGAGCTAAGTTGTTGACGGATTTCGAATCTTAGACCACGTAAGAACATCCGACTCATCCGTGCTTCGTCATCTACTAGATGAGTCGCAAAACGAGACAGTTCAGCAAACTTAGCTTCATATTGAGAAACTGACATGTTTCCCTGCTCCAGCTTAATGAATTCCACTTCCTTCATATGGCGGATGCTTTCTGGGAAGTACTTTTCATTAAATAGCTCTTGGAATTCTGTCCAAGACATCTCAAGTGCTGAAGGGTGGATACGTTTTACCGCTTCCCACCAGTGATCCGCCTCACCTCGAAACATAAAAGTAGCAAATGGCACCTTCTGATCATCAGCGCATTGTAGGACATCAAGTATTTTTGTCGTCTGCTTCAGCCATGCCTCCGCTTTGAGTGGGTCAGGCTTCCCGTGGAATTCAGGTGGTCCCAATTCTTTAAATTGCTTGACAGTGATCATCCTCAAATTACCAGCGTTTCTACCGTTATTGTTAACTGGATTTCCTCTTGCCTGATTCTGCATGAACTGCATGAAATTCCTAAAGAATCCATCATTCATCATGTTATCAGGAATATTATTTCCTGAGTTGGCAGGAGGATTGTTTGTGGCTTCTTGATTTTCGGCTACATTCGCTTCGGGTATTTCGTAGTTAACCTCTTGATTTCCAGATGCCATACTAAACTGTGGTCACAAAATAAATGTTAGTTCAAATAAACTGACTCATCACTTCATGTCCCTATATTCAAATCAACTCATTAGATAATAAAATCTAATTTAGGTAGGACACACTAGTGACTGATTCTATTCGTCTCTCCCCTCCTAGTTCTAACCCCAGATCTCCATTAAAGACCATATCCCTAAGCTCTGATGCCAACTGTGACGCCCCCAAATCTAGGCCCACACAGCCCAAACTTGAGTCGTCAAAAGACTACAACAAAATTATTACAATGAAATACAACGTACAACAATACAGTGGATAATACAACACAACTAAGTCTTCATTATTATTGCCACACTATTTTATAACACGTGAAGACTATGATAGCTATCCCCGCACTCTCACTCCATTCCCCGGCTAGACCCCGTTACGTTCTCATCTCCTGTTGAAAAACAAGGGAACGAAAAGAAAGGGTGAGCTCAAATAGCCCAGTAAGAAATATCATGACTAAGATAATGACGAATAATTTATCATTAGCCTTCAACAGTTGAGTTCTTGATAGAATACAATAGACTACAAGGTTTATATCAAAAACTGCAGTTAAATTCTTAAACAACGTTCAGATCAATAATAGCAGCGGAATGAACAATCTATTAGAAGAATAATGCAGACTATAATGTCCACTCGCTTCTCTTTTTAGTAAAAATATCATCAACTTTTATCATCTGAAATACCATTAGTCAAGATAATACAACTTCACAGTTCCTGGTCATAATCATGCAGATCAACAGTTCGTCTTTGCACTACGGGCCAAAGACATTCAATATAACACCAACGGTCATGATTATACCAGATTCAGCCTTTGGTCATAATCATACCAACCAACAGTTCATCTTTGCACTACGGGCCAAAGAGAACATTCACCACGTGTCATAAAAGACACCGAACAGATGTATCGCCTTTAACCTAGTATATCGCCTTTAACCTATCATCTGTTCAACAATTATATCACATCTGTGCCCCCGGCCACAGATATTCACAACAGCTTGATTCTTGATGATTAATACAAATAACAGTGATACAAATGATGAACAGAAGAACAGGATAAACAATAAGTATCGGAAGTTTACTTTGTGCAGATTCAAATAATGTCCAAATTGCCAACATGATGTGGAGTGAAATTTAAAAATGATATTCAAGATCCACAGTTCAGAATAACGATTACAGTTCAATAGAAATGTTCAGAAAATAGGAAGGTTCAGTTGAACTAATGAAATTCAACTATTATGGAACATATAATATTTTCAGGAATTATAGAAGCAATAGTTCCATAATAAGTTTCGATTTAGGTGTATGGAAGAAAGTAATATCCCTTACCGTAGCAGGTTTGATTAACAAAAGGTGAAGGGAATTAATATCCCTTACCATAATAAGTTTGAATAATGGAAGATGAAAAAGATGGTATCCCTTATGAGTATAAAGGAAAATGATATCACTTACGAATATGGAATAAAAGTGTCATGTGATAATTCGTGTAGACAAATTATTTCCACACGAGACAAATAACAAGGGTTATTCACCAACAGGCGATAATCCGCACCGTAAGGTTATTCCCATCAATTTGAATACGAATAGTTATTCACCAAACAGGCGTAATCCGCACCGTAAGGTTATTCCCACAATTTAATAGAATTTGAACACGAAGAGTTATTCACCAAACAGGCGTAATCCGCACCGTAAGGTTATTCTCAAAGATTAATAAGGAATGGATACAAAAGGTTATTCACCAACAGGCGGTAAACCGCGCCGTAAGGTTATTCCCACAATTTAATACATGGAAATAAATGGCACAAGAAAGAAACGATATTATTTTCGAGAATCAAAGAATGATAATCCCTTCAAGTAAGAAAGAAAATAATATCCATTTATGATGATGAAAAGAGTGATACCCCTTACTGTAATAAATTTAAGAGTGTGAAAAGAATGATATTCCTTACCACAGTAAATTTAAGAGTGTGAAAAGAATGATATTCCTTACCACAGTAAATTTAAGAGTGTGAAAAGAATGATATTCCTTACCACAGTAAATTTAAGAGTTTGAAATGAATGGTATTCCTTACCACAGTAAATTTAAGAGTGTGAAAAGAATGATATTCCTTACCACAGTAAATTTAAGAGTGTGAAAAGAATGATATTCCTTACTGTAGTAAGTTTAAGAGTATGAAAGAAAATGACATTCATTACCACAGTAAATTTAAGAGTTTGAAATGAATGGTATTCCTTACCTTAACACGTGACTGGATATTGTTTTAAATGAGGTTGATCAACCTATATATTTATAATATAAATTAGTAATTACCACATATAAATTTCAAAGTGTATAATAACTCGTATATTATGAACTATCAAAATTATATATATTTAACATAATTTTTGTAGTATAATATAATAACTTTAGAATAGTTTTTAAAATAATATTTCAAAATAAATCTTCCAAAGAAAGCTTTTAAAAATGAATCTTCTAATAGAAGAGTCTTCTAAAGGAAGATTTGTGAATACCGCGAAATATAGGAATTTATGAAATTACTACTCTTTAATAAAAGACTTACTTGAAAAATTCCTGCACTCCTTTTGGCTTTCAAACTCTCAAAATAACCTTACTATTCTCAGAGAAAACTCATAAAATTCTTATATAAAAATTTTATGTTTTAGGTGTGATTTTTCTATTCAGCTGAACAATCTATTTATAGGAGGAAATAAGTTACTATGCGAGGGTAGGTGGCTGGCGTGCTGCACGCCAGCCTGAGAATTCAAAGCAACAGCCGCCCACGCCAAATTTCTACATTTTGCAATTTCATTCCTCATGTGGCCCCCACAAAGGGCCCACATGTTTACTATTCCAAATAGTAAAATTAAATTAATTTTTTTTTTTTTTTTTTTTTTATAAAATTTATTTATTTATTTATTCTTCCTTTGGGTCCAACATATAAAATAAAATAATGCTATAACAATAATTTAAAAATAATAAACACGTTACAGATTATTATTAATTTAATAATATAAATTACAGTGTATTTACTACTATGACAATTATTAGGTTCAATAATTTTAAACTACAGTGCACCAACAATTATTGACTCAATGATATGAAATACAGTGTAATGACAATTATTGAATCAATAATGCAAAATACTGTGTAGCAACAATAATTGAATTGATAATATAAAATATTATGCAGTGACAATTATCGATGAAATGATGCGTATCAGTTACGGTGTCAATAATATGAGACACTGTGCAATACCGTGTGCTACTGTAGAGTACCGCATGCTACAGTAAAATACCATAAATTACCGTATGCTACTATTCTTTTATCACCGGTATTTTAACAGTTAACACCGTTGACTATTTTTATTTAAAAAGGTTACTTCTGTCGTTTTCTATATCCGACAATTATTCCGTTGTGGGGTCCACAAATAATTTGTTATTTCGGCGCCGTCGTACGGCACGAATATTCCCCGACCAAACGAATATTCCCCGACAAAATAAAATTTGCACATAACATCCTTATCTTTCAATTTTGTCAATTTAACCATTTACTGTTTCAGGAAAAATATATATGAAGAAAAATTAAATTTTGTATTTCATAAATTCGGGGTCTTACACATGTAATAAAAAATATTCTTTTTATAAACATGTAGTAAATTTTATAAACGAGACTGCTATAATAAAATGGAAAGAGTATCATTTGAATTCTAATTATAAGATCAATTTTCGTTTTTTAAAAGTCAACCTAAGATATTTTTAAATTTAAAATTATCATAATTTATTTATATTTGAAAAATAATAAAACTTATAATTGTATTGACATAAACTATATAAATACATATTAATTTTAAGTTTAAAAATATTTAAAATTAATTTAAAAAAATTAATATTAAATTTATAATTCAAAACGGAGATACTATTAATTATTTTCGGTTTCCATAACATACAAAATACCGCTTTTATTTACAATTCATTTGAATAAAAAAACATATTGTACGGACACTAAAGACTAATCACTCTGGCCGTGTTGACCGAGTATTGAGCAGAGACCCCCCGACAAAGTTTGCACATGCAGCATATATATAGATACCCCATGCCCAGAGACCACGCGACCTCTCATGTGGTGCAAATATTACCGGTGCAATTATGGCGACAGTTTAACAAAAATAAGAATGTATAAAAAATTAAATTTGGAAAATGAAATAGTAATATAACCAAACAAAGAAAAATAAAAATATAATTTTTTTCAAACTTGTAAGTTTTAAATATTTTTAAAATTTGATGAATGCGGCATTTCACACTACCTCGGTGATGACAAACTTGCATTAACCAAGCCTGGTTTCACGTCCATCAATGGCCCAAAGAGATGATTCCTAATTACTCAATCACTAATTAGGACATTACAATTTTGACTAAATTTTCTCTAATACACGTTTGGCAATATAAATGTTGTTTTAGCGATGGTTTTAACGTTTGCGACAATTTTTATTACTCCATCAATTTTATTTTATCTGTCGTTTGAGACAAATGCACATATATTAAGAAATTTAACACTATTTTATTTGTCTATTCATCTTATAGGAAAGAGACATTGGAAAGAGAGAGATGATTGTACAGATATATATAAAGAAGAGAAATGACTCTAATAAGAATGAATGAGATGATTGTTAAGGTTTTAATTATTTGTAGCACTTCAATATGAAGGAGAGAGAGAATTGCACGGATATATATAAATTTTCTTAAAAATCCTAGAGCGATAGATTTTTAAGAACAAAAAAAAATTTTAAAACGTCAAATATTATAAAACCGAGTATATCATTCAATAAAATTTAATTTTTTGTGTTGTTAATCGTGTATTTTAAAAATTAAAAAAAAATGTAATAGAGTGAATTCTAATCAATCAATCATCAACAAGCTTTTAATGGTCTCATCATAGCGAGATGTTATTCCATGCCCTTCGAGCACGACATAATTTTTCCATAATAACTTAGCATACCAAATATCGAAAGAATACTCTAAGAAGAAAAGAATGATTTTTTTTTTTATAATTATCAAAGAATTGATGATTACAAATTCTGTTTCCCTTTTTAGTTTTTATACCAGCTTTCTTTCCTTTCCTTTCCTAACTACTTTTCTTTTCCTTTTAATACCAACAAGATTTCCTCCCCCTTCCTAACTACTTTTTCCCCAAACACAAATTAAAACAGCCCAATGATGGCTTTTTCAAATCCTTTTACACAGATTTAACCCCGTGATTAATAAATGGAAGATTTATACCCAATTCTGATAAGATTTGTGATTCTATCATTTGAGAAGGCGAACAGGGCTTTCCATTGTTGTTTTCTTCTCCGTTCATTTGACCTCTATTATTACTTTTTTGACTGCCAGAGAAATCATGGATAGCTGAAGAAGTTGGATGATTACCAGAGCTAAATGTTGATGAGAGCGTCGGACTAGGGAAAATAACATCATCATTGCAAGGAATTTCTGGGTCCTCGGTGTTTAAAATGCAGCAAATAACCCAATCGCGTAGTTCTGGAAATTCAGGATTCACAGCCGGTATAGATGGTAACATTCGGGCCTCTGAAGTGCAAGAATTATGCCCATCACTAAGATGATACTGCCCCTTGCCACCAAAATCTTCAGGACATGCAACTCCCGGAATATTTAGATGTTCATCAGGAGGTATAATTGCTTCGGATACAGTTATATTGGCAACGATATCCTCAGGAAAATCCATCAAGAATGAGCTCAAATCAAACGTACCTATTGCGTCCTTCCCATCAAACTTCGTGAGAAGTTCTTCCTCATCTGTCAAGTCCATAAGATAATCGGACAATACTGCTAAATAGCCATCTGTGATTGGAGTCAAGTCGGCATCTGAGTGAACATCATGTCCCAAACAATTTGCAATATTAGTATCACCATCATGAGGAAGTTCAGAACAAATGCCATTGGTTGAATTCCAAATTGGAATCTGGGGAAGTGGAGATGAACATACAAAGTTGCTAAATGTATCATTTGCATCACTTATACTCGTCTGATCAAAAATAGGGGGTTTTGCCTTCAGATCACCAGCATCATCTAGCCTGCACACTGACGTATCTTTTGGTTGGCCCACTTCCTCAGCCTCTGAGTGACTTCTGATGAGAGTATGATCCTCTTGAAAATTATGGGAAATATTCATCTGAAGAGAATTTTGATAGCTAAGAAGATCTGCCTCAATGCAATTGCAGGGTTCAGTATGAAATGTATCGGAAGTAACATCAACAGGAGGTGAAAAAGCAGCACCAATTGTCTCATCTTCTCCAATCATGTGGTCCCCAGATGGAGGCTCGTCTCCATTTTGACCAACATTTTTTCGAACTCTTTTAAGCATATCATGGTAACAGTTGCCCATATTTTCATTCTTCCTTTTCCCAGGTTCAGATTTTTCAACTCCTTCAAATTCTAAAATATGTGATCTTGGCGACAGAGTTGGAGAGTGTTCACACTCCTTAATGTGACCAGATGCCTCCAGAAAAACATCTGGATCATTCTGAAGAGAATGCCAGTGGTCTTCCAGCTCTTGAAGAGTGAATTTTTGAGAAAATTGCACTGCACCTTTAGCAAGTGATTCCAAGGAAGCACCAGCCTGTAAAAGGTGTTGAGGAAATGGATAACATTAGCAATGCAGACAATATAATAACAAATTTCTGTAATACATCAGCATCATTTGCCAATGAAAAGAATGAACAGCAGACAGTCCCACTACATCAGCACATAACCTTACAGACTCTTTCACATGTTTCCAACTAATTTAGATATTTAATTCATCAGGGAACTTCAACATTCATGCTATGTTGAAAACTATCACATCAGAACCTTCACAATATCAGTCTCACTGGAAGAGCTTAGTTCTAAGAATTTCCGATTTAATCTAAAACAGAAACCAAATTTAAATTCAAATGAAGATCAAACCAAGAAAATAAGATAATTGCTAGTTCAGAAAGGGAGTTTGTCTTCAGGGGCTTGTAACCAAATATACACACATTGTATATAAACAAAGTTTACTAGAAAGGATAACCGAGGGAAAACAGAATTTGAACCTCCCAACTCCCAAGATCCATACTTATAATCTAACATGACGGACATGCCTTATGTGGGAATTTGGGATGATCAATTCATGTCCAAGAAACAAGTAAATATATTTATATAGACAATCAATCAAATGGAATATAAAATTATTGAAAAGGATGACCAGCAATAAGTCAACAGGAAAACCAGTGATATACCACTCATCTAGCCCAAGAGCCCTTGTCAGAAAGAGCCAGGCCTCCTGCTTGGATGACTCCCTCAATATGGCTCTCGCCTGAAGACACCAAGGTCTGAACATCATGGTTGCCTTCCATCAACTTTAGAGCTCAACAGATTTAATAAACTAATTTTCTAAATAATTTCCAAATAATTCTCTCCCTCATAAATTTCTACTAACATATTCAAAAGCAGATTCTATCCTTAATCCACCAAAGCTATCAGAGTGGTACTAAGGAACATAACTTGCCCCAAAATTCTTGCTACAGACTCGTTATTAAACACGTAAAAAATTGTATATTTCCAGCCAATAACAAGGATATCTGAGAGAACTCTTCCTAAAATCAAATGGTATAGTTTACAATATTTGAATATAAGTTGATAGAAATATATATAGGGGATTGATCCATTGACAACGAAGTAAAAAGTTATTTATCTTTACAACAGATCTCAGACGTCCATCCTCAGATCTAATGGTTAGAAACACTCCCGTCCGCAGTTTAATATTAGGTATTCCGCAGTTTAATTCTGCGGACGAGAGTAATTGTCCAAAATACCCTACTCAAATTTAATATAAATCACTGTCTGCAATTTAATACTACGGATGTTGTTTACCGTCGACATGATTAAACAACAAACGCTGAGTATTTCTTTGTTTACCATCCGCAGTATTAAACTACGGACGCTGAGTATTTATATTCATTATGCTTCTTAGCTTTTCCATTTTTTGCAATTTAGTTTCTTCATTCTACTGCTTTTCCATTAGCGGTGTCGAAGTTGTCGTTGCCGCCGGACAGAGAGACTGAGGAATTCATGGAGATAGAAGGCGAGGATGATTGAGGTGGGTCTAACTGCTTCGGTGATCCACCTTTATATTTTGGGTGCTTGATTATAACAAGTCCTGTAATCTCACGTGAATGAACTCCACCATGTTTATAGAGTACAAAGGGAGATGATGGAAGAAGTCAGAAGGAAGGGATAATATAAACATCATATATCAATTGAGACATCATCTTCATCAAGCCTCCTATCATCTCAAATACCAACTGATGAAGCTAGGAATTGGCATATCCCCATATATCTGTAGATTTTCTTGGTCATTCTGCCTGTTATGGATAGATTAGAGGCCTGAATTTCTCTTCTAAACCGATGTCGTAGTTTATAGATTTATCCCAAGAATTTCCACAAAACTCCCAACATGGAAGTAGTAATGGAAATTTGAAAAGTACGTAGAAACGATATTATCGCCCTACCGGAGATGATCGGTAAAAGCACTTAATCCGACAATAACAAATACAACGCCGTTTTTGGGAAAGGTCGTCCGTAGTTTAATAGTTCGGACTAGGTACCGTCCGCAGTATTAAACTACCTAGTCCACACTATTAAACTGGCGGACGTTAGACATATTAAATTTCTGTATGTAATGACTCTTCCATAGTATGTAATGATGCCTGCTTTGCTGTATGTAATGACTCTTCCTAGACTAATGTTATAATAACCACAACTGTAACTAATAACATCAGACAATCTCTTATAGTGTTCCTAAAACTATTAAAATTTATGATTAATCAAATTAATTAACAAAATCAACAAACCATCACGCCCGAATCACATTCACATATGCAAAACTAAAGGAACCAATTCACGTAAGGGAGCTATTTAGTGCTTGAAATATTTAGGAAGCAGAGAAAGGGAGAATTGGTGAGAATCCCAAACAATGAAGCTATTCCTTGCTTTACTCCATGAAACCACAGTATCAGTTGATGGGTCTTCCACCATATCAATTATCTTGGTGAGAAACGAAGGTGGGCCCACTTCATGTAATCCCTCAATTGGCTATGGTGGGAAAGAAGAAGAAGATGAAGATTGAGCAACATCAGCTGGAAATTGATTGCAAGAAGATGATGGTCTTGGTTCTTCTTCTTTCACTTTCACTTCTTCATTTATTTTCTTGTAATTCATTTTTGCAAATTCAATAGTACGGTGATTTTTCAAAATCATATTCAAATTGATTTGGGAATTTTGTTGGTGAAGCCACTTGAGGAGATCGTGAGAGATGACATTTTGAATCAGATGCGGATGAGGATTTAGAAAGCCATCAATTTAATATTGCGGAACCTGTTTTCTCATCCACAGTATTAAACTGCAGATGCCTTTTTAAAATATATATATATTCCCTGTATGGATCTAGCGTCCGCAGTTTAATATTGTGGAGAGTAAACAACATCCACAATATTAAACTGCAGACATTGATTTATATTAAAACTTGAGGAGGGTCATTTTGGACAATTACTCCCATCCACAGAATTAAACTGCGGAATAACTAATATTAAACTGTGGACGTGAGTGTTTCTAACCATTAGATTCGACAATAGACGGCTGGAATTTGTTGTAAGGATATGATAGATGACTTTTTAAAACGTTGTTAATAGATTAGTCCCCCAATATATATATATATATATATATATATATATATATATATTTATTTATTTATTAAAGAGTTGAGAATGCACACCCCATTTATATGGGGATGAGGATAGTCCGTTGTATCACAAGAAACACGACAAGTTCATGTTCCATTTTATTATTTCTTATACCGAACATATACACTATGTACTTTGTTACTTGAGCTTGGAACCACACTTATGACCTTGTACTACAAATCACCTCTCTAGGCTAACTGAGATAAAATTTTAAATCACATAGGAACTATCCCTTAAGTAACCTAATCATCATTACATAGCAAAAATAGAAATATCATAGAAGTGGATTCACATTAAACAATTTAATTTTTTTCAAGCACAAAGTTTCTTTTTAAAGAGCTTAAGGAACACTGGATAGTAAGAATTAAGGAACCATGTTTCTCAAACTCTATGGGGAATCATAAAGTTTTTCATAAATATAGTAGACTTTAATGATGGTTATATTACAAAAAGCGGGGTTCTATAATGTAGCCTTGGTTTCTATCCTTGTGACTTAAAATTCAACATACACAAAAACAAAAACAGAAGCCTCATATAACTCATATAGATAAAGAGAAAAACAAAATATTTTTAAACAAAACGGATCAAGTTTAATATTGAGGAATTATTAATTTGTTGCAAGCATCTCAGGAACAGTTGTAAGTTTGACTGTTTGAGACAATAACATTCTCATAGCTCATAAGTTATTCTGGTTTAAAAGTTATAGTATGTGGTCCAATTGGATCTACCTGCCGATTCCTTATATTTAAATACTATACGTGGAGATTGAAGGTGTACCAAGTGACATGAAAGAAATGCACGATCATAAAGATTTGAAAAAAAGAAAATAAGGTTATGAAGTGCCGAAGTGCTTAAAAATGTTGCTAGGGACGTACAAATTAGTAAAGATTTTAAATTCAGGATGAGATGACTCTAGACTCAGTAATGTTCATGCAATTAAAGAAAACTCACTGATGCAGAAAAAATACAAAAGATTCATATATGTCTGGTCTAAGTTCGCAGCATCCTACATAAGCAACTGCTTTACTCGGGGTTTGTTTTAACATATAGTTTTAGACATGGGTGAAGCAAAAAAGAACTGAGTGTAGCCCGAATAAGGTGAATCACATAACAAATCTTGTATTTGTGGTAGTCACTGGTGATTCATGAGGCAAAGTTGGCTGCTGCTGGAAAATATATTATATGTGTCCTCCTATATACCATATAACCTCTATCTTAATATGCCAAACCTTAAAACATAACCTCTTTCTCAATCATATAGAGGCTAAGGCATGATCATCAGCAGGTGGGACCGTGGGAGACTACCTCACAAAGCACTTGCCTCTTACCACCCTCGGAGAACACCCCCCCCCCCCCCCCCCCCCCCCCCCAAAAAAAAAAATGCACTACGCCATTTGATGTAGTCTGTTGTTTTTTGCCTGCAGCATGCAAAGATTTTCATTGCAGGACTTGCAACTAAAACGAGTAACACAAAGTTGCCAACTCAGAGGGATTAGCCTACAAGGTGATAGCTGGTAAGTTATAAAGCTAAAATTAAGGTTTTAAGCTGACATGTCATTAAAGTAAATTTGGCATGCTTGTCACACAACAATCAATTTCGTACTATAATAATACACACTTTCTTGGAAAGGAAAAAAAGTAAATACACTACATCGCTCTCCCGAGCAACTTAGACATCGTCATCTAGGGTTGTGAGTTCTACACAAGTGTGAAAATTAACAAGAATACTTGTAATTATTAAGCTACGCAACCTGGGTGCAGTGGTTTAGAATAGAGAGGGATTCTCATAGGTACTAAGATTTGTAATTCAAAAAGTAAATAATTGGCGTAAATTAGCCATCTATACAGTGCCCTTTGCTACTTATTTTAATCACAGTTGTTCCCAGCTCAACGTGGATCAAATAGGCATCTTCCTATAGATTTCTAAATTTCTTAAAGAGAGACTCTTATAACATGGACATATGAACATGTTGCAATGACAAATATGACTGGAATCTAATATTTAAACACCTTTAGAATGCATAAATTAAAAAAGAAGCAGATTAATCAGTTTGAGAATAAGTGCGATTCTTTCTCTCCATTTCAGATAATTCTCATTAACTTCTGATATAAATAAAGATCATGAGCCTTAACGTCATGTCTAAAACTCAAACTCAGATAATTAATGTTCTAATTGCTTTAAAGAAAAACAATTTCGGCAGAATATACACATTTCCACAATTACATAAAGAAACAATCTACAATATATAGTGGGGCTTAACCAACTCTACAATACCATAAGCCAATGTCAACTTGCATGCATAGAACATACATTTCCAAAGATACCCTTTCCGACATTCCCAATCATATCCGTTTACAGAAAGCAACAGAAAAACAGTTAAAATCCTATAACAAAATTAGAAAATTATTAAAGACAACGATATTCCCACAAAGGAAACTCCAATTGCATTCCTAAAATTTCGTGAAAATGACACCCCAACCACCCTATTCCTCCCCCCCAGTACACACTTACCATTTTAATTAATCTCACAAATGGAAAAAACTTCTTAAAACCATGCAAAATCAGCTTTACATTCCATACCCCAAATCTAAATTGACTCAAAATTTATGATCTCTATGGTAAAATTAACGAATTTTGTACAAACACTGTAAAACATCTTCTTTAACCATATGATCTCTATAAGTATTAACGTTTTCTTTAACTATATGAACTGATGTGTCTGATGACGTGTACATATGATGTGATTAAATTTTAGTTATTTTTTACAATTTTTAAAAGTTCAATGGTTTTTAAAAATAGTTTGTACTATGTTTTTTTGATAACTTGATAAGAATTCAATAATTTAAACTTCACATGTTTAAAATAAATCCGTAAGAGGACTATTATCATTTAAAATGTCCTCTATAACAGCATCTACAAATAGTCTACAGTTCTCCTTACCTTTGATGACCACCACTGCCTTGAAAAATTTGTCTCATTTTAGTTTTAAAGTCCATATGTAACATTTTCGAAGTAAATGATATATTGATAATCTATTTGATTTTAGTTTATAACATAATTAATATCATAAACTATATATAAAATATTATTAATTACTAAATTTGTTATTTCAAAAACTTAAAATCAATACAAATATTTTGAATTTTAAAATTTCGTGAAATGTATAATAGAACACTTTTTTTGTTGTTGCAAAAGATGGAGCATTACTTATGCACGCCATGTCGGTTTATATAAAAGATAAAATACACATATTTGGTTAACTCGAGACTTCAAATATGAATAACATATTGTTTATATAAATGATAAAATAGATTACAATTATTGCATCAAACCCATTTTTTTTAAATACACCCAAAGTTTTTTTGCAAGTTATTATAATATATATATATATATATATATATATATATATATATATATATATATATATATATATATGTGTGTGTGTGTGTGTGTGTGTGTGTTATTTTTATATATTTCACATTAATATTTATTTAATTTATTGCTCTCACTTACTTGTAATCCTGGATCCGCCGCTGATCAGACCCACAAAATCCACTAAAATGTCATCAATGAAAAGACAAAACGCCAAGATTTCAACTCCGGATTAGAGACATTAATTACTAGATGTTCAGTCTTCAGATATATAAAAGTACCACACAACATACCAAATTCAAGGAATGCAGTAAACAAAGTCTGTACTTTAGATACTTCTTGCAAAATCAATGAAAACACAAAACACCAAAATTTAAAGTCCGGATTAGAGACATTACCGGATACTGGTTTTCGTAAGTTCAAGACATGCAGTAAACAATCCATGAATCAAAATAATCTCTAACTTAAGATGAATAAAGTGAACAACTGAATTAAATTCCAGAAAGATAATTCTCTTCACTTTAATTAATCTAAAACCCAACATTGAGTAAAACCAAAAATTGAAGAATCAAGCTAATATTCCCCCCCCCCCCCCCCCCAAAAAAAAAGAACAGTAGAAAAAGGAAAGGTGATACCTCCTCCATGGCATTCTTTAGCTTTTGATCATCTTCGGAAGTCCAAGAAGAGAGAGGAGCCAGAGCACCCATCTCTCTTCCCTCCGCCGCTTTCTTTCTATGCACTAGTATTACAGGAGAGGGGCTGGGGAGGGAACAGAAAATAAGCTTTAAATACCACAAAAATAAATAATGAAAGTAAATAATAATAATAATAATAATAATAGGGTAAGAATGGATTTGTGTCTGGGCTGCCACACCCATTAAACCTAATTAAGTTAATTCTTGGTGGAATATCAGAAAAGAAAAAGAAAAAACAAAACAAAAGGAACTGGGATTTTTTGGGGTCCCCTGCCTGGTGACGGCTGATACCACGGATGTTCTGTCAAATCTAACCTAAGTTTGGCCAAGTGCTCCCCTGAGTTCAACTTTCACAAAATTCATTTATTTATTTTAAAAGAATTTTTTTTATTAAAGATATTTGTTTATTGAATATTTAAATATTATCAAGAAAGTTTGTATTAATTAAAAATAAATTTAAGAGCCTGAAAAATATGAATGCAAATATAACCAAATGCTCAAATTCACTTATCAATTATCATCGAATAAAATGTAAGATAGTGTGTTTGTTAAAGTACCTAAAACCAATTGATAGTAACGTGTTTTATTGAATATTTGGTTAGACTAATATGGAAGTTTAAATACACTTAATTTTTTTGTTATTATACAATTTATTTTAAAGGTAACTTATTTAATTTATAAATATTGTGTTTAGAGGTTTTAACACCAGCAGTGCAAACGCTATTAACGGAACAAAACCTTGGCACTTCTTGAAGATTACAACACCACCAAATTCATATGCATTTTCAGATGAAAGGATAGACGGATGATGAAAAGTTCACACGAACACAGTGATGGTTTCTATGTTGTCACATATTACAGAGAGAGTACACTTAAAAGAACACTTAAATATATTTCCTTAATTAGAACTTCAACAAACAGATTATTTGCGCTCAAGGGCACTACTCGAGCAAAGCAAAGGTGGTGAGGTCTGATCCTGCTCCAGAATGAAGATTGGGCTGACTCGGCTGCAAGCCTAAAGCTAGTGTCCGAGGGAATTCATGTGCATATCTTAGAACAGTATCATAGTCCTCTCTTAGCTCCTGTCAAAAATATCAAAACTTAAGAGCCAGCATCCCATTACTAGATATCTCCCTAATTTCCAAATAACAAGCTTGTTGAATTAATACAACCATGTGGGGGAAATAGACAATACTTACAAATTCATGTAGGAGATTTCTGTGAATTTCTTCCCCATTCCTAACCTGCACCAAATTAAGAAAAAAATTGAATTTATCAAGGTGAAAAGGAAATGCTACAAACAAAGAAAGAAACAGCTCACAGGTATGCAGTCTAGCAAGGATCTTTACCTTTTTCTTATGAGTCTCAATTTGATTACCAATCACCTTCATCTGTTAATCATCAAAAAGAAAGAAGAAAAGTAAAATGACTCTGTAGCCTGAATCATATGACATAATATCAACAAAGCACAAATCAAACCAGAAACTTGCCCATAAACCAGCATATGGACATGAAGAACAGGCATGGCACATATAAAAAGTAAAAAAGTTACTCATATAAAACCAAGCATAATTGCATAAGAGGATCTAGATTAGACTCAGATTTGACCCAAATCACAAGCTAATCTCTGGCTAGTTATTAAGTAAATGAAAGCTAAGAGGCAGTCAATGGTTTACCACACGGTAACTAGATCAGATTTTTTTTTGACCCTAATCATAAAAGTTTATACTATACTGAACCAGAATTAACTGTTTAACCGCAGAACTGGTTTTTAGTTGCATTGATATCTATTCCCCTTCATTAATAATGGGAGATGAAAGGATCAAATTTGTCAGTGAACTTTCTCCATCTCCATTCAGGAAAATGTCCTCTTCTTAACAGCATTCAAGCTACCCGCTAGGGGAGGTCTAAGTAGAAATAAACAGACAAGGATTGGAAAATCCTCGAAACATTAGAATGATACAACATTTTGAGCTTCAAAATATATCTCCAAATTGTCCCCTGTAACTAGGGTGTGAACAATCTATCTGGACCTAGTAGAGTACTAAAAAGTCACATATATAATTTTTTGTTCACATTTTAAATAAGTGAGGTTAATTAGTCATATATGTAACCAGCCAATCAAGGGTGAGCCAGGGGATAGACTACTAGTAATACAAGTGGAGCTCAAGTGAATTGACTTTTATTAAATCAAGTTCTGTAGTTTAGTTGTTCATTAATTTAGCACTTAAATATTCGGTAGTTAGTTAAGATTAAGTTCAACAAGCTTTGGATATGGTTAAGTTAATATTTTTATTACACGATCCCGAGCTTAACAAACTAAGAATCTATAATAACAAGTCCGGTCCGAGTTGAGCTTTCGTCTAGCTTATTTTTACAACCAGCTGGCTAGCTATAGATTCATGTATAGGTAATCAAGAAGACACCAACCCTTTGGGATTTCAAAGTCTCTCATCTTTTTAATTATTTCCAATTATGAAAATTTGGACAAGTCTACATACACAACATCCAAATACTACATCAATTTTAACCATTAAAAAGTAGGACATGACACGGATTTCAATGTCATGCCCCACTTCTTAATTATTAAGATGAATGTAGTGTTTAAATATTGTATTTGAATGTTGTGTACTTATTCTAAAAATTTAGACTAACAATCTCTATTATTTAAAATAAATGAAGATAAGTTTGCCTTTCATTGCTTAAACAATGAAAATAAAGTAAACTGCATATAATAACCAAGCTGGGAAACAAAAACCCTAGATTTGTAGAAATGAGCTAGATTAGCTTCAACCTTCCGTTCGCGAATGATCTTCACAGATTCATCCATCTTTTGCTCAAGACCGCACAATTCTTCGAGCGTCATGCCATTCAAACTCTCACCCACCCTACGCCTATATATCAAGTTAAATTAAAACAAAAACAGAAATTAAGTACCAACATCACTAAACAGATCGATCCACACTCCGAAAAAGTAATGAACTTACTTGATCTCCCTCTTAAGATTCTTATTCACCTCTTTCAACTTCCTCAGCTGCTCTTGCATTGCCTGCAACATCATTATTCAACAAACAAAAACATGTTTTTTAGTGACATAGAAAAATCAATTCAAAAATTAGAGTTGCATTCTTCATACTAACCCAATCCTTTTAAAACTAGTCTTATTTAAGGAGAGTTTTATTTTTCTAAACTTATCACTACATGAAAAGTCTTAGTAATAAGATCATAATAGTTCTTAATCAACTAATGATAAAAGTATTATCATGTTACCAAAACGTTTTAAAATAAAATTTGTATATTTAATTTTAGAACGGAAAAAAAACAGTGTATGATTCCCAAGTAATTAACCTCATAGTGTGAGCTCCAGAGATCGATACGCTTAGTCTTCTGGTACAGATCGAAGAATTGTTTCGTCCTATATACACAAGATCCAGACTCAAAATTAAGCTTATTCAGACAAAATCAATTAGGGTTTTTTATAGGGCCGGAGAAATTAAGGGGAATAAATAAATGCAATAAAAAACGTACGAGATGGAAGGACTGATGTACTCATGAAGCTTGTTAGTAGTGGAGACCATGATAATGGAGACCTTAGCATCACATAGAACGGTGAGTTCATTAGCCTTCTTGAAGAGACCGTTTCGTCGCTTTGAATACGTGACTTGCCTGTTTGTTGAGTTCTCAATCCTCTTGATCTGGATTTTCCCTCGAGCCATTTTTATTTTATTTTCTCCTCCTAGCTCCTCTGATCTTCTTCTTCTTCAGGCTCTGATAATGAGATGAATAATGTGAGGAGAGATTAAAGAAGAGTTTGATAATTAAGTTGCTAAAAATGGAAAGGATGGGGAAATGCGAGAAAAGTTGATGGAAAGCTTTTTCTTTAAGAGTCAGTCATTTATCAGTTATCAGTCACCATTACTTCTACTAGTCGTACTATTTCCAGCCATTTTAATTTAATTTAATTTATATTTTTTTTTTGCTAAAAAGCCATTTTAAACTTTGTTTCCCGTCAATACTTTGCGATGTCTTTTTTTTTTTAATGGGAATATTAGCTCATAATGCCTCATATTATTATTTAGCATTTAGTACTCCCTAAATGGTTTAAATTTCAACCCATCTGTAGTTGATACTCAAGGCTATGAAATTATTATTAATTTTTAAAAAATTAAATTGAGACATTTTCACTCAAAATTGATATGATTTATTAAAAATTATAAAAAAATAAAATTTACAATGAGCAATAATTTTTAAATATTTAATAATATTTATCATTATATTGATTAAAATTAAAAAAAATTATGTTAATTTTGAATTTAAAAATATTTTAAATTTACTTTAAAAATTCAATAATAAATCAAATAATATAAAATGGAGAAAGTATAAGCTATTATAACATACTCCTGGTACTTATATTCTTAATCAAAGGGCAAGCTCAAAATATAAATATTTAACTTTTCCCTTATTATTTCATATGCACATTTTTAATGATTATATAAAAAATAATATTATGCGTATAAATTATACACAAAAAATTGTCCACCAATAGTAAGGTGTATGTATTGTATATTAATAAAAAGACAAAAATAACATTTATACTACTGAACTTGTCGTGTTTTGTGCATTAAGTCACTGAACTTTTAATTTTTTCAATTGAACTATTAAACTAATTAAAAAAATTTAATCAGGTCATTCCGTCAAATTAATTGGACGGAAGTTATCTTTATTTTCGGCGTGACATTTTTTTATTAATTAAAAAATAACGTGGAAAAGCCACGTGGCTTGTGCGGCTTTTTTACACCACTGAACTTGTTGTGTTTTGTGTATTAAGTTATCGTATTTTAATTTCTTCAATTGGACCATCAAACTAATTTAAAAAATTTAATTAGGTCATTCTGTTAAAATCAACTAACAAACGTTAGTTTTTAATCAGACGTGATTTTTAAAAAAAAATAAAATAAGGAATGATGTGGAATGCCAACTGTTTGTACTAGAACTAAAACACATGTCGATTGCATGTAACTTTTCTCCTCTCCCATCCTCCACCATGCCCGTCGTAGCTCAATCGAAGATGGTTTTTCGACAACCAAGTTCTTCAATCGAGATACTCCATCACATACAACGATCGAAATCCTCCTTCCTTAGTACATCGATTTTCCAACTCCGCACCACCTTTTTAAAAAATTGTTTTAATTGCTTTGTTTTTTTTAAAATTATTATTTTGTTTTAAATTCTATGAAATAATATTAGTTTTATATATTTTATTTTGAATTAATAACATAGTAATAAAAAAAACATGTCATTTTCGAAATAGAAAAAAAAGCCACACAAGCCACGTGGCTTTTCCACGTCATTTTTGAATTAATAAAAAAATGTCACGTCAGAAATAAAGATAATTTTTGTCTAATTAATTTCACGAAATGACTTGATTAATTTTTTTAAATTAGTTTGATGATCCAATTGAATAAATTAATTAATAGTTCAGTGACTTAATGCACAAAACACGACAAGGGCAATGGCATAAAAAAGCAGCACAAACCACGTGGCATTTCCACGTCGTTTTTGAATTAATAAAAAAATGCCACATCGGAGATAAAGATAACTTCCGTTTAATTAATTTGACGAAATGACCTGATTAATTTTTTTTAATTAGTTTGATGGTACAATTGAAGAAATTAAAAGTTCAGTAGCTTAATGCACAAAACACGACATGTTCAGTGGTGTACATGTTTGTTTTGCCTTAACAAAAATGTGTAAAATATTTAATTGTAAGTCTGTTTTTTATTTTCCCTTTTTTATACTGCTTGTAAACAATTTTTTTTTATATAAATTTATTTTCATAGCATTACTCATATACATTTGGTTCGGATTTGGATGTTCATTTTTACTATGGACCATCTTACTATAATCCCCCCTCCATTTTTTAAAACTGTGTTTTATTTCAAATTAACATTTTAGAATTAAATACATAAATTAAAGGGCTAAATACATATCTGTTATACCAAGTATCACTAAATTTATAATTCGCCCCCTAAATTAATTGGACTTATAAATTGCTACATAAACTACCAAATTGCATGTCATGTCGATCCTAAAATCATTTTTCAGCGAAAATTAGTTGGAATACTTTATTTACCAACAACTCATTTGGTTTTATATGGCTTGACCGTATTTAGATATGATTTGTGTAATATCCCAGATAATTTCAAGATTTTAAATAATATCTTAATTGATTTTATTAAAGGTTAAGGTTTAAACCTAGAAGGTGAGAAGGAAGATGTGTTGAAAATGGGTAAACATTTTTTTTTTAACATAAATTATTTGTTAGAAATTAAATGTGAGAATATTTTAATGATGCAGGTAGATAATTTATTTAAGAAAGAAATTCAATTGAGAAGTGAAGGTGAATATATTAATATTTATATATATACACCTATAGTTGAGTTTGTTAGTCAAACAAGATGATGTGTGAAGTAAATTAAATACTTAATAAAACTAATAAATTAATTAGTTTTAGTATGGATTAAAAAGAAAAGTCATGTAATATAATTAATTGAATTAATTATATAAGTTATGAATTAAGGTTATGAGTAACAAGTAGGGAAGTGGAATATTGCCTAGAAGGACAATATTAAGAAGTTAATTAATTAAGTAATTTACTTAATTAATAAGTTGTTATAGATGTAAGCCCAATATGGAGATATTTGCATGAAATGAGTAATTAAATAAGAGAGCCAATAAAAAATAAGTTATGTAGCACAAACCATTAAAAATCAAATGATGGTCAATGGTTGGGAGAAGCATTTCAAGTATTGATTGAGTGTAGAGAATTAACTAGTGTCTAGTTAATTGAATAACCCTAGTTGGTTGACAAGAGAGATAGCATTAACCAATCATTGGTTAATTGCTAGATAAATAAATGTGGGGTTAAGAATTAACCGTGGATGGGTTAATTAAGTAACCCAATGTGGTAGAATTAATTATAGCAAATCTAATTGGATTATATTATAAGTCCAATTGAGGTATTAAACTAGGTCAAATTAATTTAACCTAGTAGTCCATATAATTTAATTTGAACATGGATTTATGTAATAATTAACCAAGCCCAATGCTTGTTTAATTAAATGTAACATAGGGTATTTAATATTAGCCCAATGTAGTAAATAAATTGAGCCCAAATCAATTAGTTGAATGAGCCAAATATATTAAATCCTAGGGTCCAATGTGGAGCCCAAATGGTAGTCAAAGTGGTGGTCAATATATATACATTGGTGTATATATATATGGATACTTATATAATGATATAGGATATAAAAATAAAGCTAAAATGGTGTAGTAAATTGATAAATCCCGAATTTTGGGGGGGCCCCACATGTGGATGTTGTGTGTGGCTTTATTTTTGCTTATTTTACACTCCAAAAGTTGCTTACAAGCAACCTTGATGGATGTCAATCAAGTTGTCAATCAATCCATGCTATAGTAATCTCAATTAAGCTCTAAATTGACTATGTTGGTGAATTAGGAGAGTTAATAAAGTATTAGCATTTGGCTATATATAGAGTGCTTCCCACACTTGTGATATGGTTGTTAGTCTTTTTACTAGAAAAGCTAGAGAGAAAGAAAATAGAGAAAAGCTCTAGAGAAAAAGAAAAAGAAAGTTAGATCTTGTGAGCATTGATGGTTGGATGATCTTGAAGCAAGATTTAAAGATGGAGGTCTCCTCAAGAGGAAGTTATCTATGTAAGAAAATTGATCATCCAAGTCTTTTCAAAGTTCTAACAAAGAGGATAATCAACAAAAGGTATAAAACCTTCTAGCTTGATATTGTTCTTTGGGTATTATGTAATTTCTATGGTAGAAATATAATTTTCAAAGTCTAAATGGATAGATCCATGCTATATTGGTATATCTAGGGTTACATGGGTTTAACATGGGTTTTTATATGTGTTTATGATGAAAAATTTCATCAAACTCGTTGAATAAATTTTTACCGACGAAAACAAATTAATCTAATACGTAGCAGCCCATTCACGAAATTACTGTTCATGATCCGTAAGTCGGATTTATGATCCGTCAATTTTGGGTGATAAATCTATAAAATATGAAGATTCTCCAAGTTGAATGACTAAAATCCGATTTAAAATGAGCAAGATATGGATTTTCTACCAAAACACTCCATTGTTTTAGGGCTGTGCACAACAGTCCGGTTTGGAGCCAATTTCCGTGACCAAAACAAATCCAAATTTGATGTTTGATGACAGAAAAATATAGTTCGGGAAGTTACGAATCCATCGATACCAAATAGGCCTCAATCGGACTTGTGGATTTCATTTTATTCAAGTTCCCGTCGAAGACCCCAAGTCTGAAAAAGCATAAAAGTAATCTGCCTATTTTTTTAAAAAAACCGGCCGGTTCGGTTTTTTTCGGTTTTTCATGATTTCTAGGTAGGGCCGGTTCGGGCATTTGTAGGCCGGTTCTTGGGTTGGTTCCAAAAGAAAAAATGCTTATAATTTTATAAAGAAAATTATCAAAATTTAAAATCCCAAATTTTTTTGTAATTTGGTATTTATTAGAATTAATAGTGGATTAAAGCTTACTAAATGGCTAATAATTATGGGAAAATTATTTTTAATTTCAGAAAAATAATATTTGACCTATTAGCATGCTAGTTAAGTGTTATAAAATAAAATTTGAAATTATTGGAGTGATTCACTATATATTAGCTATTTATTAGTGTATAAATAGGCTAATAATCTAATTAAATATTATTTAATAAATATTAAATAATATATGAAGTTATATAATTAATTAATTATGATTTAATGAATATTAAATAATAATTAAAGGATGTTAAGATGAATAAGTTAGTTATTTATTATTTAATTGCACTTAAATAATAAGTAAAGTTAAATAAATAATTAATTATTATTTAAATTAATATTAAATAATAATTAAAGAATATTAAAGTTAGAAAGCTAATTATTTATTATTTAATTAATATTAAATAATAAGTAAGGTTAATTAAGTAATTAATTATTATTTAATTAATATTAAATAATAATTAAAGGATAATTAAGGTTAATAAACTAATTATTTATTATTTAATTAATATTAAATAATAAGTAAGGTTAATTAATTAATTAATTATTATTTAATTAATATTAAATAATGAGTTCGGATAATTAGTTAATTAATTATTATTTAATTCATATTAAATAATAATTAAATGGTAATTAAGTGGAATAAATTATTACTTAATCGAAAGAAGATTATTAAGTAATTAAAATATATTGATAATATTATTGACTAACTATTAAATGATAATAGTTAAGAATTAAATCATTATTCAATAATTAATAATGATATGTAATTAATTTAAAATATTATTAAAGGATTAATAATATTATTTAGCATTTAATTAACTATTAAATAATAATAGTTAAGAGTTAAATCATTATTAAATAAATAATAATGATAAATAAAGATTTAGAATATTATTAAAGAATTAATAATATTGTTTAAGAAGTAATTAACTATTGGGTAATAATAGTTAATGGTTGAATCGTTATTAAATAATTACTAATGATACGTGAGGATTTCAAATATTATTAAATGATTGATAATATTGATGAACAATTAAATTGTTATTAAAATGATTGATAATAATGAGAAGTCAATTAAAATATTATTAAAGGGTAATAATATTAGCAAACAATTAAATTATTATTAAAAGATTAATAATAATGATTAAGGTAAACTATTATTAAAAATAAATTAATAATAGTAATGATTATTTAAAGTGTTATTTAACAATTAAATAACATTATAAGTTATTACTAATTGATAGTAAAATTTAAAATATTATCCAAGGTGGGTAATATTATGATAAGTATCAAGATAAATGATGTGATTAAGTTAAACCAAGGGTATGGTCCATTAGTGATTAATTGGTGGATCGACCTAAATAAATATAGGGTCCAAGTTTTAATGCAGTGACATTAATAAATGTCAGAATTGCATAGTCTCGAACAAAAGATTTATGGTGTTGAATATGAAACACTGAGTCAAGTCAAAGAGAGACGAAAATATGAAATTAACCTTATTAAATAAAGGGGATGATAAGAAGAAATAAATATCTTTAAAATAAGATTTAGTATTGAGTCAAACTTTGACTGATATTGTGCACCGTTGATCTCACATACCGTGTAGGTGGTGCAAGGAACGTCAAAGATTAACGTAAGCTGGTTATACAAGTCCAGGCAAGTTTTTCAGAATGTGTTGTATTATGTACATGAATTATAAGTTTGTTATTAAACTGAGATGTGCTCATACGTGGTTATGTGCAAAGATGTTTTAATGTGCCTTTGTGCAATAAGTTGATTTGAACTGTTGATATGCGGTAGTTGATTTAAAATAATTGTTCTGCATTGAACTATATGTCATGATAGAGGTTAGACATGAAGCATAGATTAAATGCGAGGCATGATATGCATGAGCAGTATGTCATAAACTGAAATGCATGAAAAATATGATGTTAGTATAAATTGTAAATTTTATGTGAAGCATGTAATGTGTTATGTGTAGCTGTTGAACTTGCTGAGCCGTCGTGCTCACTCTTGCCTAAATCAACATTTTCAGATAAGGCTAGTTACCTGAAGTTCTCGATAAAGAACAAGGAACAGGAAAATATATTACTTCCATTGAAGATCTAAATATCTATTGTAGATATCAGTCCGAATTGGACAGGTAAATGATTCTGTAGCATAAGACTTAGTTGGTATGTTATATGAGTATTAAATACTCAAATTGATTGTAATAGAATGTCGTATCATATATGATATTGAGACATAGTAGGAATGTATAAAGATTTCGATTCTGGAATAGAAAGAGATGTTGTAAAATTGTAAATAAATGATTATTTAGCAATTATAATATTGTTGTAATTCATGAACAATAAGAAAAAGGTTGTACTCGTGTTGAACCGAGTTCGAGGTTCGGGGGACCCGGATTCGGGGTCGTCACAATTTGAATTTATTAAAAAAAATTAAAATATCTCTACATATAATAACTTCAAATTAAAATATTTCTAAATATAATTATCCCCAAATAATGTTGACTTTAAAATTATAAAATTAAAAATTATGCCAAATAATATTTTATTAATAAAACAAAAAATTACTAATTAATACCATATATAGTTATATCATTTGCTTCCTAAGTTTTGCATAGTAACTCCAAGCTCTGCTCATTCATATAGCTAACTTCAAGCTCTTTTCTTAAATACGCCAGATCCAAATTTGAATTCACATCTATAATATAAAACAGAGCGGCTCAAATCTCAAGACTTCAACATCTAACGGCCTCAAATCAATTTAGGCTTTAACATCCAACAATCTAAAATCATTTGGGACTTCAACATCCAACGGTCACTAATCTATCTCTCATTCCCCCCCCCCCCCCCCAATTCAACATCTTTTTTTCAAAAAATCTATCCACTCACATTTCCCGCCAAAATTAAATTCACCACTACACTACACTATAATAATAATAATAATAATAATAATAATAATAATAATAATAATAAAATAAAAATAATTATAGTAGTAGTAGTAGTAGTAATAATAATAATAATAATAATAATAATCATATTAATCGATGATTAGAGATATTGAAGGCAAATAAATGCTGGCAAACTTCTTATTCCGTTTTGTCAATAAAGGAAAAGTGTGTGGGATACCCCAAAATACTATATTACACAAATTTAAGCCCGCTATCGGTAATCAATTAATTGCTCAAACCTGCCAAGAACTAATTTTAAGTTGGAAATGAGTAGCACACTAATGTTTGCCTCAAAAAGAAACTATGACTGGATTAAGTATCAATCTTTTTGTATTAATGATTGGACTCTCAGTTCTATTATGGAACTAAGAGTCCACAACAGTTTTAGATTTTTCAATCTAGAAATATTGGATACAGTATTCAACTGTTATATTAGTTGCACCGTGCCTTCAGGCACGAGTTATCCCTAGTATTGATTATAATCCAAGTCATATACGTACTAAATTTACTGATTGATTTGATAACATCGTAAACATGATTTGCAGCTCCATTAGAATTGCGTAAGGAAGAGAATCATGATCCACAAAATAGATTTTATGGTTATGGAGGAATTTGTTAAATGACCCATTTGCAGTGACAAAAAGATTGGTATGGCTTCGATTCAATCAAGATGGCCATCAAATCCTATTCTTCATCTAATCGTCCCTTATGAACTGAGAAGGTAAAAGTTTTAGAAATACCCTTCATCTTCATCTTTTACCTTCTCCTTAATTATGGGCCCTAATTTCTTCTTATTTCCCTTTCATGGAAACCCTTTCAATTCTCGCCACCATCCAAAATTTTCACACCGTGAAAGATCTATCTATTTAAAGGTGAAAATTTTGAAGATTGTGTTGTGACTGTGAAGTTCAAGATAAGATTGGAGGTTAAGGAAGAAAGGGATGCTTGATTAATGATGAAGATAGATGAGTTGATGCTGGTAATGGTGTTGGTGACGTTGGTGGTAGTAGTTGTGTGCAGGGTAGATCCTACCTGAAGTTTAGTGGAGTAAAAAAAAATTTAATTTTTTTTTAGAATAAAAAATTAATAAAATGAATAATAAAATTAAATAATTCTCAAATATTATTTATAATAACATTTTTCAATTTTTTATTCCTTGAAATTGTTCATGATAGCCTCATTTTTAATTTAATTTAATTAATTCTAAAGTCAAACAAGTAATTTTTTTAATTTATCATCCATTTAGATTGTACGCGAAGGATAATCAATAACTATATATTAAGATATTTTATCTAATTATTTTATGAATCTGACAATTATTTTTCTAAGTAACAATAAAAAAACTAAAAATATAAATAAAACTACACTACTATTTTTAGAGATACGAAATATCAAAAAAACGCAAAAATAATATCTTTATCTTTTCACACCTTTGATCCGTTTCGATAATCCTGAAAAGTAATTAAAGAAAAAAATTATTAGAGTTAAAAACTAATTCAAATAAATAAAAATTAAGGAATAAAAATAATAATTCTAGTTCCCGTTAACGACGCCAAAAAACTTGATATGCTAAAACTGAGTAGCCATAAGTGACTTAGCAAATACAAGATCAATTTTTAAATATATCCTTAATTTATATTTCAAACAAATTAGAAATAGATATAATGCAAATGATTAACTAAAATATGCAAACTAATAAATAATAACAAAAATTATTAATGAGAAAAACTACTTAGGAATCCAAATACCCTAAATACTAACATAATAAATATTTCTTATTTTTTGAATTAATTCCTAATTTTATTCTCCCCCCCCCCCCCCCCCCCTTTAAGAAAATAATAATTTTTATAATTAATATGGGCAATCATAGATTATGAAAAATTCACAGATTAACTATAATTTATCAAATCTCTTAATTAATATAAGAATCACATATAAATTTTACACGAAGGTAAATACAAAAGAAAAAACAATTAAGCACTAATATCGAAATGAAAAGAAATTAATTAGCATGAAATATTTAGTATCACCATCCAAGGTATAAAAATTTAGTTAGTCATGCAAATTAAAATAAAAACAAATAAAATTACTACTACTATTAACTATATAAAATAAAACAAGACTATTTTTATGAGTATTAAATAAAATGAAAAAAACTATTAAACTATAGGCTACTGTTATGTAGTTTTGTACTAATATAGTAACATGTAAAAAATAAATTATTAAATAAATATGCAATTAATAACTTTGAACATGCAATAAAGTGATGACGAAAAAGTATCAAAGATGAAATACGAATTTAATATTAAAATAAGAAAACAATTCTCTAAATAATGTACTGTCACAACTTGCTATTGTAGAATGAAAATTTCAATTTAAAAACTCAATGAGGTCAATTGACCCCACTGCCCCTAAATAGATCTGCCCCGATGGTGCTACAGTGACAGGTGGTGGCGGTGATAAGGGGCGACACGGTTGTAATGGTGATTTTTTTAGTTTTTTTTTACATTATTAAGTCTTTAAATTTGTTATAATAAAAATAACTTCTTAAATTAGTATTTTTATTGGTTAATGAAGTCAAACTGTAATATGGTTAAATTGTATAAAATCAAATAAATTGCTGGCAAATAAAGTATTCCTGCCAATTTTCGGCGACAAATAATTTTGGGGTCGACATTGTATGCAATTAGGTAGTTTATGTAACATTTTATAAGTCTAATTACTTTGAAGGGTGAATTGTGAATTTGATAATAATTAGTATTCCAAAAGTGTATTTAATCTAAAATTAAGAAATGATAATTAATATTTTGTTTGTTTGATTAAATTAGATATAAAAATTAGTATGATCTGTTTAAAGAAATAAAATATTTTTTATTATTAGAGATAATATAAGAAATCTAATAATTATTTTTTTCTTAAAATAAATAAATAACAGATCAAAGGAATAAAAAAAATTACAAGGAGATAAATAAAAATAAATGGAGGGAGGGAGTAATAACATTACAAATAAATAAATAATTAAAGATTGTTTACAAGTATGTGGTACAAGTCCTAATGAGAGGCTACAAGGATAAGTGGCTGAAGCCTAAATTAATGTACTCCCTAGTCTGATGACTTGCACGCCGAAACCGATACATTTGTTGGTAATAACGTTGTTCATCCTCACAAGTATAGTCGTTTCAAGTCTTTTATCATACGTCTAATCATACCTTTATTATTTTACATGACTTTCACAACCACAACCTTGTACTGAGAGTTTGAACTAGGCAAGGTCGGGACTTATATTACCAAGTATGCATTGGTCTAGTGGCAAGGGTCGGTTATCTCGTTCAAGACTTTTGAGTTCTGTTTTTAATCATAATAAATAGTTAATAGTAACACTACATCTTATATGTTATTCCGCGATAAAATCTTGAATTTTGATTTTAATAAATATAAGATAAGAGTGCAATGTGTTCTTTTCAGAGTTCAAATATTTCAGCGTCTCACATTTTTTTGCTAAAAAAAAGGGTTGGATTTATTGAAGATGAAGTCATGTGTTGGGATTTATATATATAGTAAATAATTTTGGGTTGGTAGCTGTTAAAGGAAATTATAAATGGGGAAACTTATATCCACCAATAATAAATAGGTTTAAATGGATTGTCATTCAGTTCTATTTGTGTAAAATTTATATTCCCATTTATTCTGATTGCTTGACTTAGGGCGTGTTTGATAACCATTGAATTAATCTGAATGGTCAAAAATTAATTTGATAAGTTGTTCAACTTGTTTGTTTAGTTTAGATAAAGATCTGAATGAGTCTGAATAATTTTGACATAATCAGTCAAATAATCCCGGCTTAATTGGTCAATTGGTTATCATAATGAGTTATTTTATATAAATACCCTTTTACATTAAAAGAAATTACTAATTAGCCATATGAGATCTTTCTTCTGCAAACTTCAAAGTAAGGTCTCTCTCTCTCTCTCTCTCTCTCTCTCTCTCTCTCTCTCTCTCTCTCTCCTGCTTAAATATTTGTTTTTCCTCAATAACAGACAAGAAGTATGTCCTCTCTCCTTCCCCTTTTAAGTGTCCCCCTTTGTTTCTCTTGTAATGGTAGAAATTAGTGGGGGAAAAATTAGGGATTAATGCCATGCTTATAACCTCCAAATATGAAGAAATTGGACACCTTATCTGTACATCGATTAGTTTTACTAATCAGCAAATTCTTATTTATCGAAAGTATTGGTAGATTAGAAGGAAATTTGACAGTTCTTAGAGTCCTACTCATGGTTCAAAGTATTGGCTCTAACGTTGAAATATTGGCGTATCGATTGAGGCTGAACCGCAATCTTGACATGAATATATTGCATAATTAAGAATTATTTATGTAAAGACTAATTTTCTACAAAATTTTGGCAACTCAACGTAACGTAGCGATTTCGGACCAAATAAAAGAAAAATCACAGTGTAAAAGAGAGAAACGCCATAAAAAAATATTAAAGATGTAGTTAATATGTAATTAGTTAAACAAAATTGTACTTGCTTCCTCCATTTCATTTTATTTGTCTTTTTAAATAGTAAAATTTGTTATTTTTTATTTATCGTTTGTAAATTTCAAGAAAGCACTAATGACTTAGTTTACCATATTATCACTGCATTAAATATTAATTTGTTTATCTTTCATCTTTTTCATTGAATTTTGAAGAATAGTATTAAGATTTAATAATAAATTAGACAAAACATTAATTGTATATATTTGTGTTTTTATCTAAAACGTTAGTTAAAAAGGAACATGTAGAGTTATAATTAAAATGTATCAATATAATACCTAATTAAATATAACTTGAAAAAAGTTGCACTTAAAATATACTTAGTTAAGTTAAATTGTATTTAAATTATACAGTACCAAGAAAAATGGTTATTAGCGAATGCATATCAGCGACCGCTTTCAATCGCTAAAACCTATCGGCGATCAAAATCTGTTGCTAATGTCCGTCGCATAGAGGCTGGTCGCTAAAAAGATTATCAGTGATCGACTTAATCGCGACAATGAGTCAGCACATCTACTCCCATACCAGACGTGTACCACGTGTCAGCGACCGGAAAAATTATTAGCGACCGACATGTAGCGACCGAATCGGTCGTTGATGCTAAAAATTATTATTATTTTATTTTATTCAATTCCCTCAAAATATTTTACCTATAAATTACATTATAACACAACACAACAGATATATAAATGATCTCATCTAGATCTCCACCAAATATAAAATTCAAACCAAATTAAATAACTTACATTTCATATAAACATAAAACTAACATCTAATCCAATCTAGGTAAATAGATATATACAATAAGATAAAAATCCGACCGCGCATGTGGTACAAAAATGATCTAGCTAACCACTACATTCCTGCAACAAAAAAGCGAAGCATGTTTAAGATAGTATTATTGAGTGATTAATTTAATTATATTAATATTTAAGATTACCTCATCATGCTCAGTCTCCTCCTAACCCGGCTGACTTGTTGTTGTCGCCACTGCATCAGCTAAGGAATAATGACTCAGTGTTTTCAAATGATTTTGTAGTTCACGCAGAAGGGCAAGATCTCTACATATGGCTTTAACACAGTCCGTAACATTATGTGTCATCGGATTGTATGATGCATGCGTAGACTGTCTATCGGAACTGTCAGAAGTACTAATACTCGGTCGTTTTCGTTGTTCTTGACCCTTAACAAAATTCTTTTTAACAATCGACGTCCTTTTCCATAACTATTGATCAATCGGCGAGTGGGTTACGACTACTAAGGGGATACCGTTCGTCTATTAATTGGTCGTAAGTGTCTTATAATCAAATTATATATTGAATAATTAAATATAACGTCAAAAAATTATAACACATGTAACGTAAATAAAACTTACTTGTATCTGCAGAGCATATGACAAACCATCACGGGTGGCCACGTACACCTCCAACCAATTGACAGTATGGCATCTGGACTTGCTAGCTGACTACAAATATGTCAAGTATATAAATATACATATCATGCAAATGCATACTAATAAAATGATCTTAACTATAAATATATTATATTATTTTGTATTATATTATATTATTTTTATTTATTTTATAAGATTATAGTATATTATTTAGAATTATATTATATTAATTTTATTTATTATATTATATTATATTATTTTAATATACTTTAGTTTAGTTCATTTATTTTATTTTATTTACTTTAATTTAAATTATTTTATTTACTTTAATTAAAATTTAATATAATTATAATCTCTCTTCATTTTAATTTTTTTATTATTATAATTATTATTATTATAATAATTATAATATCACCTTTACTTTTTATTTAAAAAAGATTTAATTGCACATCTGACCCCGAAGTATACACCATTTCACACATCTTACCCCCAAGTTTAAATGCTCGTAGTCCGCTACCCATAGTTTAAAATTCCCTCAAAATTGACCCTCATAGGCATATATTTTTTCCACGTGTCATAATTTCGTTGGCCAAAAATCTGAAAATGGTAAATAATGATTACTTAATGTTACTTTGGATAGCGGGATGAAAACGTTTAAATTTGGGAGTACGATGTGTAAAAGGGTGCATACTTCAGGGTCAGATGTGCAATTAACTCTTTAAAAAAATAAGTTAGAAAATTATACAAGCTTATGTTCATAATTTGGCAGTTCAGTTCACAGGCGTAAAAGAGGGAAAGGAGAAATAATAAAAGGGAAAGCAAAGCAAGTGTGTGGATTCAGGATTCCAGAACGAAGGTAGTAATCGAAAGCCTAACAGTGTTGGGAGTATTGCTACTCTCTACAAATTAAATAATAAAATAGAGCTTGAAATTTAAGACAACTATATGCTCGCTCTAATTTACAATTACGCTCCTTTCTTTTGCAGAATATTTTTTAGCTTTTGCAAAATTAAACTCCCCAAGCAAAACTTCCTGGAAT
Source organism: Hedera helix (assembly GCA_947179155.2). Classification (NCBI taxonomy): domain Eukaryota; kingdom Viridiplantae; phylum Streptophyta; class Magnoliopsida; order Apiales; family Araliaceae; genus Hedera; species Hedera helix. The sequence continues at coordinate 1,918,606 of OX359265.1, read as the reverse complement.
GCATACACATAAATTAAACAATCTCACACTGCCTAAATTAATTAAACAATCCAAACAAAATTTGCATCCTAGCAAAATGCTATAGCAATCGATTCTCAGTTTTTACTCCATCGGAGCTCCAAGCTGAATTTACATAACTTCATTTTCTGATTTCAAATAATATTACAAATGATACCAAATACAAAACATTTGATTGTTCATCTGAAGAATCCAAATCCGAAACATTATACTGAAAACCAGTGATGTAACAGAAATTAAACAATGTAGCAAATTAAGTTAGGAATCTTACGTTATAGCGGTGGATTTCGGTGATGAGCAATTGGATGTGGCGGGCGACGGCTGCTCTTCTTCTCCTTCTTCTTTCTTTCTTCTTTCTCTTCCATTCTTCTTTTCTTTTTCGTCTTTTGTTTCTTCCTTCGTTCAAGCGACGGTATTTAGGGTTAAATCATGACAGCGACTAACCTCCGCAGTCGTTTATTCATTTAATTACGTGGTAATTTTGGCGATGGGAATAGCGATAGACTGTTGATTGCAAATACAATAGCAATTGAATTAGCGACGGACTGTCTATCGCTAATTTTGGTGCCACTTTTTTCGGGTATTTGAGCGGTCATTGAAACATTTAGCGACGGAGTACATATTCTGTCGCTGAAGGTTGGTCACTACTACCCACTATTAGCAACGGACAGGACGGTTGTTGATTGGCGTTTTTCTTGTAGTAAGTTCATGCGTGCTCAACTATTTGAGTTAATTAAGACAACATCAATATCAACTTTATTCAAATTTAAAATTGATTAAACATATATGCGAGATGTCTATTTTATTATTTGGACAATGTTGTATGAATTAGATAGTATTTTTTATGAACTTAATTGATTCTTCTTGTTTTTCTTATTATTTAGATTTATTTTTTTTGAAGCTCCTAACTAGCTAGCCTTACATATTACTTGAAATTAATACCAAAATCGTCAAAAAATAACCTTTTGAAATACAGACGGATACCGTAAATTTGAATCATGTTCCTACTCGTTATGTATTAATTGTTTGCTTGATTGAGACTCTACTTCGGATGAGCATGCAAGTATCTACAAATGAATTCACTCTTTTATACATGTATGAACTGGATAAATATGAAAACTTTAGCATGCTTTCAATTTGTTTTTTTTTTAAAGGTAATATGAAAACTTTAGCATGCTGTCTATGAATTTGGAGAATATTGGCCAAGTTGAATCATGGAAGCTTTTTCTTTTAATATGGACGTATGAACACACACATATTATTTATATATATAATGATGATGTTATAATAATAGAATTATGATGATAATTTTAAAATATTCATTATGTCTAACGAAATTTTTTTGTGAAACGAAGAGAATATTATATAATTAATAATAGAATTTTTTAATTTTATATGAAATGACAGAAATGTTGTTCAAAAGTCCATTCAATTGTTTTTCAATAATATTCATATTTATCAAAATTCTTGATCTAAATAATTTTGAGGGTTAAAAGTAAAAATTATACACATTTAAATATTTCAAACAGATCAATTATCAAACAACTTATTTTATTCAGCGTTCAACTTTGAAGTTTCATTCAACTCATTCAAATTTCTTAACTATTCAAAAAAATTCATTTAGTTTTATTAAACAGGCCCTTGGCTCTTTCTTATATGAATTATCATTAATTAAAACTTTCTTGCGTTAATCTCTATTGCCAAATCTCTATATTTACGCATCACACAGTCAAATTTATGACAATTAAATTCGCATGGAGAACAATACACATACCTATAGCTAAAGAGTAGTTTTGTCAATTCAGTTGTTTTATTAATGATATTTTTGACATATTATCAAATAACTATGCCGTTTTAGTTTGATTAACCACAACCATACTTCTATTAGAAGGAATATTGTGGAAACGATGAAGAGAAATAACGGTAGAAGACATGTTTGCTTGTTTCCAGTATCTTAAAAAAATACTCGTAGCTAAGGTTCTCTGAGGGGTCTCAAAGGTTCTCTGAAGAGTGCCAAAGTCAAGTCTGGTCTGGTCTTTTATTAAAGCTCACGAGGAAAAACAATTGACTTGAAAGAATTGCAGCAACTCCCTAGCCCTTTTAGTTTTTACCAGAAGGATAAGGAACTTTAGAACCTCCACCTCTTCAAGAGGATCCGGTAAAAGAAAGAAAAAGTTGTGCTTGTTGGGCAAATTAAAAAGCTGACCGTGTCAATTAATATATATGCATTAATGTTTGTGAAGTGATTTATATGGTTTGGCCCCAATACTCTTTCTGAGATCCAAGCATAAAGATCATTGTCCTGTTGGAAATCAAAAGTAAACTAATGTGAGCTTTGCTTAAATGATGATTACAAGATCAGGGTGTGGAATTATAAGTTGCCCAGGTGTTTGTTTACCCTTCTAGGACATCTGGATTATATCCGTACGGTCCAGTTATCCCTGGACTGTTAGTGCAAGTGTTGATCAGACTATATATCAGGCTATGGAATTGGCGGTCTCGTACTTGTATCTCTGTGTTGACTGGACACAAGCTAGCATTATGTTACGTGTGCTTTGTTCCATCCAAAAGAGGACCTCGTTGTATCAGCCAGCCTCTTTGGATCAGACTGTTCGGCGGGTATGGGATATATATATATATATATATATAGGTGCCCCGAGGGAAAAAACGATCGGTTTCACCTGCACTGGGCTAGCTATTCTTATGTTCTGAAATATAGTAATCAGGTTGAGGAGGCCTTGCACTGAGCTAGCTAGGAACTATGCATGTATTGTAACTGTGGAGATCGAATCTCTTAAAATCTTCTAACTTTTAGCTTTATATATAAATTATTGACTCCTACTGTAACACCCTCTTCCTGACTAGTGGAAAGAGAGACTACGTACAAAAAAACTCTAACCAGAATGTCAAAACAAAAAGGAACTATCTTCACACTTGCCCTTGAATCCCCTTGCAAACCCTGCTGGAAGAAAAACACAGCATGAGCCAAATGTCCAGTACGAATAAAGAGTGCAGAAATAATAACTGAAATTGAATAACAAAAATCAACTGAACTAAACTGAGATTAACAAAATCAAATGAACTGAATTACATAATCTTACTGAATTGAATAACATAATCTACTAAACTGAACTAATATACTGAACTGAACTGATCTACTGAACTAAAACTGATCCACTGAACTGATTTATTGAACAACATAAAAGGCTGAATTGAATGGTTATATTTATTTCATACCGAGCTTAGAACAAAATAGAAATATACCTTGTTACAAAGACAAGTCAAAATACTATCACACAGACAGACACACATTGAACTGCAAATCCAAATGCATACAAAATCGAAAAGGTGTGTTCAGCACTACAAACAACACCAAATCGCAGAACAGAACAAAAAAAAATTCTAGGGCCAACCCATACGCCTCCCACAACAAAACACCAAATGTTCACCGAAACACAAAATGAAGACGCCGTGGACTGATCACACCGCCACGGAAAGTGTCATGCCTTAATGTCCAGAGACATGTCTATGGTACCCCCACAGGTGGTTATAGCTCAGGTATACCCTACGATACTTTCTAACAAAAATATTACGTCACAACGAATGCGACACAATATCACAAAAGGGGTTCTAATACACACATACTAAACCAAAACAAATCGACACAAAGTCTCCCAAATATACTAGCATGTACGTTTCTATAGAATCAAAATAAATGCTAGACATGCTTAATAAGTCTAAAGAGTATAAGATACGTTGCGAATATCTAAAATCAAATAAAACTATCATATGCATTTGACTATTAACAATATATCGAGATAATATCTAAATTCTAATAAGGAACAAAATAAACAAATTAAAATCAAATAAGTATTGCTGAAGGAGTACGAAATTCGTACCTAGAATAAGCAATGTAATACCTAAAATTATACTTCAAAACTGACTCGTTAAATTCCCTCCGTCGGAACTAATTAAACAAAATAAAGGAATTGATAAATAAATAGTTAATCAATTGATTAAGTTTTACACATTTTCTTTCTCTTAGGCGAATCTGAAATTGTTTCGTTTTAAACAAAATTCTACCTAAAGGTATACACACATAAATATTTTAATCATGATAACGTATATATTAATAAATAATAGTATTCTTGTTCCTTCTGAAATACATATAAATATATTTACAAAAATATTTTTTTCATTTTTAATTATGTTACAAGCAAATATTATTATTATTATTATTATTATTATTATTATTATTATTATGTCAAAACTCTAAAGTTATAAAAATAATAATTTAATATTTCAAAATGTTAATTACTAACAGAGATATACTAAAATATATAAACTAACAAACTAAATAGCATACAAAAATTAAAGTTACAAAATTACAACTAATACAGAAAATTAAATAATTACACAAATAATGAAAAAGAGACATACCCTAAATTATGAGGTCTGCAGTCCGTCCACGTTCTCGACACCAAAAATTTTAATTAGGGAGGTTCTTACTAAAAAGGCCCTCACATAAAAAGGTTTCCTCAAATTGGGTAAAACCTTAATATTTTTGTAAAATAAAATAAAAGAGTGATCTTTCATATATAAACTAAGTGAGAAAGGGAGTTAGAAGAGGTGAGTTATGTGGGACTTAAAAAAAAAAGGGGCTGGGTATCACACCTACAATCTCATTATTTGGACCGAGGCTGATACATCTACTTCAGTTGGTTGGACCGGACCTGTGAAGGTGCATCTGAGCGGAACTAAATTCTACTACAGTGGGCCTCCATTGCTTTTGGATTGGCCTTCAGCTTCTCCAAATCTTTTTTTTTTTTGGAAAAAGAAAAACACTTGGCATCTATTTAAAGTCAGGAAGTAAGTAAAACTTGTGAATTCTCACTCTTACGTCAATAATTGCATGCATATAACGAAAATAAAAGGAAACACAACTTAACGGCATATAAAGATATTGAGATTAAGCGTATAAACTGTGGCATGTTTATAAACAAGTTGAGTTTGACTCCGACTTAAGTAAGTTAAATTTAATCGACAGTAGACTTAAATATAATTATAAAAATAGGAAAATAATTAATTAATTATAAATATAAAAATAAAAAGTGAACTAAATATTTAACGAGCCAACCTTAATAAATGAAGCCTAAATAAGTGGGATTCAAAGCAAATACTGAACACAAGATTCTCTATAATTAAATTTTTGTGTTTTTGACTTTTGACAACAGTTTTTAAGATATATAGCCAATATATGTTTCATTGCTGTAATCTTAAAAAAATAAAATTATGAGCAATGATACATATCATCGTCATAAATTTTAAAAATCGTCGGGATAAGTTTTGACATAAGAAAATAAAAAAATTAATTACATAAAATCTCACCTCCAAAGATTATTATGTTATTTGAGGGCGACTCGTTTAACTAAACACCGGTAAAGGGTTCAAGGCAAACTCTATTATTTGAGTTGAACTCGTTCAACTGAACGGGTAAAGGAACTTGCACTGTAATGCCCCCCCTCGTGCTCTTAGTCCCTTGAGCGTCACACTCGTGGTCACTCTCTGCTTATGCTATCCCCACCTCACCGTCGGCCATTACTAAGATGCCGCGGTGATCCATTAAGCATTGCCCAAATTCCTCCTGATCAACTTCCATTTATCTGATCTGTGGTAATTTCTGCACTTATCGATCACTCACTCACTTCAATTAGGGTATCTGAAGTTTCAATCAATTTCAAGTCACTCAATGTAATATTGATTGAATACGAATTGAGATTTGAATTAGAGGGAAAGGATGTTGGCAAAATTCGAGACGAAGAGTAACAGAGTAAAAGGGCTAAGTTTCACAGCAAGAGGCCATGGATCTTAGCGAGTCTTCACAGCGGAGTGATCCAGCTTTGGGATTACAGAGTTGGAACTCTCATTGATCGATTCGACGAGCACGATGGACCTGTGCGTGGCGTCCATTTCCACAATTCTCAGCCACTATTTGTTTCTGGAGGTCTTACTTTCTCAGTTTTATTCATTCATCATCAGGGATCAATTCATTTTGTTGCATTATGAATTTTGATTTCACTGAATTTGGAGGATACTGATAAAAGTTTGTTAGTTATGCACAATTGTGCTCAATTCTGCTACATCTTTTCTGTTTTTGGTTTCATTTGATACTTTTAACTTGTAAAATGGAAATGAACTGCAATGTAGAATCTTTAGTTGTTTACTACTTGCAGCTCTCAGTTCTCACAATAAGAAAGTAACGTAAATATGGAGGCAGAATAGAACTCGTCATGTTTTTTTTAATAGAAACTTAAACTATGCTACATTTACATGATTTTCTTCCTTTATCTGTTCCTACATAGTTCAATCTTCAAAGAGCCAAGGGAAAATAAAAGTAGAGGGAACGAAATGAGGATAAAGAAAGTTAACAATTTTGTCAACAGTCCATTACACCTGATTTTAGCGTTATACTTGATATTGGGATTGAGAAGATGTTTATGTCGACTTTCCCCCATCTCTTACTAAATCCAACATAAATATCATAGTCTCTTGTAAATTAAACATAAACTAATGCGAGCTTTTATTTTCTAAATGCATTAAACAATTAGTTGTGTTACATGGATTCCTCATTTTTTCAAAAGTACTCGTGTCCACAGGATATGACATGGGTGTGGGTAAGTGGGTTTGGGTATTATACACTTCAAAACAATGAGAAATAGCAAAAATTGTCCTAAAAATAGGAGAGTCTAGTGTCAAACACTTTTTGGGATACTTCTAGGGATCCTAAGTCCATGTTACATAGACAATTAGAACCCTTTGTCTCTACTCAATTTTGGAAAACACTCGCCTATAGTTTTTATATTTTAAAACAGCTCATATGAGCCATGTTTTAAGCTACTTATCAATATATATAGGGGAGTGAATAGTGATCCATAGCTAGTGTTAGATAGAACAATATTCCATCTAGTGCATCTGTGGCCGTCCGTAAGAGAATGGACAGTTCAGATTTCAAAATTAAAGCACCTTTCGGGCCTTTTACCACCGGAAGGCACTACTTTTTAAAATCTTGAGCGCCCATTTCTACTATGGACGGTCATAGATACACTAGAAAAAATAGTGTTCTATCTAACACTAGCTATTAATCAAATCTTGAATATACATATGTGTGTGTGTGTTGCTAGATAATTTTGAAGTACTACTTTTTTTTTGTGGAAGGATTTTGGCACTCTATTTTTTGGTTTATATATGATGAGCTGTACAGGTGATGATTACAAGATCGAGGTTTGGAATTATAAGCTTCATAGGTGTTTGTTTACCCTTCTTGGACATCTGGATTATATTTGTATGGTCAAATTGCAGCATGTGATGACCAGACCATCAGGATATGGAATTGGCAGTCTCGTACTTGTATCTCCGTGTTGACAGGACACAACCATTATGTTATGTGTGCTTTATTCCATCCAAAAGAGGATCTCTTTGTATCAGCATCTTTGGATCAGACTGTTCAGGTTTGGGATATTGTGCCCTGAGGAAGAAAAGTATGACCTGCTGATGACATCCTACAGTTGAGTCACAGATGAATATGGATTTTTTTGGTGCGGTTGATGCTGTTGTCAAGTATATCTTGGAAGGTCATGATCGAGGAGTTAACTGGGCATCATTCCATCCGACTCTCCCTCTCATCATCTCTGGAGCAGATGATCGCCAGGTTAAAATCTGGAGAATGAATGGTAGTATCTTGTTTTATCTGTCTTTAGCTTTATTTATTACAGTTAAGTTTATTTTGTCTGATAACATACAGACTGCCCTCACCTCCTGCCCCCTTCCCCCACCAAAAAAATAAAAAATACTCGACTCAAAAACATATAGCATACCTCCCAAATTTTTTTTTTTTTTTTGTGAATCATACTTTGTTTTGTGCTCAGATTTGGATTGTTTTGTAAATGAATTGGAATCTTGCTTCTTCTTCTTCTTTTTTTTTTCTTTTTTTTTTTCCTGAATTGAGCTTGAACTGTTTTGTTCGATTTTCATCGTTAGTGATGGTAGAAATTGGGGTCAAAACCAATTTACTTATAAACTGACTGGTGAACTGATGGTAGTGAGGTGATATGACAGTCTTGTTTTTCTTTCTTCAGCTTTCATTGCATTTTACACCATACAAAATTTCCTGTTTGCTAGTACTTTTTGTTTTTTACTTCTTAATCATGCTTTAACTTGGGTTATGCTTCGAAACAATACATGTCATTCTGTCAAAAACTGCAATTGCTCAAGTGTAGAGCAACCTGAAAAAAAATGAGCTTTCTCTCTGGCGATTAGTAGAGAATAACTTTTTTAAAAGAATCAACCTATCCTTTCCATGATTCTATATTCTGTTATGAATTTAGAAAATTTAAACACAACATTGTGAGGTGGCCATTAAATTTTCAGATACAAAAGCTTGGGAGGTAGACACCTTGAGAGGGCACATGAACAGTGTGTCGTGCGTTCTGTTTCATGTGAGGCAGGATATTAGTGTCAAATTCAGATGATAAGAGTATTCGTGCGTGGGATTCTACTAAAAGGACTGGCCTTCAAACTTTTCACAGAGAGCATGACAGATTTTAGATTCTTGTGTCCCATCCTGAGATGAACCTTCTGGCCGCAGGTCATGATAGTGGCATAATAGTTTTCAAGTTAGAGAGGGAACACCCAGCCTTTTCTATTAGTGGGGATTGTCCGTACTATGTGAAAGACTGTTTTCTGTGCTTCTGTGAGTACTCAACTCAGAAAGAAACCAGGTAATTCCAGTTCGTAGACCTAGTTCGACTAGTTTGAACCAAGGTCCCTGGGCTATTTCTTATAGCCCTACTGAAGATGCAGTTTTGATCTGTTCAGATGTGGATGGGGGATCTTATGAACTCTGTATTATTCCCAAAGACAGCTTTGATAGAGGCATAATTGTCAAATCTTGAATCGTATCGTGTGTCGAAAATTCCCATATCATGTTTCATGTATCGTATCGTACGATACGGAAACAAAATGAAAAATGTAGTAATATGTATTTAAACATATAAAACACAAGTTTGACTATATATAAAAGTAGTCAAGTAAATATTACTATTATAGACTAAAAATAAATTTTAAAGTTAAACAGTAGTCAAAGTACTCTAAATTAATTTATTAAATATTATTTCAGTAATCTTTAAAAAGTAACAAGAGAAAATGAAAATCCAGATTCTCCTTTCATGTATAAAATAAAAGAGAATAATTTAAGTTAACAAGTGAAGATTTATATATCTGCTTATAAAAAGTGACGTTAGAAAAATAGAGTCACATTTCAATAAGATATAATACTCTAAAAAGTGAATAAAGGCTCATGAAGCAATATAGAATATGTTTGTACTAGAAAACCTCTCCAATTGTAAAGGTAAAAGGCTTAAAAGTTTTGTTTTTAGTCTTTTGAATCTACATGAAAACTTTTTCAAGTTAGTTGCTTTTAAAAAGCATCATGCATTGTATTGTAAGAATTGTATTGAATCGCAATTGAATCATAAGGTAAGGTGTCGTTTTTGATTCACCCTGCGATGCGTATCGAATTGTCTCTGTATTGTATCATATCGTACGATACGCTGACAACTATGGGTAGAGGCGATACAATTCAAGAGGCAAAAAGAGGTATTGGGGGTTCAGCAATATTTGTTGCTAGAAATAGATTTTCCTTGCTGGAGAAGAGCAGCAACCAAGTTTTAGTCAAGTATCTTAAAAATGAAATTGTCAAGAGAGAGTGTCCTTCCTATAATCCTATTGCTACTGATGCAATATTCTATGTCGTAACCAGAAACTTTCTGTGCAGGGCAGAGGATAGAGTCGTCATTTTGGACCTCGACCTCCAACAAATGATTATTCTTGGAGATCTTCAAACTTCTTTTGTTAGGTATGTTGTTTGGTCAAATGATATGGAAAGTGTTGCCTTATTGAGCAAACATTCTATTGTTATTACTGATAAGAAACTTGTGCATCATTGTACTCTTCGTGAGACAATTCGTGTTAAGAGTGGAGCCTGGGATGATAACGGTGTCTTTATCTACACAACATTAACCTGCATTAAATATTGCCTTCCTAATGGGGACAGTGGAATAATAAAGACCCTTGATGTCCCATTGTACATCACAAAAATAATTGAAAACACAAATTTTTTTTTGGGACCGAGATGGGAAAAATTGTCCCATTATTATTGATTCAACTGAATACGTTTTCAAGCTTTCCTTGCTGCGGAAGAGATATGACATTTTGAGCATGATTAAGAAATCAGATCTCCGTGGCCAAGTCATGATTGCATCTCTCCAGTAAAAGGGGTTTCCAGAAGTTGCTCTATATTTTGTGAAGGATGATCGTACTCGTTTCAACATGGCACTATAAAGTGGGTACATCCAGATAGCTGTTGCTTCTGCTAAAGAGATTGATGAGAAAGATCAGTGCTATAGGTTGGCAGTAGTGGCCCTTCATCAGGGTAATGCAGGTATCGTGGAATATGCATACCAGAGGACGAAGACCTTTGAGAGGCTATCTTTCCTTTATCTTATAACAGGAAATTTGGATAAGCTTTCTAAAATGATGAAAATTGCTAAGGTTAAAAATGATGTTATGGGTCAGTGTCACAATGCCTTGTACCTGGGTGACATCCAGGAGTGCGTTAAGATTTTGGAGAACGCTGGTCATTTGCCTTGCCCCTTGCATACATCACAACTGCAGTCCATAGACTCCAGGACACTGCAGAACGTCTTGCTGCTGAACCGGGAGATAATATTCCTCCTTTGTCAAAAGGAAGGTCAGCTTCTCTTTTTATGTCTCCAAGTCCTATCCTTTGTGGTGGTGGTTTTGACCATTATTGATGGTCATGAAAGTGATCTTTGAGGGTGGTCTTGACAATGTTGGCAAGGGTGAGCAGGAAGAATGTGAAGATGCTGCAGATGTAGATTGGGGTGAAGATCTTGATATTGTGGATGTTGAGAACATCCAAAAATGGAGACATCAGCATGGCGCTAGAGGATGAGGAGCTACATGAAGAAAATGAAGACGGAGGATGGGATCTTGAGGATCTTGAACTTCCACCTGATATTGACACACCAAAAGCTGCTAGTAATGTGCGCTCAAAGATATTTGTTGCTCCAACTGCTGGTATGCCTGGTAGCCAGATTTGGTCCAAAAATCATCTCTTGCTGCTGAGCATGCCGCAGTTGGCAATTTTGACACTGCAACGCATTTGCTGAACCAGCAGCTGGGGATAAGAAACTTTGATCCCTTGAAATCATTATTTAGTGATCTTCACATGGGCAACCATTCTTACTTACGTGCCTTGTCCTTGGCTCCAGTTATCTCCTTGGCAATCAAGAGGGGATGGAGTGAGGCAGGAATCCCTAATGTGCGGAGCCCATCTGCACTTGTGTTCAGTTTCACACAACTGGAAGAGAAGCTGAAGTCAGGGTACAAGGCCACAACTGCTGGGAAATTCACTGAAGCCTTGCGGATTTTTCAGGGTATTCTTCATACCATTCCCCTGATTGTGGTTGACTTACGGAGAGAGGTGGATGAAATCCAGGAATTAATCATCTTTGTAAAAGAGTACGTTCTGGGTTTACAAATGGAACTCAAGCGAAGAGAATTGAATGACAATCCTGTCCGTTAGCAAGAGCTGGCAGCTTACTTCACCCATTGTAACCTTCATCTGCCTCACTTTGTTGAATGCGATGACTGTTTGCCACAAGGCTAAAAATTTAAACACAGCAGGTAACTTTGCCAGGCGACTCTTAGAGACCAACCCAACAGTTGAAAGCCAAGCCAGAACAGCCCGCCAAGTTTTGCAGGCTGCAGAGAGGAACATGAATGATGCCTCTCAGCTGAATTATGATTTTAGAAATCCATTTGCGGTTTGTGGATCTACGTATGCCCCTATATACCGGGGGCAAAAGGATGTATCTTGCCCATACTGCAGTTCACAGTTTGTTCCGTCCCAGGAAGGGAAGATTTGTACTGTTTATGACCTATCAGTTGTAGGTTCCGATGCTTCTGGTTTACTCTGCTCTCCTTCGCAGATCAGATGATTTGAACTATTTCATTAGAATGATTTGCGGCTTCAAGTGGTAGCAGGGTCAAACTTGCTGTTTCTTTCCAACAAAGAGGTAGGATGATCGACTGGTTGGTTTCAGGCAGATTGTTTTTCTATTTGTTTTTAAATTTTACAATCAGCTTTTCATATGTCTCATTCCCCTATATATCTATAGTTTTGATGATCAGAACATTCATTGTAATAATCTTTGTGAGAATTTTGACTTGGGCTATTTTTATGTTGTGAGAATGTAGTTATCAGATGAGTTTCAAAATTCATTCCCTGCACTTTGTCTTGTAAAAAGGGTAGTGAATTTCTTATATTGTTTCCAAAATTTTATTCTATAAATTAACTATTTCTATCACCATATTCTTTGGACTGAGGTTGATACATTGAGTTCGGTTTATTGGTCCTGGGAACGACTATATTGGGCCCTCATTGCTTTTGGATTGGGCTTGAACCTCTCTGGATTACCAAGTTGCCCCCCTCATTTTACCGGACTCTATTTGAAGGACAGGGAAAGTAGTATCTTAATAATAATTGAGTGGAGTCATTTAAGAGTAGATAAATTAATACGGGTGATATTATATGCGATAATAAATTTATGTTGATAATACATATCACTGATGATGTATATATTTGGGATAAGAAAAAATTAAGAAAGAATTCACACTAATTTATTTTGTCTTCGTGGCTTAGAGTTTTACATTAGTTATAATGTAACTTCGTTGTTAAATTTGTCGATATATAAATCATTTTCCAATTAATATTTCTAAAGATGAGAAAGACACTAAACAAAATTCCTATTTTTGTCAATAGAGACTAACAAGTACGACAAAAAGGTATCGACTACCTCCTAGGGAAAGTAATTAGGTCTAGTTTTTGCTTAGATAAAGCATTAGGGAGGTGTACAGTACAACCTATTAATACTTTACTTAAATAAATTAGATAATTTTTATCTAATTATCTAGTATTGTTCGTATCATAATTAACTCTAATATGTTTTCAATAGTATCCAAATAGCAAAAGCTTATTTCTACTCATGCCATGCATATATTACTAGACACCATGGGGAAACATACTCACCAAGCTGAGATTATTAAAAGCTAAAGATGTGAAGCCGGCCTAGCTAGGTTTCTAAATTTCGAACATATATATAATGAAAATGGAGAAAAGCAGCAGCAGTGAGAAGAAGGCTATAGCTTAGCTAAGCCCCATGGCATAAACTTGAAGGAAAAGGGCATGTTTAGCTGTTTTGGGATTGTAGCATGAATTGCTTTTAGAAGGGCGCTTGATGCTTTTACTATGACAATCAGAATTACTTTTGGCATGAGGGGAACCTACCAACCCACCTATGGCCAATATTCACTTGAGTGACCTCTACCTATTACTACCTCTTTCCAATAATGAACCTCTCATTTTACTTTTTACATTTTCCTAACATGTGTTAAGGTCCAACTATATGAATTTGGTGACGTGGTTTGATAATTTTGTTTTTAATCATTAGTTTTATCTTATTTTATAAATAAATGAAGTTATAGATTTTGTTGTCGATATGATTCGTGCGATGCCTGATTCTCTTTAAATTTAAAATGGTTTTTTGTATTGTCAAAATTAAATAAACAAGTTTATAATGTTTTTTCTTTGGGTGATGTTATAGGGCTTAGGAGTCATAAATTTTTTGTCTCTCTCAAATTATGTGTCATCATAATACTGATTGAATTGATTGATTATATTATAAATTATCATTAAAATATTTAATACTATGTCATTTGAGACTTATTTAAGACAAAAAATGTAAGACTCAAAACATTACTATTTTTTTAAAGTAAAAATAGTTAATAAATAACGTTTGCTGCTACTAATTAAAAAATAAAAATAAAAATTTGAAAACAAAAGCAGTTACCAAACCAGCATAAGCTTCTTCTTCCACCAACAATTTTGCTAAGATCGAATTGCCAAAAAGTGGATGGTATGCATATGATAAAAGAGAAAGCCAACTTCAATTCTCCAATGCTACTTACCACCAAGTGATCTAGAGGCTTGTAAAGAGCAAACCTACACGGTCTAATATATATATATATATATATATATATATATATATATATATATATATATATATATATATAATTGTTTGTTTATAAATCGAGTTGAGCATTTCGAAGGCGAGTAGGACCCACAGTAACTAGGTGAGTGGACTCACTAGGATGAGGACCATCTCTCTCTTTCAGTCTCTGGGATATTGTTAAATTTTTGTTAAACAGAAAGTTGTGGGTCGTACGATGACAGACATAAACTTTCCTTTTTTGGATTGAAATTAACGGTGATTTATGGAAATAAATATATATACTTAAAGCTAACAAAATTATTAATACAAATCTGTATAACCATTATGAGCTTTAAGAGTAGCACTAGGAATCCGTACATTCAATAATGTATGTAAAAGTGCCTTACCAGAACCAACCAAAAGGAAAACACTGACCAAAGCTTTCTGCTAGTTTGTTCCCCTTTCTTTCTGTATTGGAACTTGTCAAGGCTCAAACAAGAGTCTAGGGACAATTTTTTGGGTGTACTGGGATATATATAAACTACTCACCATTAATTTTTGGTGTAATTCCATTCAAGGGACTAGAATTTGAGTTGAAAATTTTCGACTGCAACAATTAATATACGATTACTCATAATGTTATGAGTTATTGAAGAAATGTATTAGTTTCTCTTTGAAAATGTAAGTTTTATTTATTTTTATATTTTTCATTGAATATTAAAGTTTGCTTCTTGAATCACCTTAATTCATTTTATATAATTATAATAAACAATTAATTTATTAAACGATATCGATCTTGCCTATGTAAGTCTTTAAGTTTTTTTTTTTTTTTTTTTTTGAATGTCTAAATCTACTACAATAATTTATCATAACTTAAATATAAGGGGATAACTTACTGTTTTCAATCTTCATCATATTCGTTACTATTTTTTAGATCTGTCT
The DNA here is from genome assembly GCA_947179155.2 of Hedera helix. Taxonomy (NCBI): domain Eukaryota; kingdom Viridiplantae; phylum Streptophyta; class Magnoliopsida; order Apiales; family Araliaceae; genus Hedera; species Hedera helix. The sequence goes on along the minus strand of OX359265.1, from coordinate 1,903,514 downwards.
TCATAACCTATTATCAATAAAATTCGAACTCTCAACATCTAAATCAGTAAAAATTTGCTTAAAACTTGAAATTATTTCATTCAAATTTCACTCGTGCTCGATAACTTAGAACACAACACAATTAGTTCATTTAGAGCTTTACTTTGACTAGGGATCCAAAGTAAAGAAAATTTATGTTTTAAATTTAAAATACTGTTTTATCCTTATATTTGTTTTGTCATGTTTATATAGTAAAGGATATTATAATAGGAATTATAAAAGATTTACTTATATTATTTAATTTTTCATCTAAATTCGTCCATTTCTAGACAAAAAAAATTGGAAAGAAAAGTGCCTAAATATTTCATTCATTTTTTATTTTATTTTATCTTTTCTATTCACTAAATATTCAATAACAAAAGAATTGGATAAAAACATAAATTTCTGTTTATTTATTTTTCTTTTGTCCATTTTAAAACTCATTAACACAGTGTAATTAATGGTGATTTTCATATATAATATTAAGTGTTAAGCCACAATTTCACATGTATATATTGAAAAATACAAGCAATCAGACTTTAATACATTACTGTCAAAATTATCAATAATGTTTCGAAAAACATCTTAGCGTAAGATCATGTATGTTTGGTTTGAGATTTTGAGAGTTCGAACATCTTATTCGTCTTGAGCATAGTTTATTTTAAATTACAAATCTAACTTTTACACTTTAAACTTTCATATCATTTTTGTACAGTGAATTTGAATCTTAAAAATTATTCAAACATGATGATGACCTAATTCTCGGGGCATCCTTCAACCAATAACTTTCTCATTCTAATCTACACAAATGTCCACGTGGGTCGATAGCGTGTTGTCATCACAAGACGCCTCTAACAAAAATAGTCGGTAAACATAATCAAAAGATAAGTTATCACGAGTGTGTGAGTTTTATGTATAAAAATGTGTTTATAAAAAAATTTCTTATCGTCATAAATTTTCTATTATAATCTTTTCTCTCATCCCATCAACTTATTCACTCACGCAAATGGGCGATGAGTTTGGCTAGAGACATCCTATCATTTGTAAAATGAGTTATTCAAGAAGCGATTATATGCTCGAGAGACTATCACGCAAACCTTTTAATTAGAGAATGTTCCTCTAACTTTGAACGAAATTCTATAACATCCAAGTCTAGGCTCAACCGACATGAGCCTGACCTAATAAAACATATTTTTTAAACACATTAAACGTATCAAATTTGACAAATTTCTTTGGTAAGTAAAAAGTTTATAAAATCTATTAGTTTTCTAAATAAATTTAACAAATTTCTTCGGTGTGTAATTTATTTATTTTAAAAAAAGAAAATAAATGAAAAACGCGTTTTAATGGATTATGCATACATCTGTAATTTAAAGGAGAAGAGTCAACCGGGAGTAAAGGGCTCACAGGGCTCGAGAATGACAAAAAGCAACCCCCAATTATTGGGAGCCGCGCACATCGCATTCACAAGAGCAGCACATTTTTACGTACGTGCTCAAAATCAAACTATTTATAATTAAATAAATTAATAATAATTATAATAGTACTCTGATTTTGCTACTCTCATCAGATCCTAGTTTTTTTTAGGACTATTTGTTTTTTTGGAGGGAACATTTCACCAGACCCTGGTCAACAGCCTATGATAGTTTTTATTTCTATTTTTTTTATATATTAAAATAAGGACTATTAGACCACTCTGTAAGCAGTTTTGCTACGGTAATGGAGTAATTATTAAGTCAATATAAATAATTGAAAGTTAATGATTTTAAGATTAATTCTATCAAAAATAAGGATTAATAAAAAAAATTAACATTAAAAGAATTTTCAAACACTACTAAAAAAAATTACATGTTCATTAAATGATGAAAAAATAATAGATTATTTTTATTTTTAAATTAATTATATTATTTAATATTACAAATTAATTGATCGAGGTTAATTTCGATTAAAAAGAACGTGTAATGGAGGGGAGACCCATGTCCCTCTTTAGATAACAAATTCACAAGTGAATAAGTTGCTGCCGATACATTTATATGAAATAACCCTCTACTGTAAATTGTAATCATCATATCATATATTTGAAGTATATAATGGACAGAAGATAACCGTGAAAATTCATATTCAAATTAACGGTACATTGTTTTTGAAGGCCAGTGGTGGTTAATTAATTGCTCACTCTTGCTCGTGTGTGACTGTGTGAGAAAAAAAAAATAAAAATTATTCAATATTTTTGGAATATTATAAGAGTGACTCAAGATAATTTACGACTTCAAGCGATATTTTTAAATAAGATCTTCTATATTTGATACATCATTCATTGATTTTTATGGTTAAATTGATTATTTTTCAAATCAATATATCTTATTATTATTTAATATATATGTAAAAAACTTACAAATATTATAAACTATATAAAATTTAGTAGTAATCTCAATAATTACTTTTTTTAAAAATTTAAATATATATGTTGAATTATTAATTTTAAAAATGATTAATTTGGGATGGGGGGGAGTATTAATATTTTTTTATTTAAATGAGATTTTTTTTATACTGTTAATTTTTTTAAGTATTTAATATTTAAATTGGACTATGGGTCCTAAAAGATTTATTGGGCTTATATTTTTAAAAGATTTTTTTAGATGAATTATGTATGGCGTTTAAAATTTTGAGGCCTTCCCTTGAAATGGGGTCTTTAAGCCCAATTTTTTTTTATATATTATAGGACCCTGAAATATTATCATGTAGTGTTCAAGTCAATTATATGATATTATTTTAATATATATAATAAAATCAAATATAAAAAACTTATTACATATATTAAAATAATAACACGTAATTTATTTAAAATGTCACGTAATAATAGTCTAAAAACACCGAATAACCTCTAGAAGAAAAGATACTAACTTTACCAATTGCAAGAACAACTTAATTAACCCACCCATGCCTTTTAATTTAATCTAAAGCAAATAGTGCTGATTTTGGCCATTGGCAGAATTTATGCGGTGCCCATTTTATAGTATTCTCTTTATAGGGGGGGAGTCAAGTATAGGCTAAAGTTTGGGAACAGATGATATTACAGCCCTAGGGCTAGCTCTACAAACCAATCTAGCGCATGCAGACTGCAGTACATGTATTGCGTGATTGTATTTATTACATATATATATATATATACTCCATCCGTCCCAAATCCCAATAGGATTAATACTAAAATTAATTTTAAATATTTTAAAATTTAAAATTAAATATAACTATATAAAAAAATAGTACTTCAAAATTTTAATATAACACAATTAATTATAAAATTTATTATTTTTATAAATTAAATAATAATATTATTTTTAAATTTAAAAATATTTTAAATTAGTCTAAGAACTCAAAGAAAAGGTGTATATAGATTTTGTACGTACAACGAATTAAAATATAAATTTCATAAATTTTTTTGTGTCAAGAGAAAGACCCTAAAAAACGGAGAAAAAAAGAGTATAAATCTATAAATTTATTCTTTTTTTTACTCACTTAAATTTTATTTAATCAAAATGATTATTGGATTTATATATCAGGAAAAAGAGAATATGATGAATGTATTTATAAATTTATTTAAAAATAAAATAATAAAGGAGTAGAAGATACGTAATATTTATACATCTCAGTTTCTCGGCAATAAATCATGAGTACCTCATACTGCATGCAGGCTTCTTATGCCATGCATCCATACGACTACTATAATACTTACTCCAATAATATTAATTAGACCAAAATGGTACTCCGTATTAAAACAATAAAAAGGTAACAGAGGTCCTGAAGGTCAAATAATAAGAGAACAAGGACCTCAAGCCTCGGGCCCCTAAATATATATCTGCTTTATCTAATATTCTTATTAAATTTTGGTACGTAAGTAACATAATTATTGCTGTTCACGTTTCCTACTCAATGGTAAAGTAGTTTATTTGTGATTAAATATTAAATCTTAATTATGTTAAATGTGGTCAATATACATTCAATAAACAATGTTCAAAAAAACGAAAATCTTAATTTTATATATATATATATATATATATATATATATATATATATATATATATATATATATATATAATTAAATAAATAATACTCATTATTTTTGAAACAAAAGTGGTATTTTTCTGAATGAGGTTGGGTCTGGGCCGACATTGCCCCTTAATCTTTTATTATTATCGAATTTTACTAAAAAATTTAAGGCCATTAATTAGGCCCTTCACGTGCTTGATTGATTGTAATAGCCTTGTAATTACTACCAGATGTCCTCATAAAGTGGAGTGTCAAATACTGTGGTAGGTTAGAATTTAGATTAGAGTCGTAGTACATACTCCTTCCTTTTATTATATAAATCATTTAAAATATAATTATATATATTAATTTTTTTATTAATATTAATATAAATAATTAATATTAATATAAAATTTTATTATTACTTATGCACTAATTAATTACTCATTCTTCTCTCTATCTCAATTACTCTATTTTTAAAGATAAAAAAAGTAATGATTAAATTTTTTTCTCCTAAATATACGTAAAACGTCTTATATTTTTAATAATTTTTTTTAAATAATTTATATAATAAAAAGGATAAAATATATATAAATGTATGAATCCCAAGCCAATGGAATAATTATTAGAAGATCATTAAAGACGGTCCTCCTACTATTTTATCCACTGCTGATATAACAATTTTTAAGCTGATGATTAGGCATGTGAAGTGGAGCCAAATCAATTCGAATTTTTTTGATTCATTCTTTTATTCAACCTAACCTATGTAAGATAACGTTTCGGTTTAGGGTGTTAACTACTAATTAACTAAACTAGTCAAACTCGGACCACTATTATTATGTGTTAAACCTTGACTTGTTTACCTGTGGATTATAATTTATTTATAAAATAAATAAATTATTCCAAGTATCGAGAATAATTTTTACTGAAAAGTGAATGGAATTACAAAGATACTAGAGTCGAGGTGATACTCCTTTTCGTCCCAAATTAAAATTCAAAAATTGAACATATATATTTCTAAGATATAAATAAAAATAAACAAATTTACGTAGTTATTCGATACAAATTAAAAAAATATATATCGTGATAACTCTACATCTAAATTTAAATAAATTTATATTCACCGATCAACGCAAATTAAACTTCATGAAGAGATTATGAAATCAAAGTAGGAGAAATAAAACCCTATAAAGGGTAAAGAAACCCTATAAAAGGGGAAAATAAAAATAATTAAATGAAAGAATGTAAGAAAAAACTTGGGAGATAGATAGTCTCTAAAGTTTAAATCAGAGACCCTACCCATGATCTTAATTAATTAGTAGTATTAATATAAGTTACTCCCATCAAATTTAATTAAAAGATCTATTGAAATGACGAAATTACAAAATTAAACAGACTATAAAAAAAATAACAAATTATTAAATGTTTACGAAATTGATAAGAAAAAAAATACGTTTTGTTTTCTTCAAATCAGACTTTTTTGTATAGTCAAAAATGAAAGAGGACAATTAACGATCATCTCTGAAGCCGTACGTATAATCAAATATGAAATAATGCACCAAAAATATAAAATAAAGTTGATAAGATATGAATGAAGTCCAATGTGGCCCGTGAACATAACAACAAAAACGTCTTCTTAAACATAAACACTACTACTACCCACTTTTTTTGTTTTTCATTATTTGATGTTTTAGGAAATAGTACGTAGATTAAGAAACAAAATTAGTATTTTGTTCGATCGACAAATTTAGAATAACATTTTAATATTATATTTTTTAAATTTATTAAAAAATAAAGGGGAACCAATTAGTATTTAATGTATATGGATTAATTACATATGAAATTAAGTTATTTATTTTTTTGTAAAATTTACAAATGACATATAATTTATTTTTAAAAAAAGACAAATAAAAAAAATAGATAGATAAATACATTATTCCTATCATATATACTCTCGCTTGTTAAAGAGTTTGACTTACCTCTATTTTACTTAATATTACTTACTTTACTTTAAAATTCGACCCACATTTTAACTTTACAAAAATCTATTAAAAACAAATTAAAAAGTATTACTATTTGTTGTTTTAAAATTTTAAAAATATTATTATTAATAGTGTTATAAAGTTTCGTAAGTTAACTTCAAAAAATCTGAACGAATCTCAAATATTAATTATATCTCACAACCAACTAAAATGAGGCTCGTGACATGAAGTTATAACTTTCAAAAATTGATAAAAATGTCACATATTACATTAATAAAACAATATTTTATTTTATTAATTAGACAAGTTGTTGTAGTCCGATACAAATTAGTAGACGATTAATGGGTTATATATGTTGTATAGATGAGTCAAGTCTAGTCTGGTAAGGAAGTGATGTTGTTACATCAGTTCTGTTGCTGTCAAAAGGTGTTGACCTATAAACAGAAACCACTGATCTGTACATAAATAATTCTTCATTCATTGATCCTGTAATTATTCTTGAAAACTAAACCCCATGGCCATGCCATCATGTATACTACTAGTACTACAGTAAAATATTTTAAGTCAAGTGAAAATGATTACACGAAGATTTGGAGTGAAATTCGACTAATTATTTAATGATCTTATATATTTTATATTATTTATATATTATTATTTTAATATTTAAAATAAAATAATTTATTTTAAATGTTAAAATAATTGTATATAAATAATTTAAAACACTATGTGATAAGTACTTTAAAAATATTTAATATGTTTTTAAAGAATTCATGCAGTTATTCCAAAAAAACAGGAGGCCAGACAAAGATAATGTTCCAATTGTACAAATTCATTTACTTATTTATTATACAACTTCATAATAAAATAAATAAATTATAGGATGAATGTAAAAATATCAGCATAAAATGCATGTGAGTGAAAATGTAGTATTTATTCATCTATTAATAATTTATTTTAGATGTTATTTAATTAATTCATAAATATAGTTTTTGAACCTCAAACGTAATGTATTAAAAATAAATGTGATAGTCGAACAAACTCTAAAGGTACGCATTCGAGTTTATTGCTAAGTAAGTCTAACAAGTGTTGCAGAAAATTAAAAAGTAAATTTCTGCCGGAATTTTTTGTAAGTTTTTTTCTTTCAAATCTATACCAAGACGACGAAATGTATCTTTAAAATATAATTAAACTGTAATAAGATAAATTTTAAAATAAATAAAAATATGTTTTCCCTTTTGGTTGATAGATTTTGCTTTTGTTTATTAAAATGAATAGTCAGAATGAAAAAAGCAGAACGTGTTTTCCGGTGCAAGGACGAATAAGCAAAAGCTGGTGCAGTGCCACGTGGCCGGTGAAGTGACCGTATGATTGACATGCAACGGCTGAGATTCGGTCTTTCATGAATGAGATTTTATTACAACTGCAAGAAAACTGTAGGAAGATAGTAGGGGTGAATGAGTGTGAAGAGAGAGAAAGATTACACAGATTTTATGTTTTAGAGAGAGAAAGAGGAGATAGAAATCAGCAGCAGCAGTATCAATGGCGGCGTAGCAGGGGAAGGACTTTAATGCATCAGAGAATTAAGTGAAGCCGTGAACGAAAAGTCTTAGAAGAAGAAGATATAATCTTCTCTTCAATTCAATTCTTTGACCTAAAAAAATTCGTAATTTTTGTTTGTTCCTGCAAAAACAAACCCCAAAAACAAATTCTTAATCCAACCCCACAAAAACCCACAAATTTAATCCACAGATCTAAGATACTCATTTCTCAAAAACAGGTTTTAATCTGTTTGTTATGGATTTTCTGTCAAAATTGAGGAGAAAAAAATGTCAGGGTTCTTCACACTAGGAGGAAAAGATCAGCAAGAACAAGAAGCAGCTCAAGATCAAGAAATTGTCACAAACAACAACAGCTTGTTTTTGTTCAAGAACGAAGAGATCTACAACAAGGGTTTTGAGCTATGGCAACAATATTACCAGTTACATCAACAGCAAAAACTACACCTTCAAGATCATGTGGATCTTTCATTAGTGGGCAATTATTCAGGCCCTTCTTCTTCTAATAGAAGAACAAACGGCAACAACCACAACATTGTTTCAACTAGTAATACTGATGATCAGTCTTTATTTCTATATAACAATAATAATAGATCGTCATCGACAGGAGGGTTTGGACTGATGATGAGAAGTAATAATATCGGAAACATTTCTAGTGGTACTAGTAGCATGAATTGTCAAGATTGTGGGAATCAAGCGAAAAAAGATTGTGTGCACATGAGATGTAGGACTTGTTGTAAGAGTAGAGGCTTTCAGTGCCAAACACATGTTAAGAGCACTTGGGTTCCTGCAGCGAAAAGACGCGAGAGGCAACAACAATTGCATCTATCATCTTCATCTCAACAACCTCAACCACCACCACAACAACAGTTGACTCTGATGAGAGGAGGAGGAGAGAATCCTAAAAGGATGAGAGAGAATCCTCTGGCTTGCACCCGTTTGCCCAACCTCACGTCAGGTAATATTGATCTTTACAATACAAACAAATTCCTTTGATTTGAATGATGGATTTGATTGGAAAAAAGGAGAATATATGAGAAAGTAATTCATCTATTACTTAGTAATACAACTTTTCTATAAAACTTGACCTTATTTTTTTTTGGCTTGTGATAAATTGGAGGACTTGCTTTTCTTCATTTCATACTACTACTACTACTACTGTTGGCGAGTAAAAATGACAAAAAAAGGTCTACTTCATTTATAACTATATACTGAATTAACATAATATATGTTCTAAGAAAATTAATTAGCTAGATATATGGTGTTTGATATTTTTATTACTAATTATTTTTGGGTGGGTGCCGTGGCTAGGGTTAGAAGTGGGTAACTTTCCGGCTGAAGTGAGTTCTCCGGCGATGTTTCGCTGTGTAAAGGTGAGCGCAATGGACGAGGCCGACGAGCAGTTTGCTTACCAGACAGCTGTCAACATTGGAGGCCATGTTTTCAAGGGACTTCTTTATGATCAAGGCCCCGAAACCCGTTATGGCGGTATCGGCGAAAGCTCCTCCGGCGGTGGAGCTCAACAACCACTTAATCTCATTACTCATGCCGCCACTGAAACTACGACGGCCACCACTAGCAACCCTCCTGGTGTGACTTGGCATGACCCTTCAATATATCCGACTCCACTCAATGCTTTTATGGCGGGGACTCAATTTTTCCCACCACCAAGACCTTAAAATACAACAGTTAAGATCTTCTTTCTCTATTCACATCTCTCTTTGTTTCTAACAAAATCTTCATTTGTCTTTGGAGTAGTAAATACATTGATTGATGTTCTTGTTAATTTTCTAATGATGTTTGTTTTAATGTGCGTTAGTTAGTATTTGGTAGTAACGACTATTGAACTAGCTAGCCAGCTAGCTAGCAAGCAAGAGAATGAGATGAGATGTTGGTTTCAATTAAGATTTTGCTTTTGTTAATTATTATCCTATGAATGACCCTTACCCTTTTATTGTGCTTTTCCTATAAAAGGTTTTATGCTAAAATGGATGTGCTTAGAATAAGTAATTAAAGCAAGTGCTTATTGTTTCTTCATTCAATATTCTGGCCAGGGTTTAATTTGATTTGATTTGAAATCTGCTTTTTAGTTGGTTTTGAACTCGAAGTTGCTTTTTCCAGTTTACCAGTTTGTTTGCCTGATTTTAATGTGACTAGATTGCTAGGTTTCGTGTTTTGTTTAGGACTAGATATATTAATTATTCTTTTAATATTCATTTTTCTTTTGGAAAAAAACAAATTTTGGTTTTGGCGGTCCATATCTGCAAGCCTTTCATGCACCGGCAAATGTTACCTTGGTTTTGCAGTCCAAAAAGTACAGCCCCTTAGAACAAATCCCCCCCTTCACTCTCTCTCTCTCTCTCTCTCTCTCTCTCTCTCTCTATATATATATATATATATATATATATAATTAATTAATTAATTAATTAATTACATGTATATCTGGTAATTTGAGTTGGAGTTCATAAACTCAAGAAATGGGTATTATATTTTTCTTTTCAAAAAATGGTGGGTAAAATAGACATGCATGGATGTGACCCAAAGAAGAATGGAAGCTAGCTATGACGATGATGATGAGCTGCTTATGTCTAATGCTTCTGCAAATATATGTATGTGATCATGAGAGTGTTATATATTCATATATGTGGACATATATATAAGGGAAAATAGTTATGATATATATAGATTTAGCTATAGAGATATGGTAAGATTAAAGGTGCATGCTAGGTTTTATAGGCTACTAGATATGGTGTACATGTGAGGAAGAGAAGGATTAAGAAGCTTTCCCTAGTTTTGAATATTTTTCTGATACATAACTAGTACTCTGTCTTTAATCGATTAAGACACTACATTCTTAAAGGATCTACCATCCCCGCCCCGCCCCCCCCCCCCCCCCCCCCCCCCCCCCCCCTTTTCTTTTTTTGCACTTTTTCCATGTATTTGAAAGCTTTCCCCGTCCCTTGATGCCTATTGAAAGATTTATAGTGATTCCTGTCACAATGGTGCATAAAATGGAGATTCTAATTATGTTCTGGAAGAGAATGAATCCCCAGTAATATATATATATATATATATATGCTTGTGTGCAAGTCACATTAATGAAAACTATAGGAGAAGCTATTTGTTTTGTGACCATTAAATATGTGATTTGTTTCCCCTTTAAAGCATGAATAACGTAACTTGTACGTGTTCATGTGTGTGAGAGAGTGTAACATCAACCCTTAATAATTATTTAATTAGAGGAATTTAGTTACATTACATTAGTTTAGTTTAGTTAATTTGTAGTCTAATAACAGAAGAAAAAGAACTTTCCTAAATAGTTAGGGAAAGATGAATGCAGCCAGCAGAAGAAAGTAGTTGCATATGATAATAGATTGCCAGTATGAAATCACGATTATATAGTAGAGTATAGTTTCCATGGTTGATAGGAGTGAGGATATTTCCCCTAGATCATGAACAAGTTAATTAAGACTTAATTAATTAGATGGATAATGAGTTGTTATCACATGCTCTATATATAAATATGTCTATGAAAAAACCTAAGCTGACGGAGTTGATTGACTTAAGCTAGAGGAGATTAGAGATTAATTAGCGCGACTCTTGTACCAATTAATATGGAAGCAAACATACCTTAATCAATTAATGTTGCCTCTAAACAATGATTAGTTGCTTGATTTGAAATGTGTTACTAAATTTTATACTAGGGATATCTATACATATAACGGATGCGTAATAGCTCCTTCAATGTTTGTTATATAAAGAAATGCATGAGCAATGGGATAATCTTATTTAAAGTAGATGACATAAAATATTGCGGAGCTTGTCTGATTTGAAAACAATGTGCTTATTTAATGGCATCAAATATAGTTTATTGAGCTGCAGGCCAGAAACTTGATTTCTGGGTCAAGTCGTTCCATTGTCTTCCACAATAATGTGAAGTGAGTCGCTTCTTTTCCCGGCAGAATGTTTCACGCATACAAACACTACAAACATTAATCAAATACCTTGCATATATATATATATATATATATATATATATATATATATATATATATATATATATATATATATATGTGTGTGTGTGTGTGTGTGTGTGTATTTATTTATTTGAAATCAGTTTTTTGTTTGTTCTTATACTTGTGACTGCGTGCAATTGTTCTTTTGTGAATAGTGAGTCTGAAACTGGTGTAATTCTATCTGTTATATACCGCTGTCATCAAACTTTTATCACTACAACACATAGAAGTACTAATTACTATGTATTATTGACTATGACTCTACCAAATTGGCTGTGGTGACCACTCTAGAATCACGTCGTTTTGATTGAAAATATTATTGCTATGACGGAACGTAGAGAGATGACTGTACGTAGTAGTGACCACACCCACCCTCGCACACAGCCTCACACACACACACACCTACAAAAATGTGCACATTTGTTGTTGAAAAAATGATTGTAAAAGAAATTATGTTCAAGTGTGTTGGGACAAATCTTGATATGCATGGAGAAAAGGATTAAATGAAAAAAAAATTAGGACAAAATTAATTAGTACTCTGTGTTCTAAATTATAGAATTATTATTTATTTTTAAAATAAATTTAAGATAATGTCAAACTCATAATTGATATGATTTATTTGAAAATTATGAAAAAATACCAACATAAAAAATTACAATAATATTCTACATTTCTATTACACAACTGTAAAAATATTTTCAAAATAAAAAAGTGTGTAATATGAACTTTTAATTATTTTCAATAATAATTCGGGATGAGATTCTAGCAAACTTCGATTATTGTTGCCGTTACGATCTAAGGTCGAGCCAGCCAGAGCGGTGCTGGGTTTGTCAAGCCAAGAAGCTGAGGGGGTGGAGCTGAGCCGTTAGTAGAGAGACTGGTGGGGTGGCAAAGTTATGGCGCTTGGGGTTATTTATGGCGATTGACATGATACGAATTTGAGAGAAACCGGTCAGGGTTTTAACGGGGAAAGGAATGGTGGCGGCAATTTTTCGAAGAAAGTAGATGTGAATTTAGAATAAGTACTGAAATATTTAATACTTCTTCTTCCGTTAACTTTTAAAAATTAATTTGATATATTTTTAAATTTAAAATTAAAATAATTTATCAAAAATTATGAAATAACAAATTTTACAATAAATAATATTTTTTTAGACAGTTTATAATATCTATTATTATATTGATTAAAATTAAATAAATTAATATTAACTTTTTGATTTGAAAATATTATAAATTATTTTTAAAAAATTAATAATAACCTTATAATATAGAATAAAGGGTGTGTTGGCGATACATAAAATCAGATAATAGGAAGAAAAAAATCCATATCAACAAAATATATTATTATTGTTTTTAATAAAATGAAGTGTAAGATAAATGATGACTATAATAAATAGTATAGTTATGTTTGTTGGAAATGTGAGGAATGGTTTGTAATGATTAGGCTAACCAAAAGACCCAAACAACATATATATATATATATATATATATATATATATATATATATATATATATATATATATATATATATATGACTCAGTTTAAGGAGATACTCTTTTAAAGAGTATATCAAGCATACTCCTTTTAGCGATGGGCTCGGCGACGATTTGGTCGGTCGTCATAAGTTCGTCCGTCGCTAAAACTTTTAGTGACGGACAACATATCGCGACGGACAAACATATAATGACGGACGAACTTATGACGACGGACTAAACTGTCGTTGGGACTAAATTCTTTAAAGAGTTATCTTCTTAAACTTTACTCTATATATATGTGTGTGTGTGCTTTTTTTGTTGTTGCTAATTTATTGAAATTTTATTACAAAAAAACTTTGGATATTACAATGAAGTTCAAGACATTAATCTCATATCCCATTGAAATTAAAAACACCTAGAACGAGAAAACAAAATACAAAATCTAAGAAATACAGTCTCATAACCTGAGGATAGGTATTCAAACAACCAAATAAAACACCAAGAATGTTGAAAAATATGCACTTTTTCTCCAAACATATGTTTCATTAACAACCTTGTGGTCATTCTAATGAGAGCCGGAAGAATGATCGTTAAGAGGAGATTTACCTATATGGGTGCGCTAACAACAAGAACAAAATTGGAATTTCATTATTCTTTTAAAAATATATTTGTGTCACTGTGGATCAAGCTAAAATTAAAAGGGTTGGGGTTTGATGATCCCAACTACGTCGAGAATACTCAAAAATAACGTCCGCTGGTGGTGGTGTTAAGTATAGATAAACGTTAAAATGAATTAAAAGCTTAATTTTCATCTTAAGAGAGCCTATATCGTGTTCTTATATACGATTTATTTTAAGGTTTTTTTTGTTAATCGACACTTGTTAGACATGCAAGCATAATTCAGTATGCATATTACAATTTTGTTATTTGCCAGTGATTTATATATATATATATATATATATATATATATATATATATATATATATATATATATATATATATATATTTATATTTATATTTTACAATGTCATTGTAGAAAACTTCAATTCTTAAAATAAAGGCATTTTTGTTTAAATATATATTTTGTTAGTAACGTGTCACAATCATGATATCGTTATTGCTAAATTCTTTAATTTACACTAACGATGTAAAGGACATTCATTACATGTAGTATTGATTCAAAATAATTTTATGTTTTTAGTACGAATATACAAAGGCAGTACCTTTTGACTTTATAATCAAAAATAGAAAACTAGTTATGAAGATTTCACCCAATCAGAAATTAATACCAAAAAATAAAAAATTTGACAGAAAAATCGTTTCAATTAAATTTTTTGGTGGGTTTTTAATAAAAAAAATTACGTGACTCTTAAATAGAGGTGGATGAGACTATGCGACTCTCAGCACCAATCGAAACATAAAGTCGATACATCAAATCGAATGACAATAAAAAAAAAATTGATAGATAAAATTGTTTAAGAAGATAAATTATTTTTTTAATAAAATGAAGTGCAAGATAAATTATGACTAATAAATGGTGTAGTTATGTTTGTTGGAAATGTTAAGAAGGATCTTTGATGGGCTAGGCTATTCAAAAGACCCAACTGCATATATCATTTTGAGGGTCTGAACTATGACACGAAAGTATGTGTAGTGAGACTGACAGCTCCAACTCATTTAGGCCTGAAGCCTTTCAATAAGGTCTGGCCCATTTGGACGACCTCAGCCTTCATGAATGAAATAATTGAGATAGTAGAGCAAATTACTCGTAACATGGGCGGAGTAGTTATTGCCTTATTTGTGTGGCATATTTACGCTGTTTCTGGCCTCATTTATCACAAATATATGGAAAATTTATGTCGTGGTTTCCTAATAATATATAAATATATATGTTGGGTAAAGTTACTTAACAAAACGACGTAATTTGACACCTAAGTTTTTTATTTGCGGATTCTATAAAAAAAAAAATCTTTAATTTTAAATTTTATACAGAACTACGTTTACTTTTTATATGTACATATTTTTTGTCCAAATATATGTTTAAATATATGATTTTCTTCATTCTTTAAAAATATACGTTAAAGGAGTAGGAGTTTGATGATCCCAACTACGTCGAGATAGCTCAAAAATAGCGGTCCGTTAGTGGTGGTGCATACGACTTCTTATAAGGATCTTTTTCTTGATCGACACTAGTCAGGTGAGGCATGCAAGCATATATAATGGAGTATGCATATTACAATCTTGTTATTTGTCAGTGATTTTTTTTTTTTTAATTTTTCTTTTAAATGTTACAATGTCAACGTAGAAAAGATCATTTATTAAAATAAAGGCATTATTGTTAAAGATATGTTTTGTTAATAATGATATTGTTATTGCTAAATTCTTTAATTTACACTAACGATGTAAAGGAAATTCTTTACATGTATATCAATCATTAATGAAGGGAAAATTGTTATTCTAATAAAGACTTTTTATAGTTGGAATATCAACTACAAACCTCATGATTGCTGTCTTGTATTGAAATTTGCCAGTGAGAATATCAACTTGAAACTCAACTTTGCCTTTGAATTTAAATAGTGCCGACAATCGATCTTTTGACAAATTCAAAGGAGAGAAATTAATGAGAGGAAAGACGCGTCTATTTGAATGGTTGGAGAAATTAAGTTAATTATTTGAATAAATATTTAGATCCAATTAATAAAGAAGACTCCATCATTCTCGTCCAAAGACTTGGTCTTCTGGTCGGAATCAATTCACGATCTATCTAAAGTGTGAAAATTTCAAAACAAAAGTAATATTATCAGAGGAAATATATATACGCTTAATAATTTTTTTATAATTATTTTAATAGCACTTAACACTTCAAGCTATAATTATTAGGTTAAAGGTGATTTGAGTGGTAGATACATATTTTTTTTACTGTACAATATTACACATTCAAGTCTACGTGTTAGGAAAAAAAATATAAATTTAATAAGCGTGCCTCAAAAAATTAGTAAATAAAATAAAAATCGATTCTAATGGAGTCATCAAAATCTTAATCAACCCCACTCCCAGTGTGGTTGACAATGGTATCTATATATATAAAATAAGGCGCCGGATGAATGGCAACCATCCAAAAGAAATTATGACCATGTGCATGCGTTTGATATGCATGTGGAGTAGTAATAGCAGGTCTCCTTTTTATAAAAAAAAATAAAATAAATTATTTTGAGGATTTCTAATTTAATTTGTAAGCTGTACGATCTCAACCCGACCAGCACGTTAGAATGCTTTGTGAATTAGAGTCTTCCATGTTGTCATTATTTTTCAATCGATCACTTGTAACATCTATCTATTTATTTATCTATTTATCAGTTGTCGTTACCTAGCTAAAATATTTCTGATATATATATGAAATTTTATTATATATGATAATTAAGAATAATATTACCTTAATTTATTTTATCTTATCATTTAAAATTTAATCTACTGAAATCATAATCCAACTTTATCATAGATTTGTTGAATATAAATTATTTTTGATATATATGCTCTCTCTCTCTCTCTCTCTCTCTCTCTCTCTCTCTCTCTCTCTATATATATATATATATATATATATATATACACACACACACACACACACACACTAAACTAAACTAATTTACGGTGGTCCTGCTTGTTTAGATAATTTAAAATGTATGATTGAACAGTAATTTTGTCTTATTTATTATATATATAAATATAGATATATTAGTATAGATAGAGACTTTTGATTCGAGTAATTTTGCCTATCCCACTAGTTTCCACCATGTATTCAGTCGCACGTTCTAATTCTAATACTGAAAACGCAACCATGGATGTACAATGAAGACACGAGATATATATATATATATATATGGACTTTTATTATATATGAGAATAAATTTATACGATTGTAAGTACAAACGTAAGTGAAAATTAAGAATAACATTACTTAAATTTATTCTATTTTATCATTTAAAATTTAATTTATTAAAATTGTAATTCAACTTTATCATACATTTGTTGAATATAAATTATTTTCGATATATATATATATATCCTAAACTAATTGATGGTGGCCCCTGCTTGTTCAGATAATAAAATGTAGAAGAGTTCCCGGAATATCTTTTCTCCATCATTATCTACATAGTGATCACAAAACACATTCCCAGGGACAGACAGACAGAGATCCATAAATTAAGAAAGAAAGAGAGAGAGAATATGCAAAAACAACCAATTAAATCATTTAAAACAGTCGAATTATATTCCCCAACTTTGCCAAAATAAAAATAAAAAAATCTTACTGGTCAGTTTTTTTTCTTTCTAATTCAATAATAAGTCGCATTTCTTTTGATAAAAGTATAATTAAAATAGAACAATATTCTGAAGTGTGCTATCAAATTTTTCTTTTTAACAAATCAGATGGGTTGTAACCCTAAATTTGAGTTAAGGTAACATGGGAAGATCTTGTTGACGTGGGTTAATTTTAGTTCGATGAGATCCGGTCCAACGAGAGTCCAAGTCAAGTCATGCTAGACAGTGTGCATGTTAGGACTACCCCTAACTAGATAGAAGGTCCCTATAGTGTATAAATTAATATAAGTCAGAGTTACGAGGAGAGATCTCTCTATAGTTCCACGTAGTTACTTTCTTGTAGATAGAAACAAGTTAATAGAAAATGGGTAATCAACCTCGTATTAAGAGCGTACGTATCGTGAATTATCGCTATGCTCTTTTTAGGAAGGAAAATCCATACACCTCCGAGTAAAATGACTGTAATATTTTTTTAGGACAGCGCCTTTTAGTTGTTTATATTTTCTAGTTGGTTATATTTTGATATTTATATGGTAAAATGGCTCCCCCGCGTCATTCATGTCAATGGTGTAATTGTGTTACACGTTTTGTTTTGTTTTTTTATAAATTTAATTATATTATATATATATATATTTTTTTTTTATCTATCTATATAGTACTTCAAATTTTATAAAAAATTTAATTAACCCCACAATATTTATTTCGATAACGCATGTAGTGATAAAATTAGTATAATATTTTTCAAGTCAACACATGATGTGTCGTCTTTTAGTTGGTTATATTTTGATATAGTGATAAGATGGACTAGTAATAGTAGCAAGAATAATACTACAAAATAGTAGCAATAATAGATGATCATGACAATTTATGTCTGTGTGTATGTATCTCCTATATATCGTTGAGATTTTTTTCTTAAAAGTTTATGATTTTGTAAAGTCATGATATTTGATAGTTTTAGTTAATTTTGATATCTAAAATTTGAAAATTATATGAATACTTTTTAACGAATAAGAGTACTTGAAAATTCATATCGATTATAAAGAGATGTTTAATAATAAAGTTGTTATGTTAATTATGTTTTAATTATAAGTTCCACATTAAATATTGATTATATTGCACATGGTTTATAAGAATTATTATAAATAGAGAAATTACTTGTGAAATAAAAGAAAAAGTATAGACACTGGACCCCTCGTGATGCAGCATTGCACCATTGGGGTTGCATGGGGTCGGGTCTATATTCTTTAGATAGAGTGGCAGTTTAGTTTTCCAACATAATTTTTTATTTCAGGCAATAGTTAGAAGATAATTTTTAACCGCTTGAAAGAAACTCTCAATTTAAATGAGTGCCTTCTTGACAATTTAAAAATCAACTTTTCTCTCTTTCTCTTGTTATAGTTTTTATTTGTTATTGTTACCGCAAATAATAACAAAGTACCTAGTTTGTATAGTATTTGTTAGTGCAAATAATAAAAAACTTCAAATAATATTGTTACCGTAAATAATAACAAAGTTCAAATAAAATTTTAGATGCCTATTTTATCTTAAAAGGCGATTTCTTCATTGTCAAACTCATTACAGTAAATAAAAGACGCATACCGTCTTTTAGAAAAATAACTTCATTGGATTTAGGTTTCTGTTCAAATTAATACAGCAAGGTTGTCACATATAGTCGGAAGCAAAAATATGAATACTGGATATTGATGATGGATCATATATGACATATTGACTATCCCAAAGAATGAATTAAATAATTAACTTCAATGAGAGAAAAAGAGAGGACCAAGATTCATGCATGGAGCTGGTTAGCTGCATGCTAGCTTCCTGTTCTTCTACAAGATTCATGCGCGGAGCTAACCAGCTGCATGCTAGCTTCCTGTTCTTCTTTAATCTTAAATCTCTCTCTGTGTGATGTAATTGACACTCTCCACTTGCATGCTAGTGGCCTGAACAAAAATATCCCAAAGCATGTGTTTGTCGCTTAGTAATTTGTTAGTGAAACTTTGTAAATAAACATGTCAGTTGACTTGTTGACTTGTTGACCATTAATTGTTTCTTAGTCTATTTTTCTTATATATATATATATATATGAAGACTTATCTATTGATAAAGTTATAAAAAAATATTTATCCCTATAACACCGTCCGGGTTGAGATCAAACTGTTAAAATGGCTTTCGTTCGCAATTTAGTTTACAAGAATCTGCCGTTCAATACTACGAACGGGGTTAAATGTCTAAAATAACTCCAACATTCATTTAATACGCTCACTGTCCACAATATTAAACTAAGAACTATGAATACTAGACCTTACATGTTAAAACGAAACCGTTTTGAAATAAGTCATATTCGCAGTTTAATACTGCGAACGCTAGTTTAATTATAAAACAACGTTCATCGTTGTTCAAAGCAATTATTTTGGATCTAATCTCATTTTCATATTAGCGATTTAGCTAGTTATAATTAAGACTATTAAATTTAATATTCTTTCTTGCGTAAATCATGAATATGCAATGAGGATATGTAGAAGAAATAAAAAATTATAGCCTTAATAATAAAATTGCGTTCATCATTGGTCATAGTAATCATTTTGGATCTCATCTCATTTTACAATAACAATATGGGTTATTTGATTTAAGACTATTAAAAAAAAATTCTTCTTGCGTATTTTTATTCTTACTAATTCATGTGATATGGACAAATAAGAAAAATGCATGGATAAATAATTGGTATATATCATTCAATTTGTCTAGCCTTATATGTTTTTCATTTATCAAAGATAACATGAATCTACAATGACATTACACAGGAGAAAAAAAAAATTAGCCTTAGTAATCTTTCGTCCGTAATTCAATACTACGGACGGAGAAATCAAACGACAGCGTCCAAAACAACGTCGTTTAGGGACTGCCCTATGTCTCCCCTCCATCTACAGTTTAATATTGCGAACGGAAAAATCAAACGACAGTGACCAAAAAGATGTCATTTTGCGACTGTTCTATATTAAGCGAGAATCAAGCGATGGCATCCAAAACGATGTCATTTAGGAACTACAGATGTTGAGCTTTTAAAATTTCAAATTTTGTATAGCGTCGTTTTAAGAACTGCCCTATGAATTCCTGCCTTCCATCTGTCTTCAATTTAATATTGCGAACGTTGGGTTTTATTTTTTTATTTTTGCAGTCAACTTGGGAAATTTCAAGCGATTATGTTGTGGTAGCAATCGTTTTTTCATTAATGATGAGAAAATTGTCTTGGCTATTTAAATATGAGTAATTCAGTCCACTATAAATAAGATGGGTCATTGTTTACAAATCTCCAATACTCAAAATTCTCATAAAGAAAAGAAATATTTATTCTTTATGTGCATGAATGTT
Organism: Hedera helix; assembly: GCA_947179155.2. NCBI lineage: Eukaryota > Viridiplantae > Streptophyta > Magnoliopsida > Apiales > Araliaceae > Hedera > Hedera helix. Next base: position 1,882,749 of record OX359265.1, on the reverse strand, counting down.
GTTTATGTTATTCATTTCAATCATTGATCATTGTTTATTGTTTATTGTTCATTATTTTGATAGTAATAAGTTGAGTATTTATATTTAAGATTATTAAATTTTCTATTTCTTCTTACATATTTTTATTCTTACTAATATGAATCTGCAATGAGGAGAAATAGAAAATCTATAACCTTAAATGTAAAACTGAGTTTGTCATAATTCATAACAATTATTTTTGGATGTCATCTCATTTTGACAGTATCAATTTGGGTAATTAAATTTTTTTTACCGTCCAAATTATTAAACTGCGGACGAGGTCTACCTTTCGAGAAGGATGTAAGAGATCTGGCCATCTGAGTGGAGAGTTGTTGAAGAATCTCTATAAAAATGCAAATTTTACTGCGTTTTTATAGAGATTTTTTTTTTAAATTCTTCACCCAGATCTTTACATTTTCTCAAATAGATTTTGTTCGCAGTTTAATATCGTAGACGGTAAAAAAAAATTGTTACCCTTTTCGTAGTTTAATATTGTAAACGGTAAAATTTTAAAACGGCGTCATTTTCACTATTCACAATTTTATACTGCAGACAATGAATGTATTAAATAAATGCTGGAGTTATTTTGGACATTTAATACCGTCCGCAGTAATAAACTACGGATTTCTAAAAATTAAACTGCGGACGAAAGTCATTTTAATCGTTAGATCTCAACCATAGGCTGAAATTTATTATAAGGATAAATTCTTTTTTATAACGTTATCAATAAATCGGTCTCATATATATATATATATATATATATATATATATATATATATATATATGGACGGATAGATGGAGTATTCATTCATTGTAACCGATTGCTCAAAATATTATTTTAGAGCTTGGCGATAACAATTTTCTCAGTCAATTTTCTCAGTCAAATTAATTCCAATATATAATTGCTAAAATAATATTTTTAACGATCGATTGCAATCAATAAATACCATATATATATATATATATATATATATATATATATATACATACATACAGGGAGAAACTTAAAAGACCCGTTCAACCTAAGAAGTACTAGCTAACACGATGTAAATAATAAGACAGTACAATGACATAACTACAACCACACATTACATTATCATTGCCCTTTTGATCACTATCTACCGGCCATTTAATATGGACTACACTTACTAATTGATCCCTGTATCCACATGTATACTTTTCCCAACCCTTGCGTGACTTTCGGGGTTTTTGTGATATCTTAGTTTTACGTCATAATATATGAATATATTATTTTATATATATAATTTGAATTTGTTATCGAAAATATGTGAAGAGTCGAGATGAACATTATTAATGATAAAAAAAAAGTAAAAATAGTTTGATTAATTGACGTAGCTAGGCTTAATTTTTTTACATATCACATAAGAATTGTTATTTCATCCCTTCATTCTATAAAGCACAAGTTCAACTTATTTAAAAACGTAAATAAGAAATAACTTGTGTTTTTAAGATATGAAAAGATCACTTGTACGTTTATATTTATAAAACTATTTTGAAAAAAAGCCAAAAATTATTTGATCTTATATTTTAAACAAGAAAGATTATTATAAACGTGTGAAATTCATTCCGTCTAAAAACCTACACCAAATTAATCTTACTCCGCGTATCAATTTTACTTGCACGATTGCAGGAATAGTTTACACAAAGGGTTCAAACAAGTTCATAACTCAACGGTAAGTCATTTTTTCTATCGTACGAATTCATAGCTTAAAATATAATTTATCACCCCTTGTTTATACGTTTTTGTACTTCATCACTAGTGATAAAAAAAATAAAAAATCACTAATTTACCTCAAGTGGTAGAAAAAATAAATGCTAGTTAACTCAATTTCGTCCAACTTAACAAAGAGTGATATCTACTTGCCAAAAAATAATTGAATAGCATCTCTAATGACTATAGTTTATATGCAATTGACCATAATACCCTCTTATATTAATACACGAGTAATTTTTGATAGGATTAAATACAATTTGGTTACACCAAGTTTTATTCGATTTATAATTCGACCCTTAAATTAATTGGGCTTACACATCTGTTACATTAAATATTTAATTTCACACAATATAACTCCCAAATTTAATTTTCGGCGAAAACTGGCCATAATACCAAATTTTTCGACAACGTAAATATTTTTATACGGGGTTAAATACACTTTAATTACACTAAATTCCACCATCCTCACAATTCGACCCCATACTAATTGGATTTATACATCCGTTACATCAAATAACAAATTTCACACAATGTATAGTAGCCTCCAATATTAATTTGACACAATAAGTATTAAACATACTTTTTTTAATAGAACCAAATAATAGTAGTAATTATTTATTTGTTTCATTTATATTTAAATAATTTTTTAGATAAAGCAGATAGAGTAAATAATGATAAGTTTTGTTATACTAAATAAATTCATAGTTTATATTCTACGTATAATGTGTTCTTATGTTTTAATATAATAGGTTGCTTTTAATATTCAGTTATTAACTATAATGTATTATTCATTTTGCATTTTAAAATAAATTTATTTCAACTTTACATATAAGCTAATTATTCTGTACTTTTAAGTTATGTTATCTTTCTTTCTTTATTTTCTAAATTATAATTTAATAAATACACCATTTGTAATATATTCTTTTTAGTTTATAAAAGTTTAAAATTTAAATGTGATAGTTTATTTTGATACATATACGGTAATAATTACCATTTTTTTTTTTTGGTTAACATTAGTAAGTATAATTTTTTGTATTTTAAAGTTATGTTATTTTTTTTCTTCATTTTCTAAATTATAATTTAAATAAATACACCCTTTGTTATATATTCTTTTTAATTTATAAAAATTTAAAATATAAATGTGATAATTTATTTTGATACATATACTTTCTTAATTAGCATTTTTAATTTTCTATTTTTTATTTTTTAATAAACATTATTTGCTATAATTTTATGTATTTTGAAGTTATGCAATTTTTTTCTTTGTTTTCTAAATTAAAATTTAAATAAATATACCCTTTGTTATATATTCTTTTTAATATATAAAAGTTTAAAATGCAAATGGAATAACTTATTTTGATACATACGGTAATAATTAGCATTTCTATTTTTTATTTTTTGTTAAACATTAGTAAGTATAATTTTCTGTATTTTAAAGCTATGTTATTTTTTTCTTTGTTTTCTAAATTATAATTTAAATAAATACACTCTTTGTTATATATTCTTTTTAGTATATAAAAGTTAAATTTTAAATGTGATAATTTATTTTGATACATATACGGTATTAATTAACTTTTTTATTTTTTTTATTTTTTGTTAAACATTATTTGGTATAATTTTATTTTTTAAATTTTTTTTTATTATATTAAATAAATTCACGTTTTCTACTCTACGCAAGATGTGTTATTATATTTTAATATAATAGGTTAATTTTAATATTTAGATATTAACTATAATGTATTATTTATTTTGCATTTTAAAATAAATTTATTTCAATTTCGCATTTGAAAATAAATTTATTTCAATTTCGCATTTAAAAATAAATTTATTCTAATTTTTCATTTGAAAATAAATTTATTTCAATTTTGCATATAAGTTAATTATCTGTATTAACTTAAAGTTATGTTACTTTTTTAGGCAAAATATACATCTGTTACACCAAGTTTCACCTCCTCACAATTCGACCCCTAAATACGATCAAACCTTTTAAACCCATCAGGATCCGACTGAATTGTCATTTAGGTGTACTTTTTCAACCAATTTTCACCAAAAATTAAATTTGGAGATTATATTGTGTGAAATTAAGTACTTGATATAACGAATATATAAGCCCAATTAATTTAGAGGTCGAATTGTAAGTCGAGTAAAACTTAGTATAACCAAACTGTATTGAACCTTTTTTGATATTTTAACATAATTTTTAATTTCATTATTTTATCACAGTTTAGTTAATTTTAAAATTATTCTTTTATTATAAATTATAGAAAAAAGTATTCACTTAAATATATTAAATTATATGAAAAGGTTTCTTTTCCTAAAAATTAATATAATTATTTAAATATATTAAATTATATAAATTTAATGTTATATTCTGATTTTTAACTAAAAATTATGCTATTGATAAATAAAAAGTATGTTTAGAGTTGATTTATTTTGTAACAACTATAAATTTCAAACTGTCCCAAATTTTAACCATGTCTAGATGACTAGATCCTTAGACCCGTGAATAAAAGTTAAACTATGTCCCACTGTACTTGCTGCTTCTACTTTTTTATTTTTTTGGACAAGCTATGTACAAATTTAAATATAAAATTAAATATTATATTTATTCTAATTATTAAAATATAAGATATAATCCGAATTTTAATATCGTACTTTATTTTTTAATAAATATTATATTTAAATATTATGTGTTTATATTTATTTCTCTTTCGTAAGTGTCTTCTCGATCTAATTGGGTTTTTTTTTCTTTTTGCTTTTGCAAAGATTAAATTAGAAACTTTAATGAAACCCCAGTTATAAATCTACCTGTCTATTTATTATATATATATATATATATATATATATTGTGTTCGAAATTATTGTACTTGTGACGACCCCAAATCCGGGTTCCATAACCTCGAGTTTGGTTCTCACTATTCAACACATTACTAACAATTAAATACATACATTGCATTTAAATATCGCGGAATAATACATATTGATTCCCTTACAAAAATGTTACAATACCAGGGTCTATTAACCTTAACATAAACAGTTCCTATCATAAGGAATTACAAAAGGTTTAACAACAGTAAATACAAATTTAAGCATCTAATTAGCATGCATAAACTAACTTAAGCTCTGGCCTTTCCTTTTCCCTTATTCTTCTTTGAGCAATCAGGATTATCTGAAAAATGGTTCATGATATAGCAAGAATGAGCAACTAGTTTGCTCAGCAAGTTTAGAACAATCATATAGATTTAATATATCATGAATGAATGGGAAATATCATCAATGATTCAACAATAGATATAACAATTGTGAATGAAACAGGATTCAAATTTTAATAAACAGAATATTTGAATCTTAAAATGCTGAGTGGTCACTAAGGACCCTGAACTAACGAGGGTCTAATAGAGTTTCCTCTGACCCTTTAAGTTGTTTGGTTTTCAAGCGGATCAGCCTATTCAACCCGCTGTATATGCATTACATTTAGTCACTGGTGCTCAAAGTCGGTTTCCCGACACAAAATCCCCTAATTTAGGGTTGTTCAATTCTCAGACTTAATATAAGAAATCTGCATCCAACAATGGTTTGGATAAGCTTTTAAAAGTATTCAAGTATTGAATTTATAAACGTAATGTCTAGCTGAACTATTAGCTTTTGACATTTTTAATACAGTTCATGAATCAAGAACTAATAAGCTTCAAGTGCACTAAGTGCGATTTTATAAACAATATGGATGTGGGATAATTTTAAATAATTAAACCACTTCAAGCTTTGACAATAAATACAAGTATAGAACTTGTTCAACAATAAATGAGTAGGGTTAGAGAACTTGCATGTCTGCTCAGCTACAATAAATGTCTAGTTTTAACTAACTTGCTTTGAAAGACCTAACATTAATAAAGTCGGTATAATAATTAGTACGGCGTATTTGCATAACTATACGCTTAATAATGAACTTATTTACCACACATAAGTACTAACACATAATTTACATTAGTCAAAACAATATTATTAACCTTATAGACCCTTAATCATTTTAGGTTAATAATTTAATAAGTTAGAAAATATTTTTCTTAAGTGTTGGACACTTATTAAACCCTTAAACAACTTATTACAATTGTTTAATTAAAGCATAATTAAATTAAATTTATTTTATTAACTCAATCTCTATTTAATTACTATTTAATCTTGATTAAATAGAAATGAATTAATTAACTCTAGTTATTATTTAAAATAAATAATAACTAATTGTAATTACTTATTATTTAATAATAATTAGATAATAAATAATTATTGACTTAATTTTAATATTAATCAACCAATAATTAACTAAGTAATTAACCTTACTTATTATTTAATTTAAGGAAATTAAATAATAGTTTACTAATTTTAATCCTCTTTAATTATTATTTAATGTCAATTAAATTATAATTAATTATTTAATTAATTTTAATTATTATTTAAGGTTAAATAATAATCAAATCATTCTTATTTATTATTTAAATTAAATAATAAATTATTACTCTAATAACTTAATTTCCATTAATCGTTATTTAATGCTAATTAAATAATAATTAATTACTTAATTATCCTTATTTATTATTTAATAATATTTAAATAATAATTAATTAATTTATAAATTTTTCTCTCTTTAATTATTATTTAATAGGAATTAAATAATAATTGCTAATTTATCACCTTTATTTATTATTAACATTTAAAATAATAAATAAATAATAAATTTATTTAACTTAACCATGATTAGCTAACTAGTTTAATATTTAAAATATTTAAATATTAAACTTAATGAAAAATATCCTCCCCAATATTATTTTTGTATTATTATTATTTTTGTTATAATTTTAAATTAATTTCTAAATATTTAAATTAATTAAAATTAACCCGAATGGCATTTCCGTAAATAAGTTGAAAACTGATCCGAGGGCAGAATGGTAATTTTGTCAAGAAAAACACGGAGGGGCATAAATGTAATTTCGCCGAAAAAATAACTACCGCGCATGGCGCGCGTCACCAAGTAATCGGACCAAAACGGTACCGTTTTGTATAACCGTTGAACGACTTCCGCGCATAACGCGCGGAGTAAATTTCATTTCTGCCAATCGACGTCGTTTGGCTCCGTGTTTTCGGTGAACAGTGGTTGCGCGTATTGCGCGAAAACCCTTAAATTTTTTTCTTCTTCGCAGAATGTGAACAGTGTTCCGGCACACACATTTTAAATAAAAATATACATTCAATAAATCTTTAACTCTTCAATAAAAATCCAAAAAAATTGCCAATCACCTTATATTAATTTATAACATGAAAAATTAATTTTTCATGATTTAATATCATTATTTTTTTATAAAAAAAAATTTACATCACATAAACTACCACTACTCATAATTTTTTGTGTATAATTCCATTTTGAGTGATTCAAACTTTGTTTTTCTTATGATTTAATGTTCTATAATATTAGAACATCAAACCTAAGTTTTATAAAAATATTTTTGGTCATAAATTTCAAGACTTGATTATACACTATTAAACACATATTTTAGCATACAAATGATACCAAAATACAAACCAATCATATTAAACTCAAGCATGGCATAAATATTATCACTACACATTAGTAACTATATCAACATGTTTATACTAACATGATGATTTATTTAATTTAAAAGCAAGACTTCATTTAAAATAACCATTACCTTGATTTAATGGCTATCTTCCTTTTTTCTTCCAAAGTAGGTTGTGAATGACATGAACAAAACTAACTTCTCCTTCTTCCTCCTTAGTCTCTCAAATATTATGCTCTCACTAAAGCTTTTTCTCTCAACTCTCTCTTTTGGTTTTGGAGCAAAAATGAAATAACATTTATCAATTTCAAGTATACTTGAAAAATTAATAGATACACATAATGTATCTAATAATTTTGACCATTACAAGCTAGCTATTGGATACTTACACAAGTTAACAAGCCATGACTTAGTTGGTGAAAAGAAGCATGGTTTCATGTACTACAAAAAATAAAACAAGCAATCCTTTTATTAAATAAATAAATAAAATAAACTAAAATAACAAGAAAAATCAATTTTTCTCTCCCTCATTCAAGCATGGTCGGCTGATCCAAATTTGGTTGTCCCAAAATTGAGTCACTTTCCACTTTTTAATTAATTTATTAGTTATTTAATTGTTTTTCCAAATGGGCCAAGTATTGGGCTTTAATTTAAAATACCAATTGGGCTTCTATTAAATTGTTTGGGCTACTAAATTGTTAAATTTTATTATTCTCCACTTGAGCTACTAGTTGACCCATGTTGGGCTAATTTAATAATTTACACATTAATTATTCAATCCATGATTAAATAAATAATTAGATTGAATAAATAATTAAATATTCTAACCCATAAGTATTAAATTACTAAATGGACTAATAAATATTATTATTATTATTTCACATTATTTACATTAATTAATAATCATATTAATTAATTTATTATATTTAATTAACTCATTATATTCAATTTAATTGAATATTCAATTAATAGGAAACTTATCAATTATTTTGATATTAAAACTTTAGGGTTTGTTCACTAATTTAATAACATATTAGTGACTCCATTTAATTAATTTTAGTAATTAATTACATAATTATTTAATCACATAATTAATTAATCATATAAAAAGATTTAAATAATCTCGTAAAACTAACTCGTTGAAAATTAAATTAATAATTTAATTAATAAAGACGTGAAAATTCTAGAACATTACAGTACCTCTAATTTTACTACTACAGTATTTCTTATTCTATTTGTCTTTTATCTCATATTCAATTACTTGCAATATTCCTAGGGCCCAAGGTCCTCAAATAAAAAAAAAACGTATAAAAAGTAAATAAATTGTACTATATCATCCGTCTATCAATAACTAAATGCTATATCTATTTATATTACTAAAAAATAAGGTATAATATTAAAATTTATATTATATTATATTTTTTAATTATATAAATAAATATAATATTTAATTATTATATATATAAACTTGTCCATAACTTAATATGCGCACTATAATAATTATATTTCTTATAAACTTTATAATGAAAGCTCTTAGACTTTGAGCCATCCACTTTTGTTGTTAAAGTCACTAGGTTAGAGTTTATTTATATTATAAAGTGGTTCTGTAGTCATTAATATTATTAATGTAATTGTGTCGGTTTTTTTTTTTGTTCTTATAAAATTAGTTATATAACTATTTTGTCTTTTTTATATTTTTTAATTTTTTTATTTAGTCTTTTAAATTATACAAAAAATTTATTTTATTTTACATAATTTATATATACAATACGTGTAACATGAAATACTAGTAAATACAGAGATGTTCACTTCATCCAAAATTATCATCAACAACTGTACTAATTGAAATTATCATGCCGACTATTGACAATCAATTGATTGGCTAGCTAGGTCGGTAACCCTTTATATATATCCACCCATTAATTAATTATCTCACCCTTTCAACAAAAGAGGAACTGTGTGATTCTCATACTTGGACGTGGTTCTTTATCTAGCCAGCGTCATATATATCCCTCCAATTTTATTTTATCTTGCCCTCTTTATGAGAAATTACTGCAGTTTCTTTTGGGAGATTGAGATATATATGGGAGAGTATTTTTTGAATCTTTATTTCCACCCAATTCCGTTTCAAATCAAAGTGGAAAGTGTTGTATTATTAGGACTGAAAATGAAATTGAATTTGGCTGTACAATCATACAAAAAATCGATCAAATTACACTAATACAACCATACTGTACTAATGATGTTTATTATATTTGTTTAAAGTAATATAAGCCAAAACAATGTCGTTTTGGTCATTTAAAAAAATTAAAACTGATTCACTTATGGAAATAAATCTATTTGAATATTTCTTATTTGCTATTTTCTTTTTATGTGTAATTAATAATGTGATATTTGATTATTTAAATTTTTTTGGCAAATTAATGTTTTAACAAATAAATTCTTATTAGAGACTTGTTTATTGTAGATTTATTCATTACAAATAAATGTTAATTGTAGACTTAGTTCATGGAATTTTACATTTTATATCTCTATTTTACCTTGGTTTATTTTCAAATTTGTAATTTAACATAACTCTCTATTTCTTATGAAAAATATATTTTTCAGTATGTATATGTTCAATCGATTTTGAACTCAAAATCGCACTGCACATTTCAAAATCGTACCGCACCAATCACAAGCGATTTTATGTGCGGTTTTGAATCGTCAAATCGCACCTACGCGATTTCGGGTGCAGTTTAGACTTCTAACCGCGTCAAATCGCACTATTCTCTATGTTACATATTACCACGTCAGAAGAAGATGGATAGAATTAGACTATTTATACTTGTATCGGGTACCGACCATGAAAAAGGTAAATAAATTGTACTATATTTTAAAATTACTGTATAAACTATTGATAGACGAATGAAAATATTGTAGCGAAATTGTATTATATATCTCATATTAATTCATTATCAATGAAACTTACACCTGTATAACTTGACCCAATAACATAATTTTACGATCAAATTCACATCAATTCATTACCAATGCAACACATATCTTTGTAAATTGACTCGATAAATATTTTGGATCACATTTTCACTTAAAAAGTTAAACTATTAAGTTAACATTCTATCATACTTTTTAACTCATTTACACTTTTGAATTTAATCGATGTAGGATTCATTTAAAATATCTCCATTGACCCATAAGTTTAAGCCATTAAATATTGGGTTCATTTATGTATATTAATTTTTACCTCTTTTACATTATTGAATTTAACAATTTCAAAATCAATTTTAAACTAAACTCATCGAGAATTGAACATCATCCATTAAGAGCACTTTAAATGAAGCATTAACTCTTTATGTGCGGAAATAAGACACTAACATATATATTTAATCTAAAAAATTAACCTGTCAGATCTTAGATTTATTTATATATATTAATATTTTATTTATTTATTATTTATCGATATAAGAGTCTAACTTAATTGTATACATAAATGTGTATAACTTAATTGATGACGACTTATAAATTGCGTCACTCACCCCTTCGAGAATGTTTTTGCTGCCAATAGTTTCAAATAAATTTAAAAATTAAATGCGACTAGGCTAGCTCACTCTCTCCTATGCAGTATATATGTGCTTGTTTACACCTTCCTAGAAGTTGCAACTTGCAAGAGCTCTTATGAGACGGGGTCGTACGGTGCCCTTTTTTTTTTCTTTTCAAAAATAAAATATAATTTTTTATACAGTACACTCTCTCCCGTGCACCTATTATTAGAAGCTCCGCCGGATAGTTCATCGGCCAAAAGATCTAATTAGCATGGACACTAAAGTCATCTCCACCGGAATCCCTTACTCTAAACTACCGGAGAGTTATATCCGGCCAGAATCCGATAGACCCAATCTTTCCCAGGTCGAAGACTGCGAGAATGTACCCGTAATTGACTTGGCTTGTAAAGATAGAGATCTAATAATCCATCAAATTGGCGACGCGTGTACCGGATATGGCTTTTTTCAGGTACCCATATATGTTTTATTATTCGTTGACAGTTATGTTCCTTCATTCTTCACTTTTGTTTTTTTTTTGAAATATTCGTATTTGACGTCTAAACTCTTTACTCTTTTTTGAAATATTTGTGTTGAACTCTCGACACTTTTTAAAACGTTATTTTGATTATTTTTTTGGGGCTAAAATTCATAAGTGCATGTCCGTACAGACCTTTTGAAGTACTCGAGTCTGATATGAACCTTCATCCGAGTTCACGTAATTTAAGACGGTAGTATTTGATTTAATACTAATATCTGTGTGACATAGCCTTATGTTTTATTTTAATGACTTTAATTAGGTGGTTAATCACGGAGTAGGAAAGGAAATAATGGAGAATATGCAAAAAGTAGCGACTGAGTTCTTCTGTTTACCAGTGGAAGAGAAACTGAAGCTTTACTCTGACGATCCATCAAAGACGATGAGGCTGTCCACAAGTTTTAATGTGAAGAAAGAAACTGTTCACAATTGGAGAGATTATTTAAGGCTTCACTGCTATCCTTTGGACCAATATGTGCCCGAATGGCCATCCAACCCTTCTTCCTTCAAGTTAGTATTACTACCACTGCATCTTCTCTCCTTTGCCTTTATATATTAGTTCTTTCGTTATCCACAAAGTTAAAAGTTAAAAATATTACGGTAATAAATAAATAAATAACTAAGTTCGACTATATATTCACGGGTAAATTTACACATATAATATTTAAATATTATATTAAAAATTATATTTATTTATATTATAAAAAAATAAAATATAAAATTTTCTTAATATGTGTCTTAAAGGCATATGTTAAGTCTTAAAAATAAGAGATGAGATTTATTAAATATTATTTATTTATGCATTTATACTAAATTTAATGTATAAAAAAATAATATATTAGTGAACTTTATATATTGAATTTAATATAAATATATAAATAAATAATATTTAATAAATTTTATTTTTTATTTTTCGTATTTAACATATATTCTTAGGAGAGAATCCTTTTACTTATTCTATATTCACCAACTGTGCATGCATTAAGCATTAAATGGTCGAGTCCCTTTTCACCTTTATATATATCTACGTCAATGTGACATTTCATTGTGTATTAGTGTTAAAAGAACGAAAATTATTAAATATTTTTGAGATATTTTATCACGTGGCATCTTATGTATTGTTGTTTTAGTATTTAAAAAAATTAAAATAATAATATATATTAGTGTGAGATATTATATGATAAAATATTTTAAAATTATTAAATAATTATTCTAAAAGAACACGTAACAGTAATCAGTATATTAACACTCTTAACTTAACATTTTTTATTTTAGAATAATTATAAATATACAATATCTAAATAATATATATATCTTAATTATTAAAACGTAAAGTATGATATTTAAATTCGTATTATATTTTATTTTTTTAATAATTAAAATAAATATAATATTTAATTTTATATTTAAATATTGTGTTTGAGTTGTTGTTTATTTCATCTACCTGAGTGCATGTGACATTTACTTATATATAGTAATGGTGCCAGGAGGAACACGTACTAGTACTCAATATACTAAATTCTCTATTTAATAACGTTTTTTTATTTCACCCGGTATATTTCACGTTGAAGAAATCAAAAAAAAGAAAGATAGATGAGACTAATGGTAATTAGTAATAGTCACTAGTAATTATATATGGAAGTAAAATTAAATTAGATATATTACCCAATCAAATTATTAGTGTTTCAATTGTAATGGTTGGTGTTCAATCGATGTAAACATAGCATTCAAATGGGACTTATTGCCCAAAGGATTTTCCGTATCTTGGACCAATATTTTAAATAGTGCTTCTAGTAGACCTACAACCGACGTAATCAGCGGCGCGTTTGAAAGTGGGTTTATTTTAATTTTTCATGCTATATGTATTTATTATTATTAGTCAAAAAAAATTAAAATATTTAAATAAAAGAATAAGAGAAAATAGAAATAAAAAGTCGAAAGAGAAAAGAAGCAAATGAATTTATTTTCATTCTAAAATGTAACATATAAAACTAGACTAAATATATAACTTTACTAATTGCGTTTAGAAATTATTTTTTAAACTTTTCGTTATGGTGATAATTATGAATGATAATGAAAAAAGAGTAATCAAAATAAATTAATATATATGTATGTATGTAATGAAGAGAGTATTGTAACGACTTAGAAGTAAGAGCGTAAACGAATCGAGTTGAGTCGAATATTAAATTATTTAAATTTAATTTATTAAATTTATCGAGTATGAAATAAAGTTTGATTGAGGTTCGTTTTACTATCGAGTCAGGTACGATCTCGTATCGAGTCTAAGTAATTTAAATTTATCGAATGAATATGATCTGAATATTAATAAAAAAAAATATAATTTAAAGATATTTAAATAATTTATTGAATTTTAAATTTTATTTATATTTAAAATCAAATAAATATGAATTAAATTCTTAATCAAGTAATACGAATCAAACCGAAATCATTTAATTTATTTTACCTCCGGACTTGGGAGGTTTATAGATGAGAGGTGGGAGTAGTACAAAACTACATACTCCGTCGATTGTCAAGTTCTAATATTGAAAAGTGGCCGACGTAACTTGACATGTCATGGTTGATGCATCTTCACCTTGACTTTTGCAAGTCTATTTATTTGGCTTCACCACATGGTGGTGATGGCGTCATATAGATAAATCCGTGTTGATGTCAGCAAATTCATTAATGTGTGGCAATAATAATCATATCGGTAGTTTATACATGAATAAATCTAAATGTACAGATATAAAAATTAAATATAAATTTAAATATTAATAATATTTATATTATTAAAAATTATTTTATTTTTTAATAGTATAAATATTTGATTTATTTGTTTATAGATTTTTCTGATGGCACTCGTGTATAAATTATATAAAATAAAATAAAATATTTATAAAATTAAACAATTAAATAATATAATTAAATTTATAAAAATAAAAAAATAAAACAAAAAATTATAATATAATTACATTTAACGGCTATAATCACTTTATAATGTAGAGATATTTTATGACAAGTTGACAACCATACGTAATCATCCATATATTGAGTGGCGGACGTGACCCATTATATATTTTAATTTTAATTAAATATTATACATATAAAATATAAAAAATTAATATTTTCACAAATTAATTTAATATTTTTATATATGAATCGGTCTTATTTGATTTGTGAAAATATCAAATATTAATATTTTTATAAGTTAAGTTGATATTTTTATAAATAAATTTTATTTAATCTAATAAAAATATCAAATTAATTTATAAAAATATATCGATTTTATTTATATATTAGGTCAAGATTTGAAGACCAGTTGCACTCCGACGTGTCTATATTACTATTAGCTTTCTTAATTATTACACTATACATACTTTTTGTATTAATTGATTTAATTCAATTTTAACTAAATCATTTGGTGGTCGGAATACAAATAGAAAATTGATATTTTTATATATTTTTTATATATTTTCATACAGTAGAATTTATAATTTAAAATTATAATTAAAAATGTATAACGACAAAAAATCGTGACTATAATTTTAAATATAAATCTTATCATATAAAAATATTAAAAAAATATATAAAAATATCAATTCTCTATAAATATTCTCTATAAATATTTCAATAAGATACTAGTACTTATTCTTCAGTTTGGTAATTAAATACTCTAATAAGATACTAGTAGTTATTATTCTTCAGTTTGGTACTTAATTAAAATATATGATTTTATTAAGTAATAGATAGGTCTTATATAGGTGGCACAGATATCTCTTACTTATCAGGATGATGTTATCCTTGATGTTGCCATCAAATCTACTCATCCCACCGCATTTATCGTCGATGAACTCGGTATCCACCGCAGCTTTGTAATATACACTCATTTAACCAATAATTTATATACTTAACTTTGTAAAAAAAAAAGATGAGACCCAGCATTTATATGATAAATTTTATTATTTTTTATAAAAATTATTATATAGATCATTATAAAACATCATTACATATATCTTTTTTCGTATTTACCATGCTCAATTCACACTTAATATTAGAGGGATGATGCTAAGTAATTAGACAGAAACAGTTTAATTTATATAAATAAAATATTAATTACTTGTACAATATAATTTATTAATATTTCATTATATTAAATTAGTTAGACAGTTTGTGTTTAGTAGCCTTATTTTTTTTTTCTCTCCAAAAGTGACCTTAACTTTTTTCAAAAGATTATGGGTTCTGACCACTAGTTCGCTGCTCAACAATTTTTCGACAAGTTTAAAAAAGAGAACATTGGTTTTGAAGATCTGTTTATTTATTTATATTCATTTTTAACTATGGTTTTTATATATATATATATATATATATATATATATATATATATATTATGGAAGCTAAGTAAGTAATTAACTAAATACTTTGATGTTGATAGGGAGATTGTGAGTAATTATTGTGAAGAAGTTCGGAAATTAGGGTTGAGATTGGAAGAAGCAATATCAGAGAGCCTAGGGCTGGAAAAAGAGTACATAAAAGAAGTGTTAGGAGAACAGGGGCAGCATATGGCTATCAACTTTTATCCGGAGTGCCCACAACCAGACCTGACTTACGGATTGCCTGGACATACTGACCCAAATGCTCTCACCATCCTCCTTCAAGATCTCCATGTCTCTGGCCTGCAAGTCCTCAAGGACGGCCGCTGGTTAGCTGTCAAACCTCACCCCAATGCATTTGTCATTAATATTGGCGACCAATTGCAGGTATTATTCCATACCGTAAAATATATGATTAATATTATTTTTTAAAGTTACTGTTTGAAACTTTCGTAGCCGAGAAATTGACAAAGAGTCATTTAGTTTTTGACGGAATAATTACAAAAATTATAAATTATTTAATTTTTTTTTACTAATTATAAAGATTTATCGTTTTCAAAAGTTAATTAATCATACTAATTTATTTTAAATTTGAAAATATTTTAAATTATTAATTTTAAAAATTCAAATTTGATCTTATATTTTAAATTATTAATTTAATCGTTTTATTATGATCGAGCTATGTTAAACCTAATTTAGTTGATGGTATTTAATTTTGGAAATTGATATTTAATCTCCAACCACCAAATCGTCTTATTTCAAAAGTCATATTAAGTAGTAGCGGTCAAGGTGAAAATTTCCAACTTTCTTAAATTCATATAAAATATAAAAAGTTCTATCAAACATCATTTTCTAAAGTTGCATTATTAATTATTTACTAATAAAGTATTTTAACGCCTGCCTTAAATCCTACTCAATGAGGGACACCCAATTGACAAACAAAAATCAGTGCTTTTTTTTGACAATGGCTGAAAGTTTTCACACAATGTTAAGTGTGAATTGAATACTATAAAAAATTAAAAATAAAGGATCCATTAGCCGCAAAATAGATGCATGCATGCTTTTGATCCCATTATAAACTTAATATATGATTTAAAGCCACAAATATATATAT
This sequence comes from Hedera helix, assembly GCA_947179155.2. Taxonomy (NCBI): domain Eukaryota; kingdom Viridiplantae; phylum Streptophyta; class Magnoliopsida; order Apiales; family Araliaceae; genus Hedera; species Hedera helix. The sequence goes on along the minus strand of OX359265.1, from coordinate 1,865,865 downwards.
GTTGAATGGTAAAAAAAAATTTAGTTGAAAATTGTTATTATTCTTTTATTGTAGGCATTGAGTAATGGGAAATACACTAGTGTTTTTCATCGAGCCGTTGTGAATGCCGACAGAGCAAGGCTGTCCATTGCTTCATTTCTTTGCCCATATGATTGTGCCATGATAAGTGCTCCCAAAAAACTCACTGAAGATGGATCTCCAGCCATTTACAGGGGCTATACATATGCAGAGTATTATAAGAAGTTTTGGAGTAGAAATCTTGATGATCAACACTGTTTGGAACTTTTCAAGAACTAAGAAAGATTATTCAGTGGTCCTTGGATAAATTCACATAGTGCCCCAAGTCAATGAAATCTTTTCATTCTACAAGTAGTACGATACCACTAAAATGGAAAATTTTTATTGACTTAGGCATCACATGACTTTACTCCAGAACCATTGAATAATTTTTCGCTAGTTAGGTGTTATGCATGCTCGGTGTATCTCAAAATATATGGTTGTGTTAATTTCATTCTTTTCAGGTACATGGCAATCATCGCGTATACACTACAACTGACTAATCATTTAAACTATTACTGATGATTTTACTTTTCATATACTGTTAGTGAATACGCGAATAGTTTAAGAAAATTGATATTTTCACAAGCTAATTTGATATTTGTACAAGTAGGTTTCATTCGATCTTATGAAAATATCAAATTAGTTTGTGAAAATATTAATTCCACAAGAGAATTGATATTTTCACGAGTTAATTTGATATTTCTACAAGTAGGTTTCATTCGATCTTGTGAAAATATCAAATTAGTTTGTGAAAATATTAATTCCACAAGAGAATTGATATTTTCACAAATTAATTTGATATTTTTATAAGTGGGTTTTATTTGATTTTATGAAAATATCAAATTAGATTGTGGAAATATCAATTCCTTAGTTTAATTCTCTTCAAGTGTTGGTATAGTTTAAATGATTAGATCGAAGTTGTACACATGTACATATCGAATGCCATGCACCTGAGTCGTGCGCATGCTGTTTTGCTAAACATGAAAAGCAAATTAAATTAAGGTAATGGAAAATTGTCCATCTTCATGGAATAATGTAAGCACTTGCTGGCCATAAATGTTTCTGCACAAAGTGGATACAGCTGCAACTACCCTAGCAAGAGGAAATTAATTATGTGGGCTTGCCATTTATGAAGGTGAAGGAACTCTTTTCTATTCTAGACCAATACCAAAATAATGTAAGCATGCTTTTAGATGAAACCCTATTTGTTCATTACTATCAGTTATATATGTCAATCAGTCGATCATTTCTTGCTTATGTTACTAAGTGCCAACAAGTATTATATGTTATGCTAATTATATAATTTGGCGTTGCTGTAGATTATTCGTTTTAATTCATAATCTTTCCTAATTATTCGTTTTAATTCATACACTTCCTTAGTTTAGGCGATGGGGGCCTGTGGGAATCAATGGAATTAAGGCCTTGTTGATTCTCCAGTTTGGTTATATAAGATGGAGAAAAGAGACCATTAAAATCTTGAATTGGATATCTTAATTTGGGAAATGACAGACGGTGACATTAATTTTGGAAATGGCAGAAATTTCCCTCCCTCCCCTTCTAAATCTGCAACAAGTTGTCGTTGGAGATTCACCTTTTTTGATTCAACTGCTTTTGCATTCGAAAGTATGTGGGTTCCTTTGTAGTGGGATTCATAGAAGACTCGTATGCATGTGAGAGGGAGATTAAATTATTCACCATATTTAAAGAACGTAGAATAGTTTTTCCGAAATACGGGACTGAATTGCGAGCGATTGAATTCTACACAGATCTACTTGTTCAATAATTTGAATAGTCTAGGTAGGGAAGATAAGAGAGCCAACTGGAAAGTGAATGTGTGTGGCATGCAATCGCTCCTCTAGTTGGAAAAAAATATTCTCAAAACACTAGTTTGAGGAATCATAGCATGGAATTAGATTACTAGTCTCACGTGGAAAATAGTATTGTACTGTATTAGTTAGTGCCCTCATATGAGGGACTAATTAGAAGGAGGGGATGGGGGTTAAGAATAGGTACAAGTGCACTATATGAAACTACATAGAACACAAAAAGATAATTTTAACCATTGAAAGATGGAGTCTGACACGAAAATTTGTGTTAGGTTTCACTTTTTAATGATTAAAATGTATATAATGTTTGGTTGTAGTATATGTAAAGTTATTCAGGGTTAATTGTTCAAAGTTTGGAACAAATTTTTATGGACCAAATTTTCACTTGTTAATTAATATTTTTAGAATTATCTTTATTATGTTTTTTTTTAATAACCCATCTCATTACTTAACAACATTTAATAAATTGATTCTATCTCTAAGGTTTTATCATTTTATCTTCTCCAAGTAAATTTTTTATCTATATCTCTCTTATAAGTAATTTTATATATATATATATATATATATATATATATATCAATTGACAGACTAGGTTGCTATTTAAAGTTTAAGATGAAATAATAATTTATTCACTATAATTTTCACCATAATCTAGTGTAAAATTATTCTTATCTTACAAATTTATAATTCTTTAATTATGACAATTTGATTATTTAAACTTTAAACTAAATATTGTAATAAATTTTAATTTAATTAATATAAATTACATTATAAATAAATATATTGAAACTATTTAAAACAAGTCAGAGTATTTAAGACATTTTTTTATACAACTACTAAGAGTAGTAGTAGGGTTTTAATTTTTTTTGCCTATCCCTACTCTTAGTAGCGAAATGATTTTAATCCCTATTAATCTTGCCTGTTAGATCCCATAATGGACGATAATAGATATTTTTGCTGAAATAATATCTATAATAACTATTTGCTATATATAATTGGGATGATAAAATCCTCAAAATGATTAAGAGAAAAAGGATCAATTTTCACCAATGTTTTCAGACGATTTGACCGATCATCATACTGAAAAAGATATCGAGTAGATGGATCACTGATCCACCCAATAGTCGAATTATTATTGAACCGATAACGTCATAAATACAAAAAAATATATATTATTAATAATTAATAAAATTTTTATTTTTTTAAGCTAAAATATAATGAAATAATGTTATAATATTAGTAAATATTTCATTTTAAAAATAAAAATATTAAAAAACACTTTAAAATTGGGTTAACTAACCGATTTGACCAGTTTGACTGATGGTAAATCGAGTTTTGATCGGATCAATGAAAATTATTTTTTTGGGACCACACTGGACCGTCGTGCCAACCGATTTCAATCGGACCATGATCCGAGTCGGGTTTTAAAACCATAGTTTTCACTACATAATAATTTATCTAGAGAATCATCTAAAAACATTTAGTTTAAATTAAGGAGTGACATTTATAAATGTGTATTTAATTTTGCATTAATTTGGTGGATAATATTTATAAATTTGCTATTTCATTAATTTAAACTATAATTTTATATTATTTTTTAAGAACTTATACCATTACAATGTGGTACATTTCAATCCTAAGGGCAACCTAAATGGTATATTCTCATACATTAAATTTCTCTATACTACCCCACCTCCCCAAAAAAAACAAAAAATTCATAATCCCGATTGTTACAACGCCTTGTATTAGAATTTTAGTAAAATAACCTTTCACCAGACCAGTTTTATGTATTATCTTTATGAATATAGTCGAAGGAGGAATGTGGTAGGGTTTTTTTTTTTGTATGTGAAAAGTTTAGTCTTTTTACTTCATAATTTTATCCTTCAATCTACTTACTATTTTTAACTCTATTTTATTATCTCATCTTCCTATTTTTTAGAATTAAATCTTCTCATTTTTAACAGTTATAACTTTGTCACGTAAATTAGTTTATATTATAAAGCGATCATGACTGTTAACAGGGGCGGATCCGGGATCTGTTCCTAGCAGGGGCGGATTTGAATGATACAATTTTAACTGTCTAATATTAATTTCTTTAACCGTGTTCTCAAGGCTTCAAATCAAATTTGTTTTCTGTATTCAAACAAAATCAAGCCGAAACACATCAAAATCAAGCTACAAACACAACCAAATCAGGCCACGAAACAAAATCACCAAAAAAAAAAGATCATAGGTGTTATATGTTATATGGTTCCAAAGAAAGCATGTTCTAGCATCCAGAATAACACTTAGAACAATTATTTCTAACTTTATAAAAAGAAAATGAATCATGCCTAGCTTGGCGATTTAGCCGACTGACTTTTATTTATTAAAAAAAATTTGAAAAAAAGAATCAAGACTTGTATGTCCACTTCCTCTCCTTAGACCACAATCACAATTCACAAAGGAGGAAAGTTATTATCTTTCAAGTGATTAAAAATTTTCCTAACCTCTTTTTCCATCCAAACTCACAAACACAACCTTAGTGGCACTGCAATAAAAAAGGGCTTCATCACTTGGACTTGAGGTTGCATTGAGGTAAGATATTCAAACTTATATGATTTACACACAACAATAAATTAACAAGACAGATATTTAGACATGGTTCGACAGGCCAATAATCTTCAATTCAACAAGTACCACAGAGTATTTTTACACTATATTTTGAAGTGAAGGAAAAATTTAACAAATGAGAGGAAATATAACATCATAAGCAACCCCCTTCAGTTAACAACAGAACAGCAGAAGATATATCTCAACACCAATATAAAATTATAAATTTCAATTTTATGCATAAACTAAAATTCAATCACCCTCATACGGTTGTAAAACACAATAAACTTAAAGTTAACATCTAATATATACACCCAATGTGACAAAGAAAAAACAACACAAACATAGATTCAGATAATCATAACCAAGTCTACAGTGTACTAGAAACCCCTAAAAATTACTCTCATATAATCAATTATAATCAATCAAATAAACTCAAAAGTAAAAATGAAACAACCCTTGCTTCTCAACAAATACTCAGGATATTAAATATAATAAGAAAATCCAGATTCAAGCAGTACAGAAACCTTATAGACAAAGTAAACCATAGAAGCAGAACCCTAACTACCAGAAGAAGAAAAAATCAAAAGGTTTTGTTGTTCAAATAAGGCTAATAAGCAAAAATAGTGCAATAAATCAAAGACCCAAAATCAAAAAAATCATAACTTTGAAACTTTACCACCATAAGAAAGTAAACAAGAGATCTTTGAGAAGCCAAAATGGTGTCAATCAGCACAACTGCCACAAAAGACTGATTTGATGCTCTCAATCTTACTTAGGGGCGGAGACGCAGAGTCATGATCTCATGGAGTCCTCGAGACTTGAGATCCAGGAAACTGAGGATTGGATTTGGATTTTTTTTGGTGAAGGGCTGAAGACTGAAGTAAAGGGGAGAGCGAGAGTTTGAATACATACACCGTGTGTTTAGTTGTTTTAGAGTAGTAGTAGTGTAAATTTTTTTTAGTCCTGTAAGTTTAATTTTTTATAAATCTGCCCCCTCAGGTTTAATTAATTTTATTTATGCTCCTGCCACTTATAAAAAAATAATTCAGTATAGACAAGTGCCTATGCTGCCCTATGAATGCATCTGCCCCTAAAGTCTGCTAACGTCATGTATACTTGACATCTCTTGTCACAATTATTAATTTTTGTCTCTATAAGTTTAATTATATTATTATTTTGTTTTTTTTAATCTAGAACTTTTATGTCTTCCTATTTAATCTTTTAAATTTCATAAAATTTTTACTTTATTTTCGTACTATTTACAGGTGATGCGTATGCAAGCTGGTGCACTTAAAAATATAAAGATTGATTATTCATACCTGTTTTGCCTGGCCTGTTAGGAAACATTGGGCCCATGGGGGCAGAAGTGTTTGGGTAATCTTCTAATTCATATTGGGCTTTTATTTTTATATATCCGGTATTAAAATTGGATAGTTTCTTTCTCTTCGAAATCGAGGAGTCAGGTCAGTCAAAATATCAAACGACTCAAATCAAGCAATTTCAATTTTCAAAATTTTAAGTATAGCTTGTTCCTCTGTTCCAACGTTCCCTCCCTTCTTTCCTCTCTCTAGGGTTTTGAGTTCTCCATGATCTGGGTTTTAACATGGCCGATGAAAAGAAAAAAGTGGTAGTGGAGACGGTGATAGACATAGATTTGAATTATCCTGCTACATTTGAAGGAGAGGGGACTCCGCTGAGACCCATCTTTTGTTTGAAGAATAAACTCGAAATGAAGGATTTTGAAGAGAGAGAAGATTGTTTCATCCTTGATTTTGATCCTGATGATACCCTTGATCTCTCCAATCTTTCTGTTTCTAAGGGTTCTAAGAATGCTGATTCCCCTGATATCTCTGTTGTTGCTGAAAAAGGCCAGGTATGTCAATGTATATGGTATTGAATTTCTATATGCTAGGGGAAAAAATTATCTTTACATTTGGGAAAATGGGTTTCCCTTAATTTTATTTTCAATCCCTGAGTTTTGTGGTATTCGCCGATTTCAGAGCATGAAACCCATCATTGGTGTAAAAAAAATAAAAATAGAGTTTGCTTTTAGTTAACTTAATCTTATGTTTGGTGATCATGTCTATATAGGTTGCTTGTAGAGATTTTCCCCATTCTAGGCATAGCTGCGCAAAATATCCATTTGAGAAGACTACCCATGAAAGCTATTGTGAACTGGTATCCGAGTTCTGTCTCGTAAATCTAATTAATAGTGCTTCTTAATTGTTTTAAGTGTTTTGCTTGAGGGTATTTGAGGGTTTGTTTCTTTATGATTGGTTGGTTGCAGTGCTACTGTTTTGTTTGCGATATAGCCGCTCCTTGCAAAAGCTGGACTGGGATGAGTGGACATTGTCATGCTATAAACAATGAAGTTTGGAAAGCTCAGAGGAAAGTAATGCAAGAGCTCCAGAAGCCTAACAGATGATGAACTCTTTTGACTAGAGACTCTTGCTTTCCTAGTGTTTTGGCTATCAAAGTTTGAAATATCCCATCAATACAAATATTTTAAGCTATCCACTATAGTAGGGTAGAAGAGTAGAATCTCAGTTTGGCTCTGTGGAACTGATTACATGAAATGGATACGCATTCAAGCATATCTCCATTCTACTAAAGTATTGTATGTACATACTTGTGCCCTTATATGCAACATATGCTGAAATTTGAAAATTAATCAGTTTGAGGTTTAAGGCTTAAAGCTTTTAATTTTTTTCATTCTTCCATGATCCATCCCCCAACTTAATTCAATTTCAAATGCTTTTTTTGGATGAAATTTGAAATGTTCAAGTTTGTTGTATTAATTGAGGGGAATCTACTGGCCTAGAATTTTTGTTTATAGACACAACAAGATAGTTAAAGAGTCGTGAGATCTTAAGGTGAAATTGTTGGATGCCGTCTGAGGTCACAAGTACAGTATATATCTGATTGGGGGTAATGATCTTGTATACACTTCCTGTATGTCTGGAAGGGCTTTATATTTAGAGGTTTTCGGATATGGCGTGAAAATATTGTGGTTGGTTTTAGTGAAACGATAAATAACAATGCTGTGCGTTCTGATGTTTCAGATTATAAGTGTTCTATACTGCTAAGTCATCTAAGATTTTGTACTTGAAGTTTGCTGTTGGCTTTTGGTACTAGAAAGGTTCCTTTATAATTTTGCGAGTTCTGATGTTCAAATTGTTGAGCTTATGTCGTTTAGATAAAAGTATGAACGGGAAGGTTGTTGGTGGAACTCAGTAGGGATAGTATGCCCTATACCTATAAGAACATTGATATTTGCTGGAAAGCACCAGATAAAGGGGGAATTAAAGTAAATGAAGACTTAAACAAATGCGAGGGTACTAGTGGAATTATTACTAGAAATCCTGGTGGTGAAATTATTTTTTTTCTGAAGTAGCTACTTTTTCTTGGTCTACAGCTCTACTTGGCAAGAGCATAAGTAAGAGTAGTCAGTAATGGAGGAAGTTGGGGTCTGAACAAAAATATTGTTGAATCGGACTTGAGAATTGTTGTTTCTATTCTCCAAGCAAAAGCTAAGCATTCCTGTGACTGGAAGATCAAATGTATTCTGTTAGTCTATCACGCCTACAATATTTTGAAGACAGGAGGAAGTTGAGGCTGTTAAAAGGAAACAGTCTCTTGTAAAACAGATTGAAAGGAGTTTGCAAGTTCAGTTTGTCTTTGTTGTCTGTTCAGGTGGTTCATGTCCAAAAACAAAACAAAGAACATATTTGCCGTTGCAGTATATTTTTCCTTTGTCTCGCTTCGTATTCAACTCCCGATACTTTTGCATTATGATCTGATGAATTTCTCTAAATTCTTTTGCCAATCGACAGCCTAATCTTTAAAATGTTTCTGCATTGCTAACAGGTATCTTACCCGGCAATCGTCATGTGGGCATACGGAACTCTCACGTTTTACTGATGATCTACTTATTAGTATAAGATTGATACTCAGTTTTGAGTAGTGACTAACTTTACACTTCTTTAGAGACTTGGCTCTTCCAGAATTGAGTTGTTAATTGGCTTTTAGACCATGATCACCCAAATTGCTTATAAAAGCTGTAGTCATCCTGCAGTACAATGTGAGAACATAACAAAAGTTCAATGAGGGTGATATTGTGAGGGATGAGGCTGTCTTCTTGTATTTTCATTGGTTTGTAACTGAATTTTGATCAACACAAACGAACATAATTAATTTTTTATTTGCTATTTTTATTAATTTACTTTTAAAGTGACAAACAATGCGAATCCCAAGAAAAGTTTCATATGTTATACTCACTCTTTTCCATTATATAACTCGTTTAAGACATGATTACACATATTAAGAAATGTCATTAATACTAATGTTAAACAATTAATGTTGGTTTGAAATTTCATTACTATCCATACACTCATTAATTACTCTTCCTTCTCTCTCTCTTAATTATTTCATCTTTAAAGATAGAATAAGAAATGATTAAATTTGTTCTCCTAGATATATGTAAAACGACTTATATTTTAGAAAGAAAAAGAACTTCTAAAACGACCTATATAATGGAAATGAGGAAGGGAGTATAATTTAGTCTTGAAAGTTAATGGAGAAGTAAAAAAATTCGTGAATTTCTTATTTTATTTTATACTATTAAAAATAACTTCGAAAAAATCTCTTTTGTAATGATTGTAAATTCATAAAATGAACTATAGACCAATTACTTTTTATTTCATATTTTTGGGGGGAAAAATGGTAAGAGTCCGAAATAATATGAGAAGTTGTGGCTCAGAAACGCCCTGCACTTCTGACTAGGAAGTACTACAGTAATATTTGTTTGATTTGGAAATTTAAATTCTGAGTTTTTAAATAAAAGGATAACAAATACTGGAAAAATGGAAAAGGATAATTTGAACAGAAAGTATCTGGGGCCCAGAATGGAGGAACCCTAGGATAAAAACCCGTCATAGCAAGTATTGATGGCTATCAAACTTTATCCTCAGTTCTGAGCTGTTCATTTCACCACCACCGAACACCGCCGGACAGCGACTCCTCTCCGGAGAGAGAAAGAGAAGAAGAGAGTCACCATGCCTGGTCCCGTCGTCGAAGAACTTGAGATCGAGAAGAAGCTTGAGGTTTTATACTCCTCTCTCCCTACGTATGTAGAATCATTTGAATACTGATATCGTACGATATAAATTTACAGAACGAAGTGCCAGTGGTGGAAGACGTGAAGGAAGAAGATGACCACGACGATGACGCTGACGATTCTGATGACGACGAGGACGATGACAAAGAAGATGGCGCCCAAGGTCTCTTATTGTATAGTGTTTATTGTTGTATCTAATGTTTATCAATATATTTCATTTCCTACCGTTTCTAACTTGTGAATTTGGGGTTATTGCATGATATTTGTTAAAACATTTCACTTTTAATGCTCTTGCATTTGATGTAGAACATTTAATGTTATTAGTTGAGTGTTTCTTTGTGTGCTAGAATTTTTGTTTGAACCTTTTTTGACTTAAACTGATGAATTCTAATCGTTCCTGCTTGGGATTCTGATAAGGTGGCCTCTTCCTTTTCTTAAAAAAACATGTTTTCCTTTGATTTCCTTTTCATTTATTTTAAGTAATAGTAGCCGCTCGTATCCTCCACTAATGTGTAGTATAGAAGGTATTGTAAACTTGAATACTTATATAAGGTTTGAGAACTGAAATTTCCAAAAGGAGCAGTTGGGATGCATTTGTTTTATATTTTTGTGAAAACTCTATCTACTATTGGGGAATGTGCTGTAAACTGTTATGTGATTGTGATTAAATTAGTTGCTACCTTCGGTGCTCGAAGATAGTTATTGAATTTCTCATTTCATTTGGTTACTTCTCTTGTTTCTGTAACTCTCTTCACCGAGTTCCTACTGTGCAGCTACATAGTACCATTACAGTTTACTCATGTTTTTTGAGGGGTCAATGATTCTCTCGCCCAACATTTACAACTGCATCCATCATATTGCGAATAATCCCTCTGCATTCTGCCCAAAAATGAGATTCATGTTGATTTCTTGATATTGTAAAAACGTATCATGGTTTTGCCTTGAACACACTTAAGATTAATCTTTTCCAAAAACCTACCCCAATAACAAATGTTAGTCTTCAAATCTAATATTGAGGAAACTTAAAATTATGCCTAATTGTGAGCGACGACAAGTCATCTGGTCGCTGTTGGAAGTGTAAATCGGCAACTCGACTTGGTTGCCATTGCTAAGTGGTGCGACTTTAACAGTTAGTCATTGTCTAGTCAGTTCAAGTTGACAATTTACCCGACTTGGGAATAAACCCAAATTTTAGTTTAACTAACTCAATTCCAATTGACCTATAACCAAATAACTCACCAAATTAAAGATCCAAACAAATAAACCCAAACAAGTATGCGACCAAGGGTTTACTTTGGTTAAAAAAAACATTGGTAGCATTAAAAAAATGGAACTTACACAATCTAAACATTGGTGGCAAAAGAACATCGACCAATAGCTTAATTTTTTTTATTGTGTATGTAGATATCTAAATGAAAGATAGTTCGGGAGCCGAAAGTTATGAAATGAGCAAGGATCCTAATAGAGGTATAATTTTTATTATCAATGATATTAAATAGTTTTGATTATGAAATTGTAATTTTTCTACGTTAATTGTAATGTGAATATATATATATATATATATATATATATATATATATATATATAAAGAGTATTGTAAATAATTTGTCGCTTTACCTACAACTAGTCGGGCGCCTAGTCGACTTGTAATATCCCCTTCCCGAAATATAAATGGGGGGTTACGCACAAACAAAGACTAAACCGAATATCTAAATCATTTGGACAAAAAGAAAGCTCTCTTCATACTTCCTCTTGATTACCTGTTGGGAAAAAACACAGCATGAGTCAAATGCTCAGTACAGATAGAATGTAGAAATAAGAACTGAAATGTATCACAATAAAATATTATGATGAATCGAATGACGGGGTGTTATTTCATACCGAGCTCAAAACAAAATAGAAATATACCTTGTCACATAGGTAAGTCAAAATATTGTCACGTAGGCAACAACACATCAGACTACGAATCCAAACGTATGAAAAATTGAAAGGTGTGTTTGGTATAAACATCATCAATCCACATAACAGAAAATTAGGAACGACTTATACGCTTCCCACAACAAATCACCAAATGACCAACTCCCATCGAAGTAAAAAATGGAGACGCCGTGGGTTGAGCACATCGCCATGGAATGTGTCATATCTCGGTGCCAAGAGGGCATGTCTATGGTACCTCCGAAGGTAGAGTTATAGCTTAGGTATACCCTATGGTATATTCTAACAAAAATATTATGTTATATCACATGCGACACAATACCAACAAAATGGATTTTAATAAGCAAATGCTAAACCGAAACAAATCAACACAAAGTCTCAAAAATATATTAGCATGTATGTTTCTACAGAATCAAAATAAATGCTAGACACGCTTAATAAAGTCCAAAGAGTACAAGTTACGAATTTTTGAATATCTAAAATTAAACAAATCTATCATATGAATTTGATTATGAACAAAATATCGAAACAATATCCGAATTCTAAATGAAGAACAAAACAAACAAATTACAATTAAATGAATATAGCTAAAAGTAGTATGGAATCCGTACTTGAATTAAACAATGTAATACCCAGATTATATCACAAAGTTGACTCGTTAAATTTCCTCCGTCAGAACTAATTAAACAAAATAAAAGAATAAATAAATAAATAGTTAATCAATCGATTAAATTTTACATGTTTTCTTTCTCTTCGACAAATTTGAAATTATTTTGTTATAAGCAAAATTCTACCTAAAGTTAGTAAACTGATGCAGGACGAGGACAGGCCCGAGCCCGTTGTGAAACTTCGGTGGAGCAATATTGAAGACTTTGCAAGTCATGGGTTAAGCCCATAAATAAATGTTGTATTTTAATTAGGAGTTATATTTTAATTAAAAGTTGTATTTAAGTTAGTTTTTATAATTTGTAATTATCTTAATTAATTTGTATTTATCGTTTAGAGTCCAAATTGAATTAATAGACTTGTTTAGGAGATTATAAATAGGGATGTAATTAATTAGTTTTGATATATTGAATTATAGAATCAATTTGAGATTTTGTGAGTTTTTGGTGTCGGCAACGGTTAAGAGATGGGTTGGAATTTTGGTATTTGTAACAGAGGGTTAGGGTTAAGGTTTGGGTAGGGTTAGGATTTAGGTAATGGTAGATTTAGGTAATGGTAGAAGGTGGGTTTTAGGTTTGGCTGTGATACCAAAATGATGGGGAACAGGTAATTTTGGGACACGATAAACTCCCATAAAAAACTCACAAAATCTCAAAATGCTATTATATTCTGTCAAAACTTTAAAGTTACAAAAATAATAATTTAATATCCCAAAATGTTAATTACTAACAAAAATATACTAAAATATATCAACTAACAAACTAAATCGCATACAATAATTAAAGCTACAAAGAATAAAAATAATGCAGAAAATGAAATAAATACACAAAGAAAAATAGACATACCCGAAATTGCGAGGTTCGCAGTCTGCTTACGTCCTCGACATCGATTTTTTTTGACCAATGAGGTCCTTACATAAAGGTCTCACATAAAAAGTTCTCACAAAAATAGGAGTTACTTAATATAAGTGTTTTAAAATTAAAGGGCTAAATGCCTATATATAGCTAAGAGAAGGAAATAAATTTGAAGTGTTGGGCGATGTGGAACTGTAGTTTTTTTTTTGGTGGGTATTAGATTGGTGTTATAGAGTTTGTATTAGAGCTTAGGTTTCTTTCTTATATAAAACCTGTTGGTTTGACTTGTGTTTTATGGGTGGACATCTAGGATAGGTTTTTTGTTATGTTTGATATTGTGTTCAGCTGTCACATCAGTTTGTATTTGAATTTGCCTCTAATGAATTTCGTTTTTGTTCGATGTTTTGTTTTGCCAATGGCTCGTAAATCCACTAAAGGTGGTGGAGGCAGTGATAATTGTGGCAATGTTAGTTAGCACCACAGTGGACGAGTGTTCGCCTTAATATAACCAGGTGGAAGATGCATCATGTACTATTTCTGGCACTCTTTTAGTTGACAGTCGTGAGACTTATTTTAATTGATATAGACTCTACTCATTTGATTTTTGTGAGTTCTTTTGTTCGACAACTTAGTGTGTCATCTCTTTAGTGCGTTATATGACGGGGTGCAATGGTGTAAGTGTGTAGCATATAGGCATTGGTCATGGTCATGGCGTGTGGGGCTGGTACATGCACAACAGACAGTGAGTCTGTGTTGCTGGGCAGGCGCACGATGTTCACTGGTAGGTGCAGAAAATAGGCTTGTGGTGCGCAAGGCAAGCGGATGTGGCTGTGTCGACAGGATGCGTTGAGGGACAGACACTTGGTGTTGATGTGTATATCGTGCCATTGCCAACGAACAGGCACAGGCTGTGACGTAAGGTACCGTATAAGTTGGTACCGTTGAAGTTGCAGGAGTTGAAGGAACAATTATAAGAATTGTTAGATCGTGGTATTATTGAGCCGAGTGTTTCATCATCGGGTGCTCCGGATTTATTTGTAAAGAAAAAGAAAGGGATATATGAGGTTGTATAGACTACAGGGAGTTGAACAAGATTATCATCAGGAATCAGTATCCATTGTCGAGTTTTGATGACTTTTTTGACCAACTTCAAGGATAAAGTATTTTCGAAGATATACTTGAGGTAAGTTCGATCTTGACTGAAAAGTTGTGCTAATAAGCACAGGAGGACTTAAGAGTTCAAACTTGGTGAGCATGTAATTTTTTGAAAGTTTCTCCTTGGAAGGGTGTTCGGCGATTTGGGTTGAGGGGTAACTCAGTCCGCGCTATATGATCCCATTTGATATTTTAGAAAAAGTTGGTGAGGTCGTATATCGGTTAGCTCATATGCATAATGTATTTCGTGTATCAGTGTTTGGGAGTTATCATTATCACCCGTTGCATGTAGAGCATTATCCGTTTGATATAAGATTCAGGAGGATTTCTTGCGATGAGCAAGCCAATGTGATTTTAGATCGTCAAGAGAAGATTACGAGGAAAAAGACGATTCCATTTGTTAAAAGTTTTGATGGAAGAATCATTTGAAGCGGGAGTCTACTTGAGAGTATCATTTAAATTCTATTCGAGCGGAGTATTCACATCTTTTCGATAATTAGGTTTATTCCATTCTTTTGATTCAGGGGATGAAATCCTTTTTAAGGGGAGGTAAATTAACCTAAAAAAAAAATAGAGTCCCACATTGCCCAACACTTAAAACTCCTTCACTACCTTTAGTTATATATAGGGATATAGCCCTTTAGTTTTAAAACACTTACATTAAGTACCTCCTATTTTTGTGAGAAACTTTTTGTATAAGGACCTCCTTAGTTAAAAAAATTCGGTGTCGAGAATGCAAGCAAATTGCGAATCTCATAATTTTGGGTATGTCTCTTTTTTTCCTGTGTATTTATTTAATTTTTTGCATTATTTTTATTTTTTGTAACTTTAATTATTATATGCTATTTAGGTTGTTAGTTGATATATTCTTAGTATATCTTTGTTAGTAATTAGCATTTTGGGATATTAACTTTATTATTTTTGTAGCTTTAAAGTTTTGACAGAATATAATAGTAATAATAATAAAAGTATTTGTTTGTAACATAATTAAAAATGGAAAGAATATTTTTGTAAATATACTTATATGTATTTCGGAAGGAACAAGAAGGTTCTTAATTATTAATATATTATATTACTATATATTACCATAATCAGAATATCTATATATGTATAACTTTAGGTATAATTTTTATTAATTATTTATTTATTTATTCTTTTATTTTGTTTAATTAGTTCCAAAAGAAAAAATTTATCGAGTTAGTTTTGCGATATAATTTGGGTATTACGTTATTTAATCCAATTATGGATTTCGTACTCTTTCAGCGATATTTCTTTGATTGCAAGTTGTTTGTTTTGTTCCTCATTTAAAATTCAGATATTATTTCGATTTTTTGTTTATAATCAAATTTATATGATAAATTTGTTTGATTTTAGATATTTGAAAATTCTTAACTTGTACTATTTGGATTTATTGAGCATGTATAGTATTTATTTTGATTCTGTGGAAAAATACATGCTAATATATTTTGGAGACTTTGTGTTTATTCGTTTCAGTTTAACATGTGCGTATTAGAACCTTTTTTGTTGGTACTGTGTTGCATGTGATTTGACATGATATTTTTGTTATAATTTACCGTAAAATATACCTGAGCTATAATCACATGTGGGGGTACTAAATAAATGCATATCATCTTGATACCAAGTTATGTCACCTTTCGTGGCGGTGTGATCAAGCCCATGACGTCTCCATTTTGTCCTCCGATGGGAGTTGGCCATTTAGTGATTAGTTGTGGGAGGCTTATGGGTCGATCCTAGTTTTTTGTTATGTTATATAGATTGGTGATGTTTGTGCCGATCACACCTTCCGATTTTGCATGTATTTGGATTTGCGGTTCGATATGTGGTAGTATTATTTTGACTTGGCTATGTAGCAAAGAATATTTTTGTTTTTTTCTGAGCTCGATATGAAATAACACCCAGTCATTCAATTCAGTCTATTATGTTATTGTAATACATTTTATTTCAGTTTAGTTGATTTTGTTATACATTTCAGTTGATTTTGTTATTCATTTCAGTTCTTATTTCTGCAGTTTATATATGTACTAGACATTTAGCTCATGCTGTATTTTTCTTCCGATAGGTATTCAGGAGGATCAAGGGCAAGTGTGAAGAGAGCTTTTTTTTTGTACAAATGATTTAGATATTCGGTTTAGTAACCTCCCTTTTTATTTTGGGAAGGGGTTGTTACACAACTGGTCACTTAAGCAGTCGGTCACCAACTCGTTTCGACTTAATGACTTGACTACGATGGACCTAGGCAAATTATAATATGCCCAAAAGATAAATAGGACTCTGGTTTAAGGGCAGAGAGAGTTTATTGTATATATTCTAGTATTGAGAGCGTAGTTGTTTCATTCATTTGTTGGATCTTGAAGTACTCGGCATGCTATTTAATTAAACAACTATGTTTCGTTATTGAGGGATTTTCTTGTGTCCATTTTGAGTTTCTACCATCATATGTTAAATGCTACAAACCTACAACGACTCTCTCTCATTTCTTTGTGCGTATCATATCCCATTATATGTTATTGTGAGTTTCTCGAGACATAATTTAGTGATTGTTTTGCCTTGTTAAACTGTTTCCCTTGAGCGATAGATGATGCTTCAATCTCAATGTGCTTGTTCATTTGGTGTGCATTTAGTTTCTATGCTATCTCACAATTGATCTGAACTGGAGAGTTGAGGTGCAGGTGGGAATGAAAGTTCAAAACAGAGCAGAAGTGAGAAGAAGAGTCGCAAGGCAATGTTGAAGCTTGGCATGAGATCTGTGACAGGTGTTAGTAGGGTCACCATCAGGAGGACAAAAAATGTAAATATCTGTCTTACCCTATGCATGTAGTTCATGTCTTTTTGATCAGCGGGATTATACTAAAAGTTTTACTGTGTTTCAGATATTATTTTTCATATCAAAACCCGATGTCTTTAAAAGCCCAAATTCTGAGACCTATGTCATATTTGGAGAGGCAAAGATGGAGGATTTGAGCTCTCAGCTACAGACACAGGCTGCCCAACAGTTCAGGATGCCAGACATGGGGTCTGTAATATCAAAGTCGGACCTTCCTACTGTAGCGCAGGCTGATGAGGAAGAGGAAGAGATTGATGAGACTGATGTGAATGCCCGTGACATTGAGTTGGTGATGACACAAGCAGGGGTGTCAAGAAACAAGGCTGTCAAGGCTCTCAAGACCCATGAAGGAGACATAGTCAGTGCTATAATGGAACTCACCACCTAGGTAGGAATTTATAGTCGCTAGTTCTGGGAGTTTTTGGAAGTGATGGTTACATATTATTATTGCTACTTTGGCACATTCTATGTTTGCTTAGTTACATTATGCTTTTCACTTTTTGTTGGATTTAACCTGGTTCCGTAAGAAATTAGGCGTTGTTTGCTTTTCAGATTGGTAATATTCTGAGAATGAAAAATTGGGATGCTCTTAGACTTCTGGCAGTTGGTTTCTAATGCGAATGTGGTGCATATGTGAGGTTTTTCTGAACTGTTATCAAGTATAAGATTAAAAGAAAGGCAACATATAAAATAAACTAAAGATAGGATTGCCATTCCTCCTTATTGGAACTTATGAGTTTTTCAGAACCTTTGATATGTTTCCCAGTACTTGGAAGTTAATTTTACCGGGCATTATTTTTTAGACTGCCAAAAGTATAAACTGTAAGTGGTCAATGGATCATCACACGGGATCGTGCTCCTCTATGGCCGTCTTGTTTAATGCTCCTCAAATTATTCTTTTATGCATTCTGATTGAGAAAATGAGGCTCTTTAAATCTGAAAGTTCTGTAGTTTGATATATCACATTTGATCAGCTCAGTTGAAAGGAAAGGAAGTAAAAAGGAAAGAAGCAGAACAATCTTTTGTGTTCAAGTTGAGACATAAGAAGAGAGTCCGTCCTTGTGCTGCTATATCATTCTGTTCCATTTTAAATATATCATTCTTCAAGACCCATTTTTAAGCACATTTATGCGTTTATTTTATTTCAAAAAAATTCGTTTTGAAATTGTACATTAAATGAATGATAAAGCATAGTTTTCCAAAAAACATTACACGTAAGATGTATGATATCTAAGAATATCTTTCATGCCATTAGAATCCTTGATAATTGCCTATACACCAAGTGGGTTCGTTTGTATATAAAATGGGGCAGAGAGAGTTTATGTTTACCTAAACCCTTAGGGTGGTCCATAGTTGTCCCATAATATGGTTATTATAACTTATTATCATTTAAATTGCATGATTTGCTAATACAAGAAGATGGCGCTTTACCACATTACACAAGAATACCTAACGTACTATATAATAATGATAAAATAATCCAGAAGGATTAATTTTCCAGTGTTCCTCATTGTATTACGTCCATCTCTTAGTTGATGACCCTACAATTTGCTCTAATCTCGCCAGCAGTCCCTGTCAGTGCCCCGATTCGACCCATCTTCACCATTGCAGCAGCAAATTTGCTGCTCCAAAGCTGGGGATTCGCAGCATTTTGAGCCACTTGGTTGGCCGTGGTTGGGTTTGTCAAGAGAGTTTGGTCTGAGGTAAACAAGCCTCGGTTAGCCAGAACATCTTTGTAGTAGTCTACATCAGTTGTGGCCGGGCTGGAAGGGTTCATTGGTACAACCAAGTTAGCATCTGTGCTGCCTTGTGGGCACTGCTGTTTTAGCTGCCCTGCATATGTCAAATCTAGGCTCGGGTCTTGCGCTGTTGTCGTGTTGTAACTATACAGTCTGTTACTAAATGGAGTGCAATGAGATCGCCCAATGGTGTGCGCACCTGTACATCACAAAATTTACATTTGATTCGTTACTGGTAGTTTTTTTTTTTGTCAACTAGAGAACCAAGATTGTTTAGAAATGCTTACCAGAGAGTGTAACCATTTCTTCTTGTGTAAGTCCTCTCTTTGCAAAGGATTGAGTGAGTTGATTAATGTCATTTGTGGGGGCAGGTAGGCCATTCGACGCCTCTGAAGCTAGTGAAATTCTGCCATCCCTTCTCCCAGCCGGGACATCATAACCAAGCCCTCCAGTCTTCAGCAAGTGTAAATAGTTAAAATATGTATGAATATAGGAGAGTGATCAATAGCAAACACATTTCTTTCCATCCATAGGAGAAACAGACGGTCTAGTTTTCTTTAAAAAAAAAGTGTTATCCGCTATTAGTAGTAGCATAAGGATTAAAAAATTTAAATCTTGACAACCCATTTCTCCTATGGACAACCAAAGATGTGTTTGTTGGAGTGTCATAGCAAACATTTTTTATGGATCCCTCTCCATATATATATATATATATAGTAAATGATTGTTGTGAGTATTATTCTAATAAATGTATCTTACACCCTTCATAAATAGATCTAGCAGTCCAAAATTGGGACTTTTTCCCTCTGCCGCTAGAAAGATTGGCTACAGACTTGAGCTGCCAATACTCTTAGGGGCAGACCTAAGTTGTCGCTACTCTTTCTGGCTGAAGGGAAAACAAATCTCAGTCACTACTCCTTCTAACAACATACATCAGTTGCTACTAACTGATGTGTGCAAGTATCAGTTGATGTCTATCAATGCTTTGCCGATGCATGTACATGCATTGGCTATCGTTACCGGCTGCCGATGCATGCACGTGCATACAGGCATTACCTGATGTTTGTTGATGCATTTTGATACATGTCAATGTGTGTCGATGCATGCCGATGCCTGTCGCCAGAAGGAGTGCCGATGAATACATGCATCGGCTTGCATGTTGATGCATGATTTGCAAGCATTGGTTGTCGCTAGCTTCTGGTTGCCGATACGTGTCACTAAATGGAGTAGCGACTGGGCTTGCTAGGCCTGTCACTAGAAAGAGTAGCGACAACTCAATTTTATCGTCACTCCTTCTACTGGCAGGGGGAAAAAATCTCAATTTTGGGTTGTTAGATCTACTTATGAATGGTGTAAAATACATTTATTGGAATTGTGTCCATAGCAACCAGTTGCTATAGATAATTCCCATATATATATATATATAGAGAGAGAGAGAGAGAGAGAGAGTACTCTTAAGAGACTACAAAAGATGTCTTACCATCTCTATGCTATCCCTAGCTGCAAATGCAACAATATCTGCACATGAGACTACTCCTTTACACATAGCTTCGAGCCTGGCTTTAGCTCTGTCAATGACTTCAAATCCTCGAAGACTAGGATTATTGGCGGGGGAATCCTTCTCTGCTTTGTTTGCTGAGGTAGAATCTATGAGCACGGATGCATCACAACCCTAGTGTGTAAGAAGAAACTTATTAGTTAGTACTACTGATATTAAGGCCCTTTTGTGAGTTTTATTTTGGAGGGAAGACTCTGACTCGAGTGTCAAACAGTTCGTTTGAATTCTACAACTTAGACATAATTACGAAAGGTCTAAAGTTGTTTTAATTTAGACTAAATATGACATGCATAGAACTCTTAGTTTATAGGTATTGACTGACTTGAGAGGAAAAGTTAGTTAAGTGAAGTGCAACTTTACTCACCCTAACAAAACAATCATGAAAATGCATTCGTACTAGACCAGCAGCAAGTCCTGCGTCCCTAAAGTACGCGTTTCTAACTTCATCTTTGACAATGAACTCTGCAAAACCACATGAATTTGTATAGAACCCCACTTGAAGCTGAGCTTTCAGGTCAACAAATCTACATGAAACCAAAACCATAGTTAAGAAAACACAAGTTAGCTTCTTTGAACTCATTCTAATCTTTTTATTCTAAAAAGTTTGTTGTTCTTGAATGGTCAAGGCATGCATTATTGATTGTTTATATAGTGACGATAAATATTAGAAAATTTTTATAGTGTGGCCTGACCTGACCACCTATTGAGTACTATTATAGTATTTCTTTAGTGCAGTATGCAGAAGCAATTGTGGTGGAATTATTTTATTTGATTAGCTAAGTTCACAAGTGGTTTCAGAAAGAGGATAAAAAGACAACTGGAGTGGGTGGGTTCATGCCCGTATTTTGTTAGTAAATGATGATCAAAATGCCGTCAAGACAGGAAATGCATTAATCTCAAGGTTCGCTTTCATTGACTTCAGTGCAGGTAATCCAAGGTTAGTGGTTAATGGTGGATATGTATAAGGATAAATATATACATATATTATTGAGGTGGTTATGCTTGCTGATTATAGTGCATTAGGGTCTTCTCTTTTCCCTATTTGTTTATTTATTTTTTAAAAATATTTTATCGGGGAGGGGTGGATTGGTTGCTGTTTTGCTTGATTGTCGCGATAATGTAGCTTTGTGGTGCTGATTTAACAGAAAACTGTTAGCGGATAATCCGGATATAGTTATACTTAATCCCTCCTCTGTAATCTTTATCTTCGTCTTCATCTATGATCAAGCTTAATTAATAGATAACTGATATTTTCATATGATATTTTTATGAAAAATTCTAGACTTATTTATTTTTTTTACTCATTTTTTTTATCCGTATACAAGATAAATGAGTGTGAGTTAAAAGATGAAATTAGGTGGGGCCAAACTCATTTGTCCTATATACGGGTAAAAAAATTAGATAAGTGTAGAAGCACTCTTTTTTTTATATTTTCACATGAAAAATGTCGCTATAGGTGTATGAGTGTAGGGTGTGTGTTCAAATTCCAAAAAAAAAAAAAAAAGGAATAGAATAGTTGCATATATCATTTTGACAACTGAATTTTATAATATTTATTATTCATGTGAAAGATGAACCTTAATTCATAGATTATAGAAGAAACACATTGTAAAAATAGTCTTTATGAATAAATATGAGTGTATAATATTTAAACATTATATCTATTTTAATCATTAAAAAGTGGGATATGACATTGATAAAAGCTTGTCCAGTCTTTATTATCTATCTAAGCCTCAAGGATGGTGGAATTACATGAATTTCTTACTAAAATTACATTGAATAATCGCAACGAGCTTTCCCTTTCTGGACAGCTAAATCCGTCTTGTAATATTTTTGCACCGACTTTTGTCTCATCTTTCCACTAGACCAGTTTGTCTCATCTTTCCACTAGACCAGCTTGTTTTACTAGCTTATTATCGAGGTCTAATATAATAAAAATAGTGATATAATCAAATTTATACGGACAATTTTATTTTTTTGAAAACACCAATTATATCAAACTATATAATGTAGATGTATACACATGTAGTCATGTACGTATACGTACGGTGTTGTTCCTTCTTTATTTTAATTTTTCTTTGGTAAATGAAGTACATCCGCTATGAAAGTTTAGTCCTTGGAAATTCACAAAGAAACCATCCAATTCATCAAGATACTCAACAAATAAAATAGACACATATATTATATAAAAGAATACTAAAGATTCGTGAACCTAAACTACTTGTTTCCTTAATACAGACATGAGGCCGTGATGCGGCCAAGGCCTTCCATTACTGCTATACCTATACTCGACGATAGCTCCATACGGTATGCTTTGAAACTAGTCCTTTATAAAATTCAGTAATTTTTGACTTTTAACTGCAGTAAAGTGCGACTCTTATTCTATTTCCTAAAAGAAAATAGTCAGGAACTACAAAATTTCTCAATTCTGACGCAAAGTAGTCGTTAAATTATCTATTCTTAGCATGATACTAAGAATCTCATTGCAAGTATGATTATCACTAAATTGATGATTTATATGAGTTAACAAAGTGTTCATGTAATTAAATAATATTGAATATAGAGATTTAATAGTTGAAGTGTGTTAGGCTTCAACTAACACACTAAGCTGCCTGTAGTGGTATGATTCCACCAGGCATAAGAAATAGATAATCAGAAATAAAAGAAAGAGGTTTAGTTGAACTTGCTTATGTTACTCTTTCACATCAAATAAACAAGTCGGTCCAATGATATACTCTATATCAAATTCCAAGTAACAGGCCATTATCTGTATATAGCTATATATCCTATAGTGGATTATCAATACCCAATTTTTAACATTTTTATTTTTTTTAGTATATTTATATGTTTTTCGTAGAATTGGATCTTAGCATTAATTATAGGGTTCTTTATATAAATATACAATAATTAAAAAGTAATTACATTATTAGTACATCCACAAAATAATTACAAAAAAATAGTAACAAATTCAAACCATTCAATTTCACATTAATAAGGAAACATAAAATCAAGGATAAATAACAGTTATAATTAATAATTCAAATTTAAATTTTTGGGATCTAACAACAAAAACAAATCCATAATACAAAATTCAAATCAAAAGGAATGAAAAACAAAAAAATTATCTTATCTATCATAATATTCATCTTCCTTATTATCTTCTTCCGCCGCCTCCTCATCCTCTTCATCACCGTCTCCGTCATGAATCTCCACATTCCCTTCATCATCCTCCTCCGCCGTCTCACCTTCATCATTATCTTCATCATCCTCCTTCGCCTTCTCACCTTCATCATCCTCCTCCACTGCTGCCTCCCCTTCATCATTCTCTTTATTTGCCTCCCCTTCATGATCCTCCTCCGCCGTAAATCTCCGGCAATCTTTGGTTGCGCCGCTGCTACATCATCATCTTCCGCCGCAAATCGCCTACAGTCCAGGTTTTGGTTACCTTGGTATGAAGGTTTGGTTACCTTGATATGAAGGTTTGGTTACCAACTGTGTTTGGTTACCTAGGGTTACTGCACGAAAAAACTAATTACTACACATTCAGGAATTAGTTACCTCCATACTAGTGTTTGGTTACCTAAATTTACTGTAACAAAATATCGCAATAATAGTGTTTGGTTACCTCCATAATAATATTTGGTTACCTCCATACTAATGTTTGATTACCTAGAAAAATCAAGAAATCCAACCATAAACGTGAAGACTCCATTGACGCCACCATGAGCGTGAATATGAAGGCATTGGAAAGGGCGCCGAAGGCAAAGACGAAACCGAAAAGGTAATAGAAGAGGCTACCGGCGGCGACATCAAGAACGTTAGTGAGCATAATGTTCATGATATTTTTGGAGTCGACGGAGCCGGCGCAGAGCAGGGCGAAGCCTAGCTGCATGAAGAAGACGAGATAGGAGGAGAAGAGTAGGTAAATGGAATCGATGGTGCAACCGGTGTCGTTGAAGCAGTTGGAGACGGTGACAAACTGGTCGTAGATGAAGGTGGCAGCGACGGTGGGGTTGTTGGTGTTGGCGCCGAAGAACTGCGCCAACTTTCATACGAGTATTTGGTTACCTATATTTACTGCAATAAAAAATCGTCATAACAGTGTTTGGTTACCTCTATAATAGTGTTGGGTTACCTCCATACTAGTGTTTGGCTATCTACCGCTGATTTTCACCATGACTGACTGGTTTACTTGAAAGAGAAACACTGAGAAGAGAAATGAATTTGAGAGGTCCAGTTTAATTGGATCCCTTTTTATGGATAGTTTGTTTGACTTTTTATTCAACTTTTTATTTCAATTTTTTAAGTAATTTGAATTTTAAAATTTGAAACCAACTACCCATTAAATCACCTAACTAAATTAAAGAAATAACAATGTATTAATTTAGAAATTAAATATTAAAGATGCACTAATTTTGTAAATATTTTATCTATACACTTTTATTATAATATTTTTTAAAAATATACTAGTAAATATAATTCTTCCCTAATTATACCTGTAAATGTAAGTTATAGCCCATGGGCTCAACCCAATTTAATTAGATCTATATGGTTGGTCAACGACGTTATATAATTTGTGTTAGATAAAATCTGAAACTATATTCTAATAATCAATTGTAGGTCCAACTCGGGTAATCATTTTTGACCCAAATTATTTATAGGAACTAGGAAGGGAGATATTTTTGCTAAAAGTTTAGGGGAACCGGTTCTTGGGACTAGAAATTATGATTGATTCAAAAAAAAAAAAAATTGTTTTTAAAATATTTATAATATTTATTTTGACATTTTTTTTTATAGAATTCAGTAATTTAGATACATATAAATAACAGTATTATACAGACTGTACAACACTGTTATTTATATACATTCAAATTATACATAAATTACTGAATTTATACAACACCGTTATTTATATACATCTAAATTATACCTAAATCACTGAATTTTATAAAAAAAATTTATCAAAATAAATATTATAAGAGTCAAAAGAAAAAAAAAGAAAAAATAAATAAATTACACCGATAACAACTTCCGATCTCAAAAATCGATCCCCTTAAAATCACTCATATTTTTGGCGTACGGTCCATCTCTTCAGAAAGTTCTATAAATGACTACCATTATTAACTCTTTCTTTTTCACTAGCTAGCCTACTATTGGCTTTGTTTTTCACAGCCACTCGTATGCACAGATAATATAGATACAAGATATTCTACCGGTAATTAACGAAAAATTATTGCATGCACCAGGAGCATAGCTACAGTATGCTCCCCCCACTGTTATGTGAGTGGGGGGAGTATACTGTAGTTATGCTCCCGGTGCACCGAATAATCTCTCGTAATTAACATCCCCTACAATTAGGGGTGTGCATGACGTTTGGTACGGCTACAAAATATAAATATAATATTTAATATTATAGAAATAATTATAATTACGATTAATTAAATTATTCGATTATTAATAATTTTAATTAATATTTTGTGGTTATGATTTTTTTCCGATTAATATACTATTCAAAAAATAATAGAAGTAAATAAACAAGCTAATAATAAAATAAATTTAAAAGGTCAAAACACAACTATTACTCACTATTAATATTGTTACCAATGCATATACAAAATTATTAGAATTTAGAAACAAAATTATGCTATAAAAAAAAATTGAATATTCCTCACAAGTTTATTTTACATGTATGATATGAACAAATAAAAGAAAAATTATATAAGCAACTAAAAAGCTAGCAACACATAGACAATTCATTCATTCATGAATGCATTTTCTATTATTAAGTTGGTTTTCATACACTAGAGTTTTATCATATATATGTGTGTGTGTGTGTGTGTGCACGTATATATATTATTAGTACTTACATTTGTGTGCATCCTTTGTTTATTTTAATGATGATTAAAAGCTTAATGTATATTTATATTAACAAGTATGTTTTGTAAAGTCCTTATAAAAAATTTTATGTAAAAGGACTTAGTTAGGGATAAAACTTGTTAGGTTGATCCAAATTATAGAGTATAGGTAATTCTTGTAATAGCTAAAATTTGTCCAAGGCAAATTGGCATGTCGTAGAGCTGAAGATTACTCTAAAATTGTAGAGTGAATAAAAGTCTCTCATATTGTAAGGTAAGATATCAGAACGTAGAGTCAGATCGCAGAGTGAACTAGAGTAATACAAGATTGTAAAGTAAAAAGGCTATATGCAAAGTCTAAACGTAGAGCCTCCACAAATCGTAATGTATATTAGAACGACTAACAATCCAAATGGCTAACTCTACGATTTAAGAATAGCTCATTCAGAATCGTGAAGTTATGTGAACTGACATGTTAGTAAATGACAACGATCACAAGTCACATCACATACCCCTAAATAATGACCCTCAAGTGTATTAGAGATAAGTACAAGAGTCATATCAACTTTATCCAACGGTTATATTAACAAGGACGAAGAACATATGTCTACTACTGTACCAAATAGTATACTGTTGAAAGAGACTCAAGAGAGTCCAACAAACAACAACGTAAAGACAAATCAATTAAAAAATGGCAAGAGTCCTAAACTGGATAGAGCAACGGTAACTTTTCAATAGGTAAATCCCAAAAATATGATTTAAAAACGATTGTTATCTCAGACATATAGGAGTACAACACAACACAGAAAACAATGAAAGAGATCAATTAAAAGAAAAATGTTCACTTTACGATTTACAAGAAATTTATCTACTGCTAAGTCATTAAAAGAGAACTTCAAAGTAACTTAGCAGAACCTAAAACAACAATATAATCTCTCAATGATTAATAGATCTTAGTAATCTTGTAAAGTCAAGTCTAATTGACTTGCTTGATTCTTAGTGAATCAAATCATTGTAGCTAAGTTTGAATGACTTGCTTAATTTTTAGAAATCAACTGTTGTATAAGTTCTTAGTGAAACAAGGTTTTTGTAACCTATCATCTTTAGTAGATCATCCCTATTATCGTAGTACAAAAGAGGACTATGAGACTTTTATGATCTTAACCTCTTAAAATTTATGTGTTCATTTAATTTATCGTTTCATAACTACTTTTACATTATAGTCACTCTATTATATTGGTTGTGACAACTTTCCGCACTATCACTAAAGCTAAAAACTACGATCTCTTATTATATCTTTAAGGGGGGTTTTCAAATAATATATTCCACTGTACTTAACCAAATAAGTTAACTTGCTTAATCCATTTGATAATTATTACTACAAAAGAAGTTTCAAAAAGAATATATTCAACCTCCATTCTAAATCTCTTTGTGCCTTTGGAATTATACACACACACACACACACACATATATATATATATATATACACACACACACACACGATTAGATTAACTTGGTGCACTTTCTTTTTCTCACTCTTACCTATAGCAATAAACATTAGGCATACTCAGAAGGGGGGGAAAAATAAATTATTTATGGCAATATAAATGTTAATTTATTTAATGAAATTAAAATTGTACAAAACTAGAAATATGATTAGACTTGGCAAATGGGCTGAGTCAGGCCAAATGGATTAAGCCATGGTTGAGTTGGACTAAAAAGACTCAATTTTTATTGGACTCTAAAAGTGAGATTCATGATCCAAGGCATTATGGGCTAGCTTGACCCATAAGTTATTTTATATTTTATAAAAAAAATTGAATTTAATAAGGTCATTGTAATTTTATTGATTTTTTTTTATGAAACATAAAGTAATAAAAAATAAAAAATGAGGCAGAGCAAAACAAATAAACAATTTCAATTAATTAACACGATATCGATTATCACTTTAACTAACTTATTATTTGTTTTTGACTCTTTTTAAAATAAATTTATGTTGCATATACAAACCACACACGATTTATAATTTTTTTTGTTTTCTTAATAAAATACTACTGAATGACCCGACATCATTATTCTTAAATAGTCCCAACTATAAAAATTAAAATATCATATATCAATAATAAAATGTAATGATTTTTTGCGATTCACAAGTAATGAATTTATAGTTAAGTTAGAGAGAGATTGAATCAGTCTTTTAATAAAAACATTGAATTAAAATATTAGAAACAGTTGGTTTGAGTAAAACTAGTGACAGACAAAGAGAGTGAGAATGGAAATTGAGAAAAACATAACGAAATAATATTTTTTTTCTTTGTTTACATACTTTCTAAATTTCATACACTATATTTGGATTAAAAAAAAAAGAATGAGTGAAGAAATAGAATAAAGAAGGTAATAGAATAAAAAATGAAATGATTAATTCCATTTCAACCAGAATGAATCATATCATATCTTCTCCTAAAAAATAAAATTCATAAATTTAAGAGGAATGAAAATAATCCATTCCATTTTAATGGAGCAAACAAACACAATTTTTATATTCTATAGGAATAAATCATTCTATTTTCCCCTTCATTCCTTTTATCCAAACATAACATAAAAGAGTTAAATTTGACTTTTAAATTTAGAGTCGTATTATAGTGAATAGAATTGATTAAATAAATTAGGTTGGAATTGTTATTAATGAATTAGTTTGGTTGGGCTTGGCCACCAATGAGTCGGGCTACTTTAGACTAGTTCAAAAAGGCCCAAGTTATATTGAGTTTAAAACTTTAAGCCCAAAGCTCACTATTTTATGAGAATATGATGAAACCCGAAGATAATCTGATGAGTTTCATAACAGCCTGAACCCGAACTACTAATCTTTTCTCCGAGTGTAACCAATCAAATTTGAGCTCGATAATGTTATATGTTTCCACAAGGATACTTTCAGTATAGGCTAAAATTCCAGTAGGATACTATGAATCCAGCCAAGTATAATGAACGCACACAAGCAAGCATGAACTAGATAACATGCAGACAAAAGCATAGGAGCGATAAGTTTTGATCAAATTCACAAGATTTATACAAGTTTGGATATCACAAATATACAATACTCACTATTTATAGATGTCTCAACAGAAACAAGAGAATTATATACCTCCGAGGAACATTCAGATTCTGAATTAGTTCACTGAGATCCAACAGGTTTGTCATGCAAAATCATCCTTCAATACATGTTCCCAATCTGATGAGTTGTTGTCAAAACAGCTCGAGCCTGAGGCAAGCTGATTCTGCAGACTGTTATTTCTTTTATAAGGTTGGACAATTTGATCATCCGTGACACGTAAACAAACCTCTTTCATAGTTTCATTCTGAGGATCATCGAGATCAGAGCCAGCTCTGTCTTCATTATTATGGCCAATGTGATGCTTCAAACGAGATCCCACAACCACATCAAAGGTTTTATTTTGGGATTGATTTCCAATATTTTGCCACTGGTTTCTCTTGCGAGAAAATCCAACTTCAACAACCTCTGGCAACTGTTTCTCCTCCACATTAATATCATTGGAATTGTCACCTCGGCTTTTTAGGATATGGAATCTGGCCATGACTGAAGCCTCAACATCGTCAACATGACTCGTTGGGCTTGAAATACAGGAATACTGGACCGATGCTTTTTGCCACGGGTTATCATTAGGCTCAGGAGTCGATGTGTTGGTAATGTTTAGGTCAGGAGAAATGGTAGAGCTAGGTAGTTTCTCTACAGCCAGCTGATTTTCTGAAACATTTGAAGTAGAAAAACATTAGATAACAAAGGTGACAAGAAGTTTTAATGGGACTAAATTAGTACAGAGAAAAGTTGAGGATCGGATATAACCTTTTGCTTTGTCTGACTTGCAATTCTCCATCTGAATCTTCACACGATCAAAGCGAGCCCTAAATCCAATGGAACACAATTCAGCTTCTGCATCCAGCCACAGATTCTTGAACAACACAGCTTCTGAAGGTATTTCTTCTTCCAATTGGAAATTCTCATCAAGGGCCTTTCTTATATCCTGTGAGCAGTGATTCAAGATCAATGAACTAAGGTTTCTGGATAGTGAAATAAAAAGAAATTGTCTTATTTTTCTTCCTTTCAAGAGAATCTTATGTTCAGCATAATCACTTTTAAGCAAAAGAGAACCATTATAAAGAAAATACCTGGACCATATTATGATGCCTAGTAATGTCTGCATCATCCCTTGAAGAAACAAAATCCAGATTTTCCTCAAATTTCTTACCGGATATATCACGTTCCCTTTTCTGCTCATTAGTGCAGTGAGAATCAAGCTGACCATGAGAAGCAGTACCTACTTCATTTATGGTCTGGGACCTTAGCACGCGAATGCCCTTCAAAAAACGTAATCCCAAACATGATCAATGGCCTATCCCAAATGCATATATCAATCAATAATAAATGTAATCTAATATAGCATAAAAATATGTAATCTTAAAAAATAGAATTAAAAATTCATCAAAGCATAAGCATTGCTGCAAAGAACACCTATCGTCAACTTATGAAGTACATAACCCAAGAGAATGAATGAAGCTAATCTTTCATCAAATGCTAAAAACATAAACACATTGCTCACTCAAGTTCAGTCTTTATACCATTGGTGTGCATATCCTCTATTTTAAGAGTGAGTCCAACACGTTATTCTTGTGCTATTGAATTAAGGCGCAATTTAATCCTTAATATTGCATTGTGCATATGATATGATAGTTGAACTCCAATATAACATTTAAACAGAACTAGGGAGCCAAATACGTACCGAATGAAGATTAGGTACCTCCTCAACTAATTGAGAACTGCCTTCCTCCCTGGGGAGCAGCAACTCTTGTGTTGGAGTTGACTGAACAATCTTCTTTGACAGACACATATCAATATTTTTCATTGCATGCTCAAGGGCCTTACAATCTTGTTCCTTAAGGGCACATGCATCATTTGAACAATGAAAAAGAAGTAATTCTGAAAGATTATGCATCGCATTAACCAGCATTTGTACGTTAATTTTTGGACTTGATTCCGTTCCATGCAGTTTCACAGCATCTTCTACAGAAGAAGGTGAACATAAAACATTTTCCACAGCATGTAATGGAACACAGCCATCTTCTAAGGTATCACTGGTTCTAAACCCCACATCCACAAAACTAGTCTGCAAGTCTGGCTTCCTTTTAGATGTAATTTTGACCTCTTTAGCACTCAGTTGCTTAGTATGAAAATGTAAGGAGACCGAATCACTCTTCAAGCCATTGAGCAAATCATATTCTTTTGTTGGGTTGTCAACATTGCCTAAAATCTGAAGTCTGTCACTCCTGTTCAATTCTACACCATCAGAATTTGCTCTAGCAGCATCACCTGCCATCTGTGCTTTGTCTGGTGAATTAGCACTGAAACTTCTCTTGGGACGAAGTGATGTACTACTATCTGTACACAAACTTTCTTTCTGGAGGCTAGTTTCACATACTTCACGAGAAAAGGGTGTTACAGAATCACTATAAGGAGGGAAATTTTGAGTCCCTTGGAAATTTAAACCCACACATGCTTCTGATTTCTTCATAAGATGCTGCAGAGGCATGGCTTCTAAAGTTTCAAATGGAGGAACATGAGAAGCTGGAGCTCCTTTCCAGCATGGTGAATCCTCAGCTGGATTGTGATGATCTAAACTTTCTGAAGAATTGGAAGTATGCTTGAAGGCTTCAAGAACTTGAGCACCATGTGAAAAATTTAGATCAAGAACTTGAGCACCAAATCTTGCTTTGATTGGATGATCCAAGGCATTCCTAAAAAGCAGTTTGTTAGACTGATCTTCCTTAGTTGAGGATGATGCAGCAAAGACGTGGTGGTCATTCCTACCTATATGAAAGCTGAGGGGATTTGCATCCAAGTAACCTTCTTTGCCTTCAGAACTTGGGGACAGATGAGGTACCGTTTTTATTGACTGATTATGGCTAATAACATCCTTGCTGTTAGCAGCTGCAACATTTCCAATATCCACACTTTTAGATGAAACTGTATCTGATGCGGAAGACTTGGCTCCAAAGGCTGGGGGTCTAATGGTAACTGTAGGAGAAGATTTAGTTTCTGATATGCAATCATTTATGCAAGATTCGAATAGTTGGAACTTTTTTTCATATGGACTATAGGAATTTTGATGGTTGCAGGAGAATGTTGCTGGTTCCAGAAAGGGTGATTCCAGATGAGATTCTGTAGATATAGTACCACTTCCTAAGACTGATGCTTTTGAGGATTCACTAGGAATAAACCCGAGATTTTGCGCCAAAATATTATCATTCAACTGCACTTTACTTAGCGACCCAGAAAGGTTTTCCCTTCTAAGAACATCATCATACTTTCTGTGTGACATAGCAGGATTTTCTTTGCATTTTCTCAAGCATTCGACAGGAACAGCACCTGCAATGATGGCAAAAATAACAAACAGAATTAAGTTAGAATTGAGGAAATTGCTTCATAAGGTCCAGATCCAGGGAACAACTATATGTCTATACTGCCATAAAAAATTTAAACAGAAAATAAATTAATGGCTTGATTGCGCATCAAACTGACTCCAATATTCTTTGCATATTTTTTCTTTTCATAATCTCCTATCAAATTTCATATCAACAAACTACAGTCGAACTACATAAAACAAATTAAGCCATAAAAACTAAGTAACGATCATTCTAAATCAATCAATCAATGAGTGGTCTTTTTGTATGATTTGTTAGGTCAGAGATACATAACTGCGAGAAGATGGGGGTAATTTAGAACCTAACACTTATCATAAAGCTGCAGACCAGGAACAGGTCATCACTTTATCAATGGCCAAAGAAGAAACAAAAATAAGTTATTGGACTAGAAAGTAGTTAGGAGTTTCAAGAATTAACTAGCACATGGGTAACAGACTAATAGACTTCCCACGGTGCATTTTAGCACTTTAGTTTATCATAGTAGCTCCATAAATAAAATGCGGATATGATGTGAATATTATCAAGATGAATATTATGAATTGAATAATTGGCTTAGCCATTCTCTTATCCTATCCTCTCTATGTTCTCTCTATAATCTATATCTTCATATCTATCTATCTTTTTATCCGAGCTTCTCTTATAAACTCTAATCCTCTATTCTATATGTTATTCCAGAATCATTCATGTCATTTTCAATAAACTATTTTCCTTAGTGACAATCATTTTGGGACAACAACCAACAGTTCACTTCAAAGGCTTGCATTGATTTACTTCATTAAACTTAACAATCACCTTGGAGTAGTACCAGAGCTGGGTTATAAGACCAACACAAATTTTTAACGTGGTCTTCTTCAGTGATTTTTTAGGTCAGAGATGTACAACTTCAGGAAGGGATAATAACCTAAAACTTGCGATGCACTAGATTGTTGATCCAATAACATACCACAGCCAGTAAACAATTCTAATAGACACAAATAAGACAAAAGGAACAAAAAAATCTCAAACCAAATAAATGAACCACCAAAAATAGACCATAAATTCATTAAAATGTGGCATCGTCTACATTACAAAATAATGTGCTGGCCATTGAAAGAAATACTACAAATTTACAACCAATCCACATTAAAACAGGAAAGGCAAAAGCATATCAAATAAACTGTGAAGCTTATATTTTGATATATTGATAACTACTCCCTATTCATTCAAAAAAAATTGTCTATACCTTGCTTTGTGTAATCCTTGAAAATAAGTGAACCAACATCTGTACTCTCTTCTGAGCAGAAACCCCCATCAATTTCAGTCATTCTACCATGCTTCCCCTCTGCCGATCCATTCCAAAAGCCACCCCAAGGTGGTGGAAACTCCAAACCAGACAAGCCTTGGGTGTAATCAGCTTGAGATGATCCAACCGTAGGGACTAGACCGGGAGTAGACAGCAAATCGTAGTTAGATTCATTGAGACCCACCGAGAGGGTATCGTCAGCAACCACTTGTGAGGCATATGGAGGATAGTAAAGTTTGGGTGCAGATGAAAATGGATTCGTGGCATTTGACAGAGTAGGGTTTGGAGGAGCCCACTGGTTACTTGGTGGATTGATGGACTCAGAACCCAAGTAACCATAATTATTTGCTGAAGGCAAAGAAGTGGTGCATATAGAATCGATTTCTGAGTGACAATTGAAACCAAAATCAGGTCTAGAAGCTGAAGAGTGAGAATATTGCCAATTGTGCAAAGAAGAACTAAAGGGTACACCATATGGTGGTGATGGTTCAGTAAAATTGGTATTTGGGTTTGAATTGGATTTCGGGTTGGATCGATCAACTGTAAAAGGGGGAGCTAAAGGCGACAAATTGGAGGATGATAATGACGGTCCTCCATTACCCAAATACCCTAATCCCATCATATTTCTTTATGCAGAAAAACAACCGCGTCAACTGATCAAAACCCAAAAAAGTTCACATGGAAACAGTAGTTAATATAGTTATCATCGAGACAAAATAATCAAACGCTTTGAATATAACAATCAAGAACAGCATAATCAAAGAGCGCAAATATACAGTCTATCAATTCCACACAAAAATTGACAGATGCTTGCAATCGGAATGATAACAGCAAAAAATATGCCAGATTAAACAAATAACACCATACCAGCGAATGATCGGAGGGAGCACAAATGGAGGCCAGTTCCACTCTTTCTTTTTCCTCTACAATTAGAGTTGTCACTCGACCCTCAATCTCTCTTGTGGATTTGTCAAAAAATAAAGGGAAAAAAAAAACAATAAATTATAAAATTGCAGAAGTGCCCCTTTATTTTAACATAAATGCCTTCTCCCTACAAAAAAAATTTCCCATTTTTGTTGACTATGTAGAGGCCACTGTAATTAGTTAGTAGGATAAAATCCAAAGAGATAAATAACACAAGAATATTACACCAAAAAAATAGAGTAACAAAGGAATAAGTATAAGTGTACAATATTATTCATTTTAATTATTAAAAAGTGAGACATGATATTAAAATTTGTGTCATATATCACTTTTTAATAGTTAAAATGGATGTAATATTTAATTTGTGTATTTAAATTTTATGTCCTAGACTTATCCTTAACGGAGTTTTCTTAAAATAAAAGGAAATAACCACTATTAATTTATTTTAGACAATAAACCTGAAATTCCAATAGAAATATAAAGAATAAATGGAATATATGCATTTTAAGTTTAAACATATCTTAAATTAATTTTAAAAAATTAATAATAATTTTATATATTTTAGAACAAAGAGAGTAAAAAATAAAAATAACTTTGAGATCATTTAGATATAAATAAATAACTAGGCAAGTAAATAAGACGAGTTAGCAATTAACGAGCTATACGTATTGGACTTCATAAGAATTTGATTTGATTGGACTTTAATCGGATCCATTTAAGAATTTTAAATGAGTTAAGTTTAAGCACACAACTATTTAAATTAATTACTCGCTAAAATTGACTAAAATATACATTATTTATGAAAATACATAAATATTTAACAACATATATATATATATATATATATATATATATATATATATATATATATATATATATATATATATATATATTACTTTAAACTTAACCATTGTCTTTGTGAAATTGCCGCGAATTAATACTCATACAATACGATAAGAGAAATTATGTTTTTAATTTAACAATTATTAATTCAAAATTTTGTTGTGATTTAATGGTTTTAATGTAAATTGTTCGTAGATTAATTTAATTAAGGTTATGTAGATTAAACGTAATAAACTCATATATAGAGCTAGAGCTAGAGCTAGAGCTATGAGCTTTTCGTAGTTGTGACTTGTGAACCACCAAAAGTCTATTAAGTTGCAGGCTACTCAAATATTCATAACATATGTTCGGTTAAGAGTGTTTATAGTGTTCACAAAGTCTGCAGCGAAAATATTTAGTGTGTTTGAAGGTTTAAATATATTATATTAATTTTAATGTATTGTATTTGAATTTTAAATATTATATTTAAAAATTAAATAAATTACACTTAAAATAAATTATTTATAAATAAATAAGATACGCAAGTGTATTTAAACTTCTAAACACATCAACTAGTATATAAACTAATAAACGAATGAGCACATAATTGAGTGTACCGCCGATATTCTAAGTTGATGTTGAAAAGTATAAATTTAAGCTTGACAAAATTCTAAACTAATCAAATTTGTGTAAAAAAATATAAGGATGACATGTAAAATTTGTAACAAACTGAATTAAATCTCAAACTCAAATGAAATTATAAAATAATAACGTCTTATGCATTTTTTTAATATATTTTTTTGGGTCATCTTAATATATTTACGGACTTATCTAAAATATCATGGCTGAATTTAATAATAATAATAATTTGAATTCTTATATACACATTCAAGTATGTTACATATTACGTTGTGAGGCTAGAGTGTTACAAAATTAGTGTTTTATGCCATCCAGTAACAACATGTCATTTAGGAGAAAAATAAAGAATTTCAAATGTAGTAACAAATTATGTAATTATTATTTATCATGGTAAAATTATTTAATTAAACTTTAAATTTTTGAATTTTCTCTTAAATTATCTACATGAAATATTATTATCAGATAGTGTAAAACACAAGGTTTACAGTTACAGGTCATTCTGGCTTATTTACAAGCTTAGTAAAATGTTTGAAATTTTTTTAAATTTGTTGTAAAACTATAAATGCAATTATATATGAAGCTCAATGTTTTATATGTTTCTCAAATCTTTAGTTGGAATGCAAATAACTCGTGAAAAACATTTCTTTGGCTCGCTGTCATTTGAATTAATTCCATTACTTTTAGTTGAAATGCATTTGTCATTACTCTCAACTCTAATTTTGTTAGTTGATAAGATCTTTAATTTAGCGGTTAAAATTGAGACTTTGTGACGGTGTAACTTTTAGGTTTCAGATTTTATTCTCGCTTGTATGAGGATATTTTATTATTTATGCGAGTATAAGTTTATTTCTTTCTTTATGTCGGCGTATTTTCTCTTTTATGTGAGTGTTAATTGTAAATTTATTTCGTTCGCCTTCATGTGATGAGGTTTTTTTTTTTATGTGAATTTCTTCCTTTAATTATTAAAACTTGTTTCATCCTTTATGTCTCCTGTATGTATGCGAGACTTGATTGATTATTGATATTATAATAACGATGATACTATACTCTAGAAAATAGGACTTCAATAATCAATCAAGAAAGGGATTCATATATGGTTGAGGATGTATAATAAATTTAAAGACAAAATAAATACATAGTACATTTATTAATTGATTTTATATATATTAAGGGTAATACAGCATATATTTCACATAAAAAGACCCTAAAAATTAGGCTTCATGGTTCGAACCGAACCCATTTGCCAAGACAAACACAGGGCGTTCATATATCAAAGATCCGATGGTCTTTCTAGTTTCTACTATAGATAGCCTTTCTTGGTCTTTTTCGTGAAAATTTTCTACAACGTTGAAAATCTTTTCCCATCAATGGAACATGTAATTTTATTTCTCACGAGTCTCATCCACTTGAGCATTCTTTGTAATAAATTAATTTTAAAATATCGTTGCTGCCGTCTTACATCCGACGGCATCTCCAAAATGCACAAACAGAGAGGATCGACAACTAAGAACATATTTCCAGTAGAGTTCAACAATTTACAAAAACTCGCAAGATTCCATATCGACTTAAAACTAGCATAACAGAGCATACGTAGTAAAACAGCCAACCCCCAACACTAAATACTTTCATAAAAATATATAGGTAATATAAGAAGGACAAACGTTCGATAGATTCCTACAAGGGATACCTGCATATACAAGCGCTTGAAGCTTCCATTCCCTGAAGCAGACTGACTAAATCATTAGCAATGCTGATAGATTCCTGCAAAGGATATCTGCATATATAAGCGCTTGAAGCTTTTCCATTCCCTGAAGCAGACTGACTTAAATCATTAGCAATGCTGAGACCATCCGGTGAAAGCTGCCATTAGTCGGGCTAGCTAGTAGCTCCACAAAATTCCAATATTAAATATTGAAAAGGTAAGGGTCACTAAAGATTCAACCCAGTTCAGCAAATCCACTTTCAACATATTCAAGGCTTCAACATCCCAAGAATATCCAAAAAGTGCCTTTTATTATCCCATACTACTAAGAAAGTCCATCGCATTTGAACTAAAATGCCAATATAAATTAATGCAAACAATAGAAGGTCAACAACAATCCCCATCAGTGTTGCCCTACTCGGTCAACTAACATTAACTCGAATAATTATACATAGAAAGAGCTCTCCTCAAAGAAACCTTAAAATAAAAGGTGTCCGCAAATGCCAACAACTATTATTACCAAACCTCCAGTCAAAAGTGTCCCAGGAATACGTAGAGATGATGAAATTGAACGCAAAACTGAAGGTGCCTTCAAGAACTCGGAGAGAACCTTAATTCTTCCACCAAATGGAAAACCACCCTTTGTCTTCACATTCAAACTCGGTTCTTGAGCAACTTCTCCGCTACGATACGGTTTGACAAGGGATACTTCCTCGGTCTCATCTGTTGTAGAAGCAGCATCTGTCGCAGTGGTAGAATTATGCTTCTCTGTAGCTTCTTCAGCCTGCACATACCAATTTAATGTAGTTCAGAATACCACATAAGCATTGCGAAAAATGGAACACAACCGTCATGGGAAAATGATCTCTTACCTCAATCACCAAAGGTTTTATTTCACAATTTTCTTCACCATAGCTCAAATCTTTAGGCTTGCTACAAGAAACTGATCCAACTTGAAGTTTCGTCTGGAATCGGATTCTTTTTGGTGCAGTACCTTGTGTCACAAGACCACCTTGGAACGTTGCTGGAACATTTCGTTGGCGAGTCCTTATTTTAATTCCAGTACCAATATTATCATCATTTCCCACTGCATTGCAACTGGTGAAAGATCCCTCCGGACTACCCAAATTATAGACTTGGTCACTAACAGAAACAGCAGATGAAACATATGGCCAGTTTGGCAGGGATCGCAGATTTCTCTGTGCTTCATTATTGATGAAATTAGGAATATAGCCCTGTTCTTGAGGCATGTGTCCTGGATGTCTTGCCATTTTCGAAGGGTCAAATTGGGCCTCATAAAAACATGCCGGACGCTGGAGTACATAAGAGGAACATGAATTTAAAG
The DNA here is from genome assembly GCA_947179155.2 of Hedera helix. Classification (NCBI taxonomy): domain Eukaryota; kingdom Viridiplantae; phylum Streptophyta; class Magnoliopsida; order Apiales; family Araliaceae; genus Hedera; species Hedera helix. The sequence goes on along the minus strand of OX359265.1, from coordinate 1,826,452 downwards.
TTCTAGAAAAAAATTTAAAAGTAAAAGAAACAAGGCCAACATGCTGAATCATTTAAAATATCCACCCCCTCCAGGAATATTGGATTCCTATACCTGTCCTTCAGTAACTTCCACATCTGACTTGCTGCATGATTCACTTTCAACACCAGAAATATGGTGAGTGGCAGAATCTTCATCTGAACTAACTATAATTGAGTTCAATAACTCTGCAATATCCATAGAATTTGTACCGTACTGAAACTGAACTTCCTTGTTGTCATTACTGAAAGTGGTGGGGCTATGCAAGTAGGAAGATCCAAACTCGCTAATCATCTGTGAGTGTAACGGGGAGAAGATTTTTGAATCAGGAGGCTGTGGCGAATCATAAAAAGCTCTCAACTCATATTCCAAGTATGGATCCGGCTGCAGAATAAAACAAGAAAAATATGTAAGTATTTAACTGAAGACTAATTTAGAAACAAGGTTGCACAATTTAAGATAAAATCAGCTTCTATTCTCACCTGGATAGGGTCTAGCACTTGACCTTCAGCCTCATCAGCAGTACAGCTATTGCTGTACTGATCCATAGTTAAAGAGTAGTCATGAATTGTCTTTATATAATTTCCATCTGCACACCCTTCAGTACTTGCAGATTGCATTTGGGGTTGTCCACTCAACATTGGGGTCTCTGGCTCTGATTTATCTTCAGCATAGGATTTAACAACAGTAGAAGAAACATTCTGCTCAACTTTGTCACAGTTTGAACTTTCAGCCATCCCGTCAAGCTTCCCGTCATGCTTCTTAAAAAGACGACAGAGTACAAAGGCAGTCTGCATGAGAAGAAGACATAGAAAATCAATCATAATGCGACTTTAGCCAGGATATTCAAAATCTAAGTAGATAAAATTTTGAAGGTGATGGAAAATCAGAATCTCCATAAACTACAAACAAAACAAAACGGAAACTTGTATTATGAGTTAAAGTTTAAACTAAGATGTTCAGACTGTTTCTTTAAAAGCTCAATCAACTCTTATCACTTTACTTCCTAAAATATGTGAATTTAATTGCACTAAATCTTATACAATAACCTTTCATGATTTCAATACTGATTTGGCGAGCATTGCATCTTCTACAACTAATTTACATGCATCCCTACCCATGCCCGTCAATTTTGAGCTCTCTATGAAAGGAGAGCACGGTAACATTATACCAATTCAACTATATTCAAAACACATAACCGAATGTAGCTGTTGAATAGCAATTTAACCTAACAGATTAAAGATAGAAGATATTGATAAAATAATGCAAGAACTAAGAAAATTATACAATAGCTTCAATATGAGAAGAAAAACACAACAGAAAACCCATGAGTAAAAGAAAAATATCAAACGTTGAACCTGTCCAGGATGTGTGCCATTAAGGGCCTCATCAGTAGCCCAGTACTCATGGATTACCCACTGAGTCCCCTTACCGCTAGGAGCTCGGCCAGTATGGAAGACTAGCGTCTTCTTCCTCCCAATCACATTCCTTCCTTTACTTGACCTAATAAACCTGTCTTTACCGGTGGCTTTCCAGTACCCAGCCTCTGTTGCTCTGTTGGATCGCTGTCCATTCTGATACTTCCGATCTTTGGGACAGAAAAAGAACCACTCATTGTCATTCGATTCTATCATTGACAAATCTGCATTCATTATAAGAAGAAAACAAATTAGTTTACATCATCTCAATCAGAACATACCCCAATTTAGCCTACACAGAAATAGACTTTGTGTCTGCAATATACAGATTGAATTAGAAATAAACAGAAAAAAGCTAAAAGATTTAGCAAGAGAAACAAAAGCACCATTCTTGATCATCTCAACTAAAACGTGGATAATAATCCAACACCCAAATCATAAAAACTTAATACAGACACAAATCAATGATCTTTACTAACAACTTAATGACGAATCAAAGAAAAACCACCAAATATAAAGTAAGAAAGAAAACAATAGTAACAGTGTACCAGGTAAATCCCAAGGCTCGCATTTACAAACATCAACTTCTCGTATAACAGTGACTTCCTTCTCAAATCCTTTGATCTTTAATTTTAGGTAGTAATTTATGAGTTCTTCGTCAGTCGGCCGGAATCGGTAACCTACCGGAAAAGTCCCCAAAGGCAATACGGCCATTTTTCCACCCAAAATTCAGAGAAAATGATAGAGAAAAAGAGAAAAGGGAAAAGGGAAAAGGGAAAGATATATATACCGAAGCTATATAAATATATAATTGGGGGAATAACTGAATAGATGAGAGGAATAAACCCTAGAGGAGGAATTTAGGAATTGGGGAGAGAGAAAAAAGAGATACTGAGAAAATTCAGTGGGGCTTCAATTTCATATACGGATTAAGTCGCAGCTGAATTTCCAAGAAATTGAGGAGAGAGATGAAGAACCATTTGCTGAGGTGGAGGAGGGAGAGAGCTTCAGGGGAAGGATAATGAATAAATCAAACCGTGTTTGTGCGAAGGGCATATATACACATACATCAATTCTACATAGATATATATACTACCGCGTATAACAATTAGCCGGACTTGTCTGTCGATTTCCTCCTATGCCATTTTGTTCTTAAAATTCCCATTATACCCCCAAGATGGTAGGGCAAAAGGGGTAGAATGGAGAGTGATGAAGAATTGGGAAGAGGAGGCGTAACAAGGAAGCTGAAGATAATTAGTCATCTGACCAATGTGGAGATCTCACGTGGCAGCATAGGTCATATTCCAGGTAGGCCCCACTAGGGAATTGAGAAAGATGGTATAATAGTAAATTCAGTTTAACGAAGGAGCTAGGAAAGAACTTAACTTTCCGTACCGGAGCTACTTGTTTGGTTAGTGGCTCTAGAAGAGGAATATGTAGAATTAGGTTAGTAATAGTTTCCTTTGTTAATCTTTTTGTTTAAAAGAGAGTCAAACTCTTGATATTTGTAAAATGGTAAAATTTCCTTAGTTTAATGCTTCTATGTTATAATTATTAAATTAATATTCAATAAATTTAAAACTATTGATAATATTATAGTAATAATTATTTATATTGTTAGAACATTAATAAGCGTACCTTAAAATTCAAAATATCATTTTAAAATAAGTATAACACTATCGTTAAATATATAATTTCTCTGATAATATAATTATTACTCTGATATTATCAATCGCCAAATATAAAGGCTAATATAGAACAACGATATATTCTTAATGTTTACAACATATGTATCCAATAGTTAAACCTCATTACACCCCATTAGAGCTTAACTCCTATGGATCTATATTATTTTATTTTATTTTGATTCTATAAGAGTTGAGTGGTTTCGCAACGGTTAGTCCTCCATTGTAACCTTAAGACTATAGATAATATTAGAGTAATAATTATACTATTAGAACATTAATAAGTGTGGCTTAAAATTCAAAATATCATTAAAAGAAATATAAAAATATCTTTAAATGCATATTTACTTTGATAACATAATTATTATCATACCATTATTAAGCGCCAAATTTAAAGGTTAAAATAGAACAAAGATATATTCTTACAATGTTTGCAATAGATGTATCCAATAGTTAACTAACTATAGATTCAAAGGGATTAATTTAGCTTGAGTTAAGTTTTAAATGTAATCAAATAAACTGCTCATCAAGTTTGGAAATTATACAAACTGTTATAAATTTTAATGATATATCTATTTACACTCGAACCTTAAAATTTTAGTTTTGGGTTAAATGATTTTCGACTAAGTGTTTAATTCAAATAACTAGGCATGACCGGAGCATTAAGGTTAATTGATGGCATTCATACAAAGGCATGCATTTAGGCCAAAAATTAAGAAAATGGTTAAAAACATATTTAAAGCAGTTAAAACATGTGGAATGGCACTTATACACGTACGTTCCTTCGAATCAGTAACATGAAAAAATAATATTCAATTAACTGACACATTAATAGAATTGGCCGAAATTTAAGAGATATGACAGATAAGTCAAATAAATGGAGTAAGTAAAAACTCACGTTCCTTCAGTTCAATATAGTGGGTAGGTCACGTTCAAGTAACTGATGCACTACCAGAAAACAGGTTAGTGTATCGAATTTCAAGGAGAATATGCTAAGTGGTCGGTTAGGTCGATGATGCAACCTTCTAGCAGTTATATAAATAAGAAAAGTTCATTTCGTGAGAAAACACACACACATGGTCCCGAACTTCAAATTTTCTTCTTCCAGTTTTTCAGTTGCTTTTAGCTTAGTTTTACAATAATTAGCTTGTTACACCAGCACATGCATTAGTTAATTGTTGTAATATGTAGTTTTATTGGATATGCAACTTGTTACGTCCACTTGAACTTAGTTGTACATTCAATTTCAATTATTTGCATTCATCTAGACCTTCATATCGTGTTGGTTTGCTCTATGCTTTGCCAATTGTATATTTGATCTGGGCTATAAAGTTTATAGTATGTTCCAGTAATTATATTAAAGTTTTTATTTAATTGTCTGGCATTAGTAATTATTTGTTGCATGTATTTATTAATTATGAATGCTAAATCAAGCGATAAAATAAATTGAAATTTATTTATAGTTATAATAATTTAATTGATAATAATTAAATTTATTATTTATAATATAGATTAACTCTGACTATAAATTAACCAGTAAATAGCTAGAATTATGCGGGACTCGTATAGATTTACTATTTATATGTAATTTATTGTTTATATGAAATGATCTTTCGAAAGTAAAATTTTACTTTTGAGTGATTTCCCCTTACCACCCCCGTCGTACTGTTCAAGGCTATGGATCTTGCCAAGTCACGTGAAGTGTGAACATGCCAGCAAATCAAGTGGATTTTTAGTTACTACTAAAGTAGCGCAGGACATTATCTTTTATAAATTATTAGTGGTAGAAAATGGAGATAATAGTAGTACACAAAAGTGGGACCCAAACCTCAGCACTGCTATGAAACTTTATCTCAGTGAATAAATAAATTTAAGATAATGATATTTTTATAAGTTAATTTAATATTTTTATAAATAAATTTTATTTAATTTTGTAAAAGTATTAAATTAATTTGTGAAAATATTATTTTTTATAATTTTTAATTTAATTCTTTAAATTTTATAAACTGCTTAATTTATCTTAGATAATTTACGCTGCGTGTGATGCCAGTTTTTTCAGCATTTGCATTTGCCCGCCGACACTGCCTTTCTAACTTAGAAAGCGTAGGTTGATTGGACTAAACGAGCTCTTTTTCTTCTTGGCCACCACGGGAGAATTTATATTTTTAAACAATGGAATTTAACTACTTAAAATTTGTTCATGAGTTATCATCTTATAGAGAAGCCACGTTCTCTAAAGCATTCAACAACCTTTTCAAGTTGGCAATTATGATATTATTATATGCCATCCTTAAAATTGTAGGGTCATCACAAGGTTTTAAAATAATTCTAGTCTCTTGCAACTTTCAGCAAATCAACAATTGGAATGTTGCAAAGTTGTTTAATTTTGACCCCTTAAAGGAAAATGAGAAAGCTTAAATTAATAAAAGAGTGATGTTTTATATGATTGATAAATTTATATCAATATTAAATACAGATTTACGAGAATAATTGGAATATAGAACGGTGTAAGGATATTATTTACGTTAATTTATTTTTTAATTAAAGTTCTACATTAGTCGCAATATATATTCGACACAAAATTAGCATATAAATCATTTTTTTAAACTAACAAAATAAGAAACGGAACTCCAAAAGAGCAAAATTTGTTGATACATTATAGACAACATCAAGTGAAGGCAAGTCAATTATACATGAAGTTTTCTACATAGTTCAACCTCACTCTACAATGAAAAGGCGAACACTATCAAGCTAAATCTCCCTCCACAAAATGTAAACATGTTCTACTTCTCTATTTCTTCTGTTTTACCTTTCACTTGCATTATCCTTTCTTATTGCAGCGGACTAAAAGAACACACACTGAAAATTGACAGACCCATACCATCAGACTACCACCCAAGGTCTCAGTGATGGCTATCAGCCTCTTCTATAGATGGGAGAAGAAGCAAAGCCATCACTCATCAGCTCATCATTTGAAAAGCTGTCCGAAACATGTATTGCCTAATTTGCAAGAACTAAGCATCATGGCACCAATTAAATCACTTGTCCAATCTTCGCCTTTTACAACTTCTATTAGCTGTTTGAGAATCACAAAATCATCGTCTGTCTCGACAGCCCTCGATCTCTAGTCCTTCATCTTCGTAATCTTTTTTCCACGCCTCACGTACATCTTCTTTTGATGCAAACATGTTATGATGATATAAGCCGAGAGCATGGCATTCTAACGGGTGAAAATACCACAGTAAGTCGAGCATGATCAGAAAGACAATAGTCTTCAGGCCACATTCCTTTCTCAACTTCAGTGGGGAAGAGAACTGCATTATTCACACTAAAACCAATGGTTTGCTCTGTACCATCATCTTCCCAGATCTCATTGCTTATTTCATCTCTCTGATCAGACCGCGTAGGATTCCATATTCGCAGCTGCAATGCCATAATTCATTAATATAAACATCAGGGACTACAATTTTGAATGTCATTACATTTTTTGAAGTAATTATTATTCTGAGACCAAAAAGATAATGTGGAAGAGAAGAAAGCATACTCGGAGAATAAAAAAACTCTCACACAGTAATTATAGAGAATCCAACCAATCATTAAGATACAAAATCAATAAAGCAAACTGCTGACCATCTAAAAGGTCGAACACCCTGGAAATTCATAACATCCTTTCGTTTTACATGATACCAAGCCAGGAGGCAAATTTAATTTTAAGTAGCATGAATTAAGCAATTTGGAACATACAAGGTACAGATGCTAAACAAATTAATTCAGAAGCAAAATAAAATTGACAATATGTACCTGAAATTCATTGTAATCAAGGATGCCGTTTCCATCAATATCTGCTTGCACCCACAAGTCTTTTGTCTCATCCATGCTCAGACCATAGTGATGGCCAATTATATTAAGCTGCAAGATTACACAAGTTTAGTAGGATTACATAACTAATGCATGAAATGCCTTGATGAATGAACAAATCAAACAATAGAAAAACACACACGTATAAGGAAAATCATCAATGAGACATACCTGGCGCAAGGCATCACAGAAACCGGAGTAAGTAATGTAATCACCATCGCTATCAGCCTTTAAAATGGCAAATGCATCGCTCGCTGTCAATGATGCCCGCCGAAGTTGATACTGCAAAACAGTAAGAACATAATCAAGATGATATTCAGTTGTTAAACCAAGAAACTTTTTGGAAGAACAAGGCCAAGAAAAATACACGTCTTTCAATTCTATGCACTATTTTTAAGGATTTGATAGTGACAATTGAGACTCCTTATTTTATTTAAAATATGCATATTTTGTTCAGGGAAAAGCACACCCTTGCACTCCTATTTCAGCAACAGTGCCAATTACCCAGGGAATGCAAGAAGTTTCACACGTGCAACATGAACCAATTCCACTGCAGATAAAAATAATTATTCTTCCTCCAGAGGTGAAGATAATTTTTTATATAAATGATAAAAAAATGGTGGCTGCAGCATGGAGGTCTAATTCTAGCACAAGCTGCTTTAGGTCTTTTGCTTGATTAGAGAAGCAAGTCAAATATATTTTCTGTAATTTGTTTTATTTAATTTTCTTTCTTGATCCCCTGCAGAGGCTTTGGTTCTGAATTACTATGGTCTCCATAGGGATTAGAATAACTTGCTCAGGTACTGTTGTTTGCATAATGGACTGCTTAGTAGTGCTTAATCACTTAATGACAAAAAGGGGATAGACAAATGGGAGAAAAGTATATGGAATGGACAAATAGTTAGGTGCATCATCTATATTTCACAACTTTCATGAGCATTTAATTCACCATTTCTAAACCCCATTCCAATAACAAGATCTTTTAGTAAAAGGAAGAAAAAACAAAATTCTGATATTCCAACATAGGTCTTGAGGACTGGTACCAAGTATTAGAATTTAAAATAAACTGTCTAGCACATAATTTCATGCCTACAACCAGATAATCAAAAAGGAACAACAAGAAGAGCAACAAAATCAACATTCATGACAATTGAGCATCTAGAATGGATTTCATAGTATGAGTAGAAAGTATAAGAGTGAATTTGGGACAGTCATTCTTAGAGTTGAATTGAGTTTTGTGTTATTGTTAGCCATCACAAAATTAAATGTTAAAGGATTAGTTCTGCTGATTTACAAAATGATATCCCTTCCAAAATCTTGTCCTCACTTAAAGCGACTCTTCTCCTTCCTGGTTGTAGCGCCTACTGCTGTACCTTTAACTTTAAATTATTATATTTAACATAGTCGACATTTCTAAGATCTGCCCACGTATGTAATCAAAAATTTGGTTTTAAAGGATATTTAAGGTGTATAAATATGAGTTGCAAGTTATAACCTATAATTGATAGACATTAAAAATACTGCAAAATATAAAATGATGTGAATAGCTCAAAAAATACATTCAGGAGCTTCCTATTTCTATGGTTGCGCAAGATCTCCCAAGTTTCATGAAGCTGAACAGCATGAAATTGTTTCACTGCAGAAGATAGCAAAAGCATCCAAAAGAAAGAATATAACAGACCATAAATTCTACACTTCAAGGATTGAGAACAATCAAGACATTCTTAGGAGCTTCTGTACTTCCTAAGACTAACAATCTACTCAACTCTAATAATTTTGGACCATTGAAAAGATCCAAGGGGGTTTAGTAAGTCAATGATACTTTCTAAGTGCCTCTGTTCTACAACTTCTGCTAGTGTTTCTATCAAGTGATTAGATTAGAAGTAATAGCTCTACCACAGATTACAAATAATAAAGTATGCTGCATGGTCTCAATTAGAAACTAAAAGCTATCACTCCTTGGTTTCTGATCATCATTTCATGCTCCTCTACTTTTAAAAGTAGCATGTAAGCTTCAATTAATAGAACTGCACATCACGGGTGAAAGGCAGAAAATACAAAGAAAAAAATGGAACTGCTCACCTTGAACATGCCAAACACTGTTTCGCTCCAACTGATTTTCAGTACTTTCCGGTATCGGTTAGGATTGAGAAGCCATATAAAGTCTACACCACATATATTTCCCCGATGATTACGATGGCTAACCCACTGCATAAAACAAAGATAGATGAGAAACATGTGTAAAATTCTATCATATAAAGTAATTGAGATTATGATCAGTAGAACGTTGCTAACCTTGTGTGCATCTGCATCAGTGTACTGATGAGCTGTATCATACGATGATACAAATCCCTGGGACCTGAGAAACTTGTAAACATGGCCTCTCTTACTTCCGTTCCAGTCGCTGAAAAGGGAGCAGAAATTCATAACAATGAGAATTAAATGTAATTTTACATTGGCATGGGAGTTACAGAACCAGACAGTAACAAAACAAAAATTACCCGCATAGTAGGATTGGCAAGGGATTAAGCTTGTTTTCTTTCTGATATGATTCCACACACTGCAAGATTTTGTAGACCTATCAAAAAAAATATATCATCCAGGTTAATACTGGAAAGAGCAGAGAATATGATACTGAATGAGAGGAATACAGCTCAAGGTCTTGATTGAAGCAATTATTCTACCTGCCGCAATCGTTCCAAGCACAAACTTGAATCATGAGGAAATAATAAGTGGGTGTTTACTATAAGGATTTCTTGCCGAACATTGTTGCTTCTATATTGCGGAAATGGTGTGACCAGTTCAACATGTAACAGCTGAGCAACACGATCTCCAAAACCATTCAAGAGCAACTCTTGATGGTTAATAACTCGAAAGTAATCCTTATGCACGGCAGTTAGCAGACCTATTAATACCAATAGCAATCACCTTAAATTGAGTAAAAGGCAAATTTTAGAGTAGCAAAAATATATTATTTATTCCACCAAAAAAAAAAGAAGCTTATATCACACTAAGTCAATCATGACATATATACATATATTAACTAATGTAGCACCAAGCAATCCTTTAAAGTGTGTGCGAAAAGGCAGCACTACCATCCTTTTCCATTTCTCTTTTCAGGGAATAAATATACAAAAAAATAATAATTTAACTGGTTTTCTCCACTGTATCCCAAAACTAAGGGAAGGTAAATGCCTTTTCATGTTCAATTGTTCTTTCCTTAATAATACAATGAAGAAATTAGATAATTGAGAAATAACTTGGTTCTCCAACCTGGAGAAACAGGTCAATCCATAGAATGGACATCCAATTGGCAACTTTGACATCCAGAAGAATGCATACATATTTGAAAGGATAAATTTAATAAAAGCAATAACCCAAAATTCTTTTGAAATATAACATCAAAAATGGAGAAAAGTATCCAAATTGTGTAAAATTAGACATGGAGGGGAACATACCATCACCGCGGTTGTTGGTGCGTGCAAGCTTGAAATTGATATAGCCAGCATCTCCAAGTCTCTTCTTATACATATTAACTAACTCCTCATTGCCAACCCAAAACTCCTTCATTAATAAATATAAATAAACATGTCAGTAATGCCATGATTTCATTTATAGCTCCTCCTAAAATCCCTTTTTTGCATTTATAAATTTCATTCTAATACAATAGGGGGCATATAAAAATCAAACAAACATAAAAAGTGAATAACAATAACAATACCTGGAGGCAGATAATGGAAGATCTTTCATACAACAACAAATCCAAAATCCTGTCGTTCCTGTTAATCCAATTAGCCCTATTATCACTTTCTCTACAACTCTGGTCCTGCTCTTCCAAATATGTTAATCCGATTATTAGAAATTCAAACGAAAATGCCAAATTCAATAGACACGGTAAATAGAAAAACAATAAGGGGTTTTATAAAAAGTAAACCTCATGATCGAGTCTCTTGTAAATGGGCGCAAGGATATTGAACGTAGTGCAAGAAAAACAAGTCGGGTCAGTAATGGAAGAAGAAATTGCATAGCTACCGATTCTGGGTATTCTCGCTTTTGCCATCCCTCTTCCTCCTCCTCCTCCTCCTCTTCTGTTCTTCCTACCCATTCCTCTAATTCCTCTCTATATTATTTATATATTATACGTGGGTTGTCTTTGTGATGAATTATAATTTAAAAAATCGAATTCAAACACAAACAAAACAAACACCGACAGGCAGGAAAATCCAAAGAATGAAAAAATATGGCGCAAGAATATGGTAGAAAACTGAATATTCTAGGCTTTTGTTGGGTTCGATCAGGGTCGATGAACACAATTAACAATGCGCCAACAATATTATTTTCATATATTTGGATAGAGGTCCGATGTGAGATACAGAGATGGAAAAGAAAGAAAACAAGTTTTTAGGGGAGAGAAAAAATTTATACTCGAAGAGAGAGAGGGACGATGTAATCCTAGCTACTGCTATATTTGATTGTATGCTATGTTTTGGAGTCGAGGAGTTGTATTTAAAGGCGTGCATGAATCCAATCAAGTTCAGTCGTTTAAGTTGATTAGATTTTGTTTATAAAATTTATTAAATACGAAATAATGTTTAATTAAACTTTGTTTAGTTATCAAATCGGGTATGATTTTTAATCAAACTTGAGTAGTTTGAATTTTTTGAGTAATTTTTTAATAAAAAATTATAATTCAAAGAAATTCGAGTAATTTATCGAATTATAAATTTTACTCATATTTAAATTATTTTTGTTTTGATTCAAGCTCAAATCAAGTTCGCATTAGATTCATTTTACAAGTTTAGTTATATTCCTACTCATTATTTAGGTTAAAATACAAAATTATTCTCTCTATTCTTTATTTTTTAGAAATAATTCATGATAAAATTAAATTATAATTAACATGAAATTCTAAATGATAAGATAAAATTATTTAGTGCGGACCGTCATTTAATTCTACAAAATTTTTTTGACAGTTTTAGAATAAGAATATAAAATAATTTTTATTAATAAATAAATTGAATTACAAAAATACTATAATCAAAACGAGACTTCCTTTGATCTTAAATTAAAACTCAAAACTCGAGAATTATTGTCTTGTCTTAATACTAAATTATAATATAAACATTAGTACTCTAATATTTGCAAGTAGAGCAGGTGTTCAATTTTTTGTAAAGTATTTCCTCTCATCAATTTTTGTTCAAATAAATTAATTATATGTATTTTATTTAAGTTTTTAATGGACAAAAAAGTCAATTTATATATTAAAATATATTTCAACTAAATAGAGGGATAAAATCGTCTTGATAAATTAATTATTTTATCTGTAAAACACTCACATAATACGTACATGATTAATTTATTTTAATCAAAGAGAATATTTTAGCAATAATTAAAATATTTATGTCTATATTATAATTTAGTGTTAACATCGAGAGTGAACTTTTCAATTTGTCAATTTATTTCTTACTGTAATTATTATATTTGTTTTTTTATACTCTCCCGCTATGGCCTAAGAGACGACTAATTAATATTAACGTTAAAAGCCGGTGGGGGGAACTCAAGTGCTACGCACCGTCACCACTCGCTAGCGTGCGTACTTTTAAAGCTAAGCTATTGTTTTGTTATATGAGAAAAGAGAATAAATTATTCATTTATTTCTGAATCGTCGAATAATTTTTTGTATATACGATCTTTTTTTATTTTTTATTTTTTTGGAGCCTTTTAGCATTTTCCCGTGAGACTGGCAAGTCATAAGCCAATAATATTCACTCATTAGCATCCGGTCTTATAAATGAAAATTAATATTTTTATAAATCAAAATATTAATTTAAAAAAAATTCTTATGTAAATAATAAATGAGCCTCACATTTATATGAGAAAGAGATTATGAAAATATTAAATTTTATTTGTAAAAATATTAATTCTCTAAATAAATACTCTCTCATTATTTCATTATTGTTGATTTTTTAAAAGTGAATTTGATATTTTTTTTAAATACAAAATTGAAATGACTCATTAAATATTATGAAAAATAAAATTTATAATGAATAATATTTTAAAATAATTTATAATATTTTTTATTATGTTAATTAAAATAAAAAATATTTATGCTAATTTTAAATTTATAACAAATTAGTATATATAATTGATTCTAAATGTCACTATCCAACATGAAGATTTTCAGTCATTTGTCCTTCCATTCATTTTAAGTTTTAAAATTTTCTTAGAATGTGCCCTAAGGGTATATTCTAAGCGTTGAAAATAATGCATAATAATATTTATTTATATGTTTGTACTAAATTCAATGCATAAAAAAATAATATACTAATGGACCCTATATATTAAATTCCGTACAAATATATAAATAAATAAAATTTATTCTTAAGTTTTAAGCTGGCATAAAACCGGTAGTGATTCATTTGCCGCCGCTAGGCAAACGAACGGTCCTTTTTGATTCACCTGTCGCAAGTGTCAACTGGTATGTGTGTCTATATATATATATTGTACGGGGTAGGAAGATTTACTTCGACTGTAATTAGAATATTTTATATTATCAAAAAACAAAAATAATAATAATAATAATAAAAAATAAAGAAATGTATGGTATGTATAAAGAATTAAAGAGGTAGGAGAGCCAGTAAGGTGCTGTTTGTTTGTGTCTTAATGGCTCTTAATGGACAACCTCTTAATCGCTAAGAGGAACAAAGTTGTTTGTTTTTTTTTTTTGTTACATCTGAATGTCTCTAAATGGTTGAGATACAAAATCAAATCTAAACCATTAAGAGGAGCATCTTAATGAACTTGGACAAAAATATCCTCTTCAATATTAACAAATTCCTTTTATATCCAACACTCAATATTATTATTATTATTATTATAATAATAAATATTATTATTATTATTATTATTATTTTTATAATAATAATAAAAATTATAATAATAATAATTATTATTATTATTATTATGATTATTATTATTATAATTATTATAATCATAATTTTTATTATAATTATAATAATAATAATAATAATAATAATTATTATTATTATTAGTACTATTTTTAATATAATTATTATTATTTTTATAATAATAATAATAATAATTATTATAATTAATATTATTATTACTATAATTATTATTATTAATTATAATTATTATTAGTATAATTATTATTGTAATAATTATTATTTTTATTATTATTAATATTATTATAATTATAATAATAATAATAATAATTATTATTATTATTATTAGTACTATTTTTAATATAATTATTATTATTTTTATAATAATAATAATAATTATTATTATAATTAATATTATTATTACTATAATTATTATTATTAATTATAATTATTATTAGTATAATTATTATTGTAATAATTATTATTTTTATTATTATTAATATTATAATAATAATTATTATTATTATTAGTATTATTATTAGCATTATCATTATTATTATTATTATTATTATTATTATTATTATTATTATTATTATTATTATTATTATTATTATTATTATTATTATTATTATTATTATTATTATTATTATTATTATTATAATTATGATTATTATTATTATTATTATTATTATTATTAGTAGTAGTAGTAGTAGTAGTAGTACTATTTTTAATATAATTATTATTATTTTTATAATAATAATTATTATTATAATTAATATTATTATTACTATAATTATTATTATTAATTATAATTATTATTAGTATAATTATTATTATAATAATAATTATTTTTATTAATATTAATATTATAATTATTAATAATAATAATAATTATAGTAATAATAATTATTATTAATAATAATTATAATTATTATAATTAATATTATTATTACTATAATTATTATTATTAATTATAATTATTATTAGTATAATTATTATTATTATAATTATTATTATTTTTATTAATATTAATATTATAATAATAATTATTATTATTATAATAATTATAATTATGATTATTATTATTATTATAATTATTATTATCATAATTTTTATTATAATAATTATTATTATTAGTATTATTATTAGCACTATCATTAATATTATAATTATTATTTTTATAATAATAATAATTATTATTATTTTTATAATAATAATTATTATTTTTATAATAATAATAATTATTATAATTAATATTATTATTATTATTATAATTATTATTAATAATTATAATTATTATTAGTATAATAATAATAATAATTATTATTATTATTATTATTATTATTATTATTATTATAATGTTCAACTGTTCATAGGGTTAAAATGGTAAAATACTGTTATTCAGACATCTGAAAAAATTGATTATCAAACAACATTTTTTCATTCAGATACAATTCTATTCAGATGCTCTATATTATTCAGATGTCTAAATTATTCAGATCTTAATACAGAATTTTATCAAACAGCACCTAACTTGGTATATGGGATGTGTCACGTGGCTGCCTGCCTGCCAAAAGTTGGACAGAGACATTTAAGGTAGATTAGGTTGAGGGGTGATGGTGGATATAAATAGCGTTGGAATATTGTGCTCTGTTTTAAAATTAAAAATTAATGTTGATTTTTTTAAATAATTTATAAAATTTTAAAATTAATATGTATTTATATTTAATCAAATTTTGAATCCGAATTAAATTTATTATCTCAATATTATATCTCTTTTAATTATTTAACAGACCACATACTCATATTTTAATATAATATACTATCAGTCCTTTTCTTGTTCTCATCCCCAACAACCCAATTGAATCCTATCGGGCTAGGATTCCATTATATTCCCATAGTTATAACCAAACATACTACTCCCATTAGGTTCTGTGTCACCATCTTTCACACATCAACCAATTGAGCAGTAACGCGTGGCCAACTATTAGTCATATGTAGCAATGCATACCTACATTCTCAGATCTATATATATATATAGAGAGAGAGAGAGAGAGAGAGTTCCCGGCGGGGGTGGGGTTTGGATTCATTCATCCATAGCTGGAAATTTACTGTATAATTTGTTCACGTATAAGACGAGAAATAAATATAAATGTATAATATTTAAATATTATATTAATTTTAATTATTAAAATATATAATTAAAATATAAAATATATAATTAAAATTTGTGTCATATATATTTTTTTTAATAATTAAAATAAATATAATATTTAATTTTATATTTAAATATTATATATATAAATTTATCCGATACTCTATGAAATCAACAAAGAGCTCGTGCCTCATGTGATAACCCAAATATATATATACACACAAAATACATGCATCAATAGAAATTACATACTCTCCCGCATAAGGAAAGAACACAAGATCACATTTTTATTATTTTTTCTATGTAAAGTTTGTTTATCTTAAATTTATTTTCTCATTCATGTGATATTGTTGTGCGATTTATTATAATCATGAATTTTATTTCTTCCTTATAAAAGTATCATTATGTGAATTTATTGATATTATAATTACTAATTTCAATAGCACACGCGTTACGTATACGATTATCACAAAGATATAATAGGCGTTTTATCAAATTTTAGTGATAAAAATAAAAAAGAACAAAATTATAATAAAACCCATTTTGTAAGGATAAAAGCGGAAAGAAATTTGTGACACAATGTCGAGAGGGGTAATTATTTTTCCTGTTCTCCCATAATAATATAGATATACATAATTACGAAAACTCATCGCACTTACATGGCAAAACCAGATCGGTGCTTCAAGATTATATATATATATATATATATATATATATATATATATATATATATATATATATATATATATATATATAAAGAAGATGATTAGATGACTATCTAAAAACAAAATGAAGGAGATTTGTGCGGCTATAAATTAACCAAATATTTAATGTACAAGTCAACTAATATATCAAATATTTAAGAATAACCTTGTTAAAAAATTGACACTGTTTCAAAAAAAACGATTAAATTATTTTTTCTCACCTAATAAAATAGATAGAAATAAGTCCATTTGTCATTTTTTTACTTCACAAAAAAAGCATTTTTTTAGTGATAATAGTATTAAATGACAATAGTACAATTTTTCACATTTATCAATATAATTTAATTATCATACGAAATTATTAAATTAGTAATTTATTATTTTAAGAATATATACATATATATAGATATATAATATATTATAAAAGGAGATTGAGAAAAATAGCCATTAATTTTTTGAAACTGTGTCACTTATTTTTTTCTCTCTTTAATCATATTTTTACTCCCGCATTCTCTTATAACTTTTTTTTCTTTAACTCCTATTTTTATTTTTATTTTCTTCCTATGTTTTGCACGCACGTAGTCTGTGTTAAATGACTAGTATTATATAATGGGAATCGGTCCTTGAAGTTGTTTCACAATTTTTTTTCTGTCCCTACAAATTTAATTATTTTATAATTTTGTCTTTTTTATTTTTATTTTTCTTAATTTTGTCCTCTAAATTTAATAAAAGTACTCTTACATTTTTGTAGTTATTACACACATAACACGTTTGTCGTGGTGATAGGAGAGAGAAAAAAAATTACCTTCCTGTGTCACATCTTAAACTCTATTTTCTCTCCCACTTATTATTCTCATTATATAATGGGAGAGAGGGACGGTGATATCAGTCTTGAAGTTCTGTCATAAATTTTTTTCCCATTTTACTCTTGCAAGTTTAGTTATTTTATAATTTTTATTATTTATAATTTTTTAATTTTATTTTCTAAATTTAATAAAATTATTATTATATTTTCACAATAATTATAACGCAACAATGCGTGTGTCATGGTGATTAATATTATATAATAAGAAAAAAGGATGATGATATCAGCCATGAAGTTGTGTTATATTTTGATAACAAAAAATTAAATACAAAAAAAAAGATAAAAAATAATGTGTATGCTAATAATCAGTAATAATATATTTATCATATAGAATAAAATATCAACTAATTATAATTTAATATATTATTTTATATTTAATTTTTTATATTTTTTTATCATTGTAGTATTACTCTATGAGTCTATGATAATTGCACACGAACTATATATATACATAATGGAAGTTGCAGAACACACGTGAGTATCGCATCTAACTGCCGTGGCCATCGGGCTTCGGCCCATGCGTGATGTGGCCGCCCACTGTTTTGTATACTTCATCTCTTTTATATTATTTAATTATTATTAAAATTTTAAAATTAATCTTAAAATTTTTTAAATTAATATACATTTTTTAATTTTAATTAATAAAATAATAAATATTATAAATTATTTAAAAAGTATTATTTATTATAAATTTTATTATTTCATATAATTTTCAATAAATAATCTTAAATTTGAGTTTTAAAATATTTTAAATTAATTTTTAAAAATTAATAATAATTAAATAATTTAGAACAAAAAAAGTAATTTTTTGCTCAAATAATAATAAATTTTGTCTTAAAATATAAAATTCATGAATAAATTTATAAAATATGCTTCCTGAGAACTCGTTAGATTATATCATCATCATATACTACTGGTAGCTGTACACCGCAAATATATTTTATAAGAATCTTATTATGTATGGCGAGAATTTATGGTAAACTAAGTTTAATTACGGAATAATATCGATATATAAAATTGAGAACAATTATATGATAGTCTATTTATTACATATTTTTTAAAAAAAAACTATTATTAATATTTTTTTAATTAAAAAATCGACCCAAACATTCTTATATATATATCATTTCCATTTTACAAACTTTTAATTATTTATGAATTTATTTTGCCGGATTAATGGGACCCACAAGAGAGATTATTTAGTTGGGCAAATTTGAGATATTTTAGTGAATTTATAGTTGCAAGTAATAAAATATTAATAAAATAAAGAGATTTTATTAACTTAAAATATTATGTGTCGTTGCCTAAGGGGCATTGAAATTTTTTTGGGACCCACACACCCGCATTCCTTCCACTTTTAATTAGCAACTAGTTTTTGTTCAACAAACTGTGGGTAAACAACTTTCACTTGCGCACTCAATAATCCCTCTAAACTCACCAACGTACTATTAATGATAGGGGTTTTGGGTGCCTTTTAAAAAAATAATAATAATAAACAAAATAATGAAATTGTCAGTATAATCTAAGTAAATTTTTACTTCGTGTTGTGAATTTATTTTGTAGAATTATTATAATTATAAAAATATGAAATAGGATAAGATTTTTTTTAAAAAAAAGTTACAACTTATATTTATTCAAGTAATTAAAAAAAAATCGACATATATAATGGCCAAATATATTATCTTCCATCTAAGTATATGTACAATTTGTTTAGACTCTGAACTGAACTACAATGAACGACATTTTGCAACTTGTTTAGAGTGGGGAAATATATGTTCTATCATGTTAGGGGGTTCTATCATCTGTTATTAAATTTTTTCGTGTATTTATATCGAGACATATGACGACGATTTTTAAGATCTATAGCGACGATATGTCCCATCGTTATAGTTTTTTTTTTGTAGATTTACGACGACGGAACGTATCGTTCCCATAAGTTTCGATATAAAAAAGTAAAAATATTTGATAACAGGTGATTTGAGCTCCATGTTTAGGCACCGCAATTTTAATACGACACCTTAATATGTTTCCCCAATCAATTGTCTTGATCAAAACTCGAAAGGTTGTTGATTGTTGAGGCTATAAATTAAAGTAAAAGCAATCCAATCAATGTTCCAGTATTCTCAAGAGGCATACGACTCTCTCTACTATTGGATTGTTTAATTAATTAATAAAAAACAGATTGACTTCCTTCTCTTATTAAATAATGCCAAGTCAGACGACATTACCATTCTTCTCTTCAAGTTTTAAATGCAAAAGGTGTTTTTTTATTGAGATCAATCTTGATGAAGAATGTCTACTAGGAGTATCTGGTGTTTAGTATGATATTGTGTTCATTTGGATCTAATTTGTTCATTCTTCTGCAGGAATTTCAGTCTAGTTGATCCATTTATTATTATTATTATTAATAGTATAAAATTAAAGTTCATTTAAAATATATGATCAATCAAACTTGGTTAAAATTTCACCCGCTCCAATGGCTCCCATCACAACATGATGCAGGGCAGCATTTATTGCCTTTTTGTCAAGACTTATTGGCTCCCATCACCTGATGTCTTGAGCTTTGTAATGGTCCACACGACAACCCACGTCTTTCTTCTGCTGTGCTAGCTTATCCTCCCTAATGCATATATATACATACATACATACACAATACACTCATATTTAAAGAACACCTTATAGCTCTGCTCATACAAGCAATGGAGCTCCCCAAAGAACTCAACAACAAGAAGAGGAAGCAAAATTTGCTAAAAAATAGAGTGAGCTTTTCGGCGACATTGCCTGACCATGTTCGTGGGATTTATGCAGATAGTATTTGTGCCGTTAAGTACTCTTCGGATCCATTTTCGGATATAAGAGAATCGATACTTGAAATGATCCAGACTGTGGGAGTTCGGGATTGGAAGGAATTGGAGGAGTTAGTTTACTGTTACATTGTTCTCAACCCGTCAGAGGTTCACAAGTTTATTGAAGAAGCTTTTCTTAGTGTATGCTGCTCTCTCAAATGGACTAAGTTTTAACATTTTCTGGTAGACTAATGTACTGACGACTTTCAGATTTTTTCGCTAGAAAACTCGACTTGCTAATCAAGTTTGGTGTTTGTGTGTTGTGCAATGCAACCTCTAATTCTATAGTCCTAGCTTTCTTGATCTTATTATTGCCTCTATGTGCTCCATTATGTGCTTATGTCTACCAACTTTTCGAGCATTTAGAGTTTCAAACGCACTTCACGAGCACACTTGAAAATCTTGTTCGTTTACGAGGACCATATTTGGACTACGAGGATCATGTTTGGAACTTAAACACACCGCACCATTTTTGATGTGGGGGCCAAACACATTTAACACTAGTGCTATAAACAGTATAAATACTAATAACTAAACATACCCTATGAAGAAATTCAACATGAAGCGATAGAATACCGAATTACCTACTGCTTAGGCCATTAAAGGATTGGGTAGAAGGTATATAGTTGTATCTAAATTACTTGGGATTTGAGGGAATACCCTTATCACTGCACTATAGTTGACCTCTGGCTACCTGTAGTCTGCAGTGACCGAAAGATTACAGAAGTACTGAGCTAAGCTAGGTCCTTACTTTCTGCTTTCTAAATCTTTTCAAAGGAAAATGTTTGGTTTCTACACAATAGGTGCTTGTACAAGATCATAAACAAGTTCTTCAACTTCTACCAAACACCAGATATACCTAGCAATTTGACTATATATCCCATATTCCCCAGCTGGTGTGACTGACAATCTACCAAATAGCAATCCGCATGTTGCTCAGCAAACAAACCAGCTATGTAGCAGCTATCAAGTGATCTGATCTATCTTCCCTCATGTATACATCTAGTACCATACCTCTAAACTTACTACTTACTAGCATTCCCCATATATTAGTTTCTCGCCTTTAACAAACAAAACTAATCATAACTTAAGACAACATTTCAAAATATGCACTTTTTATTTTATTTTGTGGCAAGTCAATGTACACAATATAATTTTTCCATACATCCTCTGCGCTAATCCACCTAGAGACACAAGGCATGTAACTAGAAGGATTATAACTTCACCATGAAAACAGACATACCTACCAGTGTGGCTTGCAAGAAGGCAGACCAACATAAAGCATAGTAGGAAACATTATATGATGTTATAATCCACACCGATTTGTGCCTAGTAATACCTTAGACCACTTGAAATGCCACCAGAAATGCCATGAATAATGTGCACAAGGTTTCCGATGCATAGATGTTCTATGAGCTCGCTGACTCTTGATGTTTTCGATTCTCTTACAAATAGATTCCCCAAGCTGCAAGGATGGTATAACTTAACTCTCAGGACCTTAGAGACTGATCGGCGTCCACTACTATTAGTAGCGGATGGGTATAATATTTTTGAACGTCCGCTACTATTGCTACTAATAGTAGCGGACGTAGATTCTCAGTTTCTAATAATGGTGATTCCTTCTTGTTTTTAATGGTATGGACGGTGTATGTCAGTTTTTTGTCCATCCATATATATATATATATATCACACACACACACACTAATTGGCACCGGCAGAAGATTAACTCAAACAAATGGCATCCTTATCATTCTTTAGTCTACATAACTTACAAAAAATAACTAGCAGTGTCCAACTATATAATGAAAAGCATAAGGCCAGTATAAAAAAGACCTGAATGAATTCCCACTTTGGAATTACTTTTCTCGTCTGCAAATCCCAACCGGGCAATGGGAGCATATTTGCCTTGATCTCAAAAATGCCTGAATGAATTCTTGTAGCCAAAATTCTAACGCCAATATCCCAAGAGACCAAGATCAATCACCCATATCCCAACCGATTTGGAATTACCTTTCTCGTCTGCAAATCCCAAACAGGCAATGGCACAGTGCCTTGATCTCCGAAATGCCTGAATGAATTCTTGTAGCCAAAATGCTAAAGCCAATATCCCAAAGACAAAGGTCAATCACCAAAATGCAACTGCGACCCTTCAATTCACTCTGTTCGAGAAACATCCAGCCACAGATCTGCTGCTGAACAAATGTTAGACAGCAATACAAAATTTACAGCCAGCCGATGATCCGTTGGCCGATTTTCTGAGACGTCTGTCCACCATTCCATTAAACCAACCATAGCCTCCCCTACCAATTCGAAAATCAAATACTAATGTAAATGAATAGTCCTTGTATAAAATATGTCTGCCACTCAATTTATAATTTTTACCTCCTGGGCCTGAACAATGAGAAGTTTAGTCGCCTCCTCAAACAACATTCTCGGCCTCTTACCACACTTTGCATTCATGTCCACAAGAGCTGGGTAGATCAAATGAGTTCTGCTGTACCAATTTGGGAAAAAGCAAACATCAAGACTCACTATTATAAATCATCACCAAAAAAATTTACAACTTTGTCATGCTGTCCATTCTGGGCATACCCAAATATTATTATAAGGCGGCTGGCTGATCAAACAATAACATTGCGGATGCTTAACGCCCTGCTGAATTTTGACTTCTACCAAGAAGACGTCTTTACAACTAAACTATCATTTTTGGTCTTTGAACATGAGTTCTATCATCACAAAAGGGAAACAAACAGAACATAAGGGGGCCTGCCTAGGGGATCTTATTGTTCAAATTCAATTAATGGCAATTATCAGTTATGGTTTGAATACAAACTTGAAGAATGAGACTAGCAATTTTTTAGTACCGATCGCCTAGCAGCTTTTTCAAAATATGTTCACGTGGTTACATAAGTTGGTGAACGTCATAAAACTCATAACGGGAAGAGGATCCTCTCCAGTCCACCACATTAGACTGGAGAATCTGTCCAAGACATCAAAATAGATATGTTGCTTCAATCAGCGATGAAGCAAGAATGTATATGGGATCAAAATTATTACGAGGCTATAAATAATTTAATGAAAGTTCCGGGGGCAGTGCCCTTGAGCCAATTTTTTTGAATAATCTTATCCTTTAAGGTTGTATATATAAAACATATATTTAATTACAATAATAATATAATAATTATTAACTTTATATATATTTATATGCATGTATATATACACCATATTGACTCATAATAGACTTTTTTAAAAATAAATTATTTATAAATAATTAATTTTTTCAAAAAATAATATAAAATAGATTATTAATTAGTTTGAAAAGATTATATAAATATGCATATATAAAGGATGTAGAAATAATACGAGAATGAAATTTAAGTGAGAAAGTTATAATTTTCAATTTTACCCCGTTTATTAAAAATTTTATAAAATTTCAGTGGGGTCAATTTATATATAACATTTTAAATTTTCAAATGTTGTCATATACTATAAAAATAAAAATAAAAAAATTAACGGGGTCAATTGACCCCATAATCACTGATGTGGCTTCATTCCTGACTTCAATTACAAATAAATAATTGAAGTTAATGCATAACACAACACAACACAACACAACATAATATTTTATTTATTTTAAAATTTAAGATCAAGTTTAATTTTTTTAAAAATTAGTTAAACATATTCTTAAATTTAAATATGATTTGATTTGACTTAATAAATCTTGTCTACAATTAAGTTAACTCATAAATTTTGAGTGTAAAAATATGTCAAACTCCTATATTACTTGTATAAGAGAACACCAAAAAAATGCATAAAAAATAGAGTAGTTAATTATGTCCAGCAATAATGTGTTAACACCAAAAAGTTGAAGATAAAATTATAAAATTGATATTTTCATAAGAAAAATTGATATTTCAGCAAACCCTATTCATATGAAAGTGGATCTATTTACTATTCATGCGAGTAGAACATTACGAAAATATCAATTTTTCTTGTGTAAATATCAATCCTATAAAATTAACATCAAGGTCAACTTCAATAATTCATATTATCTTGAAGCATATGGAGGAGGAAAGATAATTAAACTCCCTTTCTTTTTCACTTCAAAAAATCAACAACAACAATACTTCAAAAATAATTCACTAATTAGATTAATCATCATCTAATTAATCAACTAATAGAAACTTAATTATTTGTGAACCTATTAGTAATTAATGCACTCTCTTAGCCCTTCAAATCCCACTTGTTCTTATTGGGGTCAATATGGGTTAGATCTTTAGGAGATGAAAATAGTTGGATTGCTGCTGATTGCATCCTTCTAGAATCAGAACCTACATTAATTTCTGCTAATTCAGTGGCGGCGGCGGCTGCTACTGCTGCTAGTTTCATGCTTTTAAACTCCTTGTTCTTTGCCCATAAGAATGAGTACAACCCTACTAAGATCAACACCATGCCTATCAAGCTGCATTTAATTACAATATCAGCAACACTAATATATATTGTTACGAAATTAATAAAATTAATTAATATAATCATACATGCACAAGATTAAGAAATGACTAATTAATTAGGCTATTGATATTGTCAAGACAAAAATAATATTATCAGAGTAAATATATATTTAAAGATATTTTTGTATTTGTTCTAATAATATTTAACACTTTAAATGATACTTATTGTTCTGACAACAATATTTTTTCCTTAGACAATATCAATCTCCAGACTCCGTTAATTATTCAAATTAACTGCATAGTTATTACCTTCCAACTGTAAAATCTTCACTATTAAATAGAGCTTCTATTATAGCTATAGCGATGAGTGCCAATGGGTTGAACATAGAGGGATACGTCGGTCCTCTTTGTGCAACTGCCCACGAAATCAAGCAGAATGTCGCAGCTGTTGCCAGTGCTCCCTATATCATTACAAAATTAATCGTAATCCTATGACTATTGATATGGTAAGAGTTAAAATGATATTGTCAGAAGAAATATATATTTCGCGACACTTTTGCAATTGTTCAAGCAACACTTATCACTTTAAGCGGCACATATTGCTCTCCAACAATATCATTTTGGACTAGAAAGTCCATAATCCTCTCCAATAACGAGACATTTTTTTATCGATGCTTTCAATGACACAATTATTGTGACGAATTTTATTGTGTCATTGCAGCGAATTTTATTTTGTCGATATGCAGTAGTATTTATTTTGCTGAATGTATATTAGAGGAAATTGAAGGATAGATTTATTGAAGGGAATCTCAATTCATTATTTTTTATTATTAGTTGATACCATAAAAATTAAAGTACATATAAAATTAAGAGTAGAAGTCGTTAATTACCGAGTAAACGATGGTAATTAGTTGCAGGTTCCAGCCTAATCTCCAAGCAGACTTTGATCTATCTATACATACGCCTAAAACTACTTGTTGAATCATTGCAATGATGCATATAAACAGCGTTGCCGCATATTTGAACGGGAACACTTTGAACAATTTAACCTGGTTATTAACAACATAATTTATCAGCCGGATAATTAATTTAAGTAAATTAATTAATTTGTTCAAAAAATATAAAGCTAATTTCATCATTAAGAAGAATTATATATTATGCATAATTACCTGACAGATGAACCACAGACCGTAGGATAAGATGCTGCCGACCAAGAATAACGTGCCACGTGTCCAATGGAGTTGAGTTTTCTGAATAATAATGGGATGTTGAGTATGGTAGTTGATGAGTGCTTTACCCCTGTAGAGACTGATAGCCAGTGCTCCGGCGAGGCATAAGATTGCACCCATTGTTTTGATTTTGCCAGCCCTTGTATGCAGCCCTAGTTTCTCTATTCTACAACAATAGATATAATGAAAAATATTCAGCCATATCAAAAATAATATATTAGGAGTAAATCAATATGGTATTATTCTTACTTATGCAATTTTATTAAAAGTCCTTCTATATATTATTATTCTTACTTATGCAATTTTATTAAAAGTCCTTCTATATATTACTTACGATAAAAATATGTCGATTTTTATTACGAGTAGATATAATAATATAATCTATATTTAACACAAATATATACATAAATATTTAATTAATGTGTCTACTCGTAATAAAAATAGGCATTTTGTTTAATTAATTGTAATGCATAATTTCGTTTCTAGTTGAAAGTTGATTAAATACCACGATGTACCACGGATAGTCTTACCTTAGAATTGTAGAGAAGAGAAAGGTGACAACTGGAATTAAATTGATAAAGTTTGTGGCGTATGTTGCTGTGGTGTCTCGTAGGCCGAAGTAGAAAAGCCCCGTAGCCATTGATATTCTGTAATGTACATGCAAGATATATATGCATGTCATGTTAGAAATGAAGCTTTTGAGAAATCAAGAAACTCCCAAAACCAAAGTCCTTGAATCTAATCAATTCTTGCAAAGCTTAGGTTCATTGCTGCATGAACTGTTGCGGATTTATTAGCATGATTAATTTTACTATCTGTCTGTCTATATGTAATGATATTACATTACTTTATTTGTATGGCTTATCAACAAGCTAAGTGCTCCCTTAATTTACATTATTTTCATTATCTATGGATAAAAAAACTAGGTTGTTCATATTGCCAAAGTAAAAATGATGGTGTTAGAACAAATATGATGCTGTCTGAATATATTTAGCGTCGTTTTTGTAATTGTTCCAACTACATATTTAATATTTTAAGTAACACTTAATACTCTAACGATGTTAATCTTCAAAACTAACATTAGAACCAAACCAACTCCATATAGGTAACCTAATTCAAATTTATATATATGTAATAGGAGTTCTTGCATAAGTTAAGCCTAGCGATAATGGTGGCCAAATTCATGGTATGCTTCCCCAATTTCTACAGTAACGCGGTAGTTGGTACTGCACAAGGATATATTGACCGTGTAAATTGTTTGAGCAATCACCATCTATTAACATAATTGTCAATGAAGAATGTCAAGTCTACACAATATACAAGGAATATATGTGGCTGTAATAAACATCGTAGCCTACTATAACTTTGGTCGGTTACGATTGGACTAATTAGACTAAGACATATAATATTTATATACATATTCTTATCTATATGTAATTTTATCGATAATGTTGGATATGGAAAAGAGAGGTTAATTTATTTTGAAAACCTAATCTTTTACAATTCAAGTTAGGGATTTATTTCATCTTAGGGAATAAGGAGGAATATGGAAAAAAAAAAAGGGTCTGGTGGAGAATTATGGAAAAATTTATTTTTAATATGTAACGTCTGTCGAATATGTGAACTTGCACAATAAATAAATAAAAATTCACCACTAAATTATCACATTTGGTAAAAAATAATAATAATAATGGATTGAATTGAATTGTCGCAATAGATTAAACCATTTTGATTAATATTTTTCAGTCCTTTTCCTTTTCTGCATATGGTTTTCCTATGGTTAACATAAAAGCTTCTTTTTCCCGCTTCCTAGTGAAGTGTTAGTTTAGATTTCTTTTTTATTGCCTTTTATTATTCATCCCATCTCTCTATTATCTTTCTTACTACCCAATGCCTACGAATATGGATATAGATATTGATAGATTTAACGTCACATACTTTTTTCTAACTCAAAATAGTTACAGAAATTTGTTTTTAAAATATATATAATTAATTAATACTCTATCTTGATTTAAGATGTGATTGAATAAAATGATTGTGTTGATTATATATTTCAATTAACAAATGTAGTTTTTACTAAAGAGAGAAGAAATAAACTCACAAACATAAACTCACAAATAAGTCTGATATAGGAAATATTCTTATAATAGAAGAAATAAACTTACTTAAGCGAGAATTGAATCTCAGACATAAATATCACAATACATCAATCTTAGGCTAAAGACCACATCGACAAAATTGAGTTTTGCTATATGTAATGACACATGTAATAATGTACAATGACTCAATGTAAAAATGGTATGACTCATCATTTTTACATTGTGGGTCCTACCATTTTTACATTGGATTATTGTATCCATCATTGCATGGGTCATTAGAGCATATGCAACAATTAGATTATCTCATGGACTATATTTAGTTTATATGATATCAGCAAATATCTTTTAGTTTTCAATCTTTCCAGCAGATGGATTATCCCGTAAATTATAATATAAAAAGATTAAAATAATCAACAAATTCAAAAAAACTTCAATCATCTTTTCACTCTCCCGTTTAAATATAATTAAAATTATAGTCTATGGACTATCGAGTTCCTTGATTTAGTCATTTTAGTGCTTCAAATATAGTCCCAGACTATATTTAATTTAACTGCTGGAGAAAAAAATAAATTATAAATTATATTTAGTCTAGTATTACAAGGCTGGAGATGGCCTTACTCATAACAAAATTGGACAAAATTATAGTGGGGTAAGTATGACTGACCCGGTTAATGCCACCGTGAACAGCCAAAACCAAATAACCATAGTTAACTTCTTGAAATTATCCCTGCAACCAAGATAAACATTAAAAAGATTTATTATCCTTATCAACTTATTGATAAATAGATTAAAGAAAAAAAGATAAACAGACTAAAAAAATATGCAAAGAAAAAAGAAAGAAAGAAAGAAAGAAAAAGGGCCTTAATAAGAGAGTTCTTCCATCAAGGAAAACATGGTAATTCTAATTATTGTGAGTCTTGTTATTGAGTAGACACAATGATATAATATTTAGAGACGCGTGATATATAATTATTAATGTTTCTAGTCATAACAAAAGTCGACATTTTTTATTGCAATTAACATAAATCTTTGATTTCCTATGACAAAGGGAATTAATTACCTGTCGAAGTAGAAAGCAAGAGGAGCGACGCAAATAGCGCCGACAAATTGACGATAGGTCATGAGGGCAAAGATGAAGGTGCCTTGACTTAGTATAATCTTGGAGAGTAACTGGAGCCCCACTGCAAATACTTGAACCATTAACATCCCCATTGCTACTCTTGATTCATTATACCATCTCTTCCAATCCCCCATCTATCTCTCTCTCTCTCTCTCTCTCTCTCTCTTAATTCACATGTACAGCAAATTAACCAGATGAAAAGAAATAATCAAGAAAAACTAGCTGGTTTGGTTTTTATTAGGAGTACCGGAGACTGGAGTACTGATAAAGTGTAACCTAACAATGCATGCATGTAGTATCAAGAAAAAAAAGTGTATATATATATATACATGAGAATTGATATTTTCATAATAAAAATTGATATTTTTACAAGGTCTTACTCACATGAGGTGGGTCTCACTTATTATTCATATGAGGAGAACCTTGAGAAAATATTAATTTTTTTTGTGAAAATATCAATTCCCTAAATCTGTTATGATCTGTTTATTAATTAGACAAGGTCATGCATCTTTAATTCCCAACGTCTTTCTCCCCGTGCACATTGCAATTACTTGAAGAAAACAAAAACTAACTCATTGAGCAACAATTAATATTAATGATCAAACAAAAATCAGGATTTGTCTCCTACTCTTTTGTTTCTTTTTATTTATTTATTTTAAAAAGTGAAATTTATTCTTTTTTATTTGTATTTCAAGAAAGTATTAATGACTTGGGAGTTGTTTGATAAAAATAAATTAAACAATTCTAAATATTTAGGTAATTTGAATGAACCGAATGAAGCACAATTTTGTACGTATCTGAATACTGAATGAAAAAAGTTATTTGATAATTGATATGTCTGAAATATCTGAATAATAATTTTTTACTATTTTACTCCTTTGAAGTATGTTGAACAAGTATATAATTTTGTCTAAACTTACTAAAAAACGAATTCAATACTATGAGTAATGTATTTTTAATAGCAAAATTCAAAAATACAAATAATTAAATAAAACATTAAAAAAGTATTCTATACGTCTTAAGATAAAATAATATTTTTGTGTTTTTGTTTGTTTGGTTTTCAAGGTTTGATTATAATAATTTACCATGACATAATTTTTTTTAACTCTTTTTGAATTACAAACTTTATATTTAGAAATCGATCAATACGAGAATGAAAAAGAAATCTACTAAAAATTAAACTATTGAAACAATCTTGTAATGAGCGCCCTATTGGGGGTGGAGGGAAATTTTCTTCTCTCTATAATTTACTCCGACCGATTCAAGCCTAAATCTCACCATCCATTTTACAGAAACAAAAAAAAATA
Source organism: Hedera helix (assembly GCA_947179155.2). Classification (NCBI taxonomy): domain Eukaryota; kingdom Viridiplantae; phylum Streptophyta; class Magnoliopsida; order Apiales; family Araliaceae; genus Hedera; species Hedera helix. Next base: position 1,795,792 of record OX359265.1, on the reverse strand, counting down.
AAAAATCATCTAATTAGTAATTTGAGTTTCCATCTTCAAACATCAATTCAAGCCTTTTTCTCATGTTCATACCAAACAGTCTGAATTATTTTTTCGCTTAGATATTGAGTCATTCAGCTCTATTAAGAGTTTAACAAACACCCCTTAGTATACTTTATTATTCCTATATTAAATATTAATTTATTTATTTTTCATTTTTTTAAAAAAAATTAATTTAAAAAGTAATATTGAGATTTTACACACATCTTAATCAATCACATAAAATATTAATTGTATTTCTTAATCTCTGTTATTTCTCCTAAAACGATTAACTAAAAAGAAATGAAGGGAGTAATTAACAAACTTTTGTAACACAGAGTTCCCATTCTAGTTCCTTTTTTTTTTATCCCTTTCTATAGAGTGCTTGTTTGTGTTTGGAGTGCTAGTACGTTTGAAAGTTTCAAATGCACTGAAAGAAGAAGAAAAAAATAAAAATTGCCCAACACCAATTCACCTTCTTTAACTTACAAACGTAATTTTTAAAATTCAAATGCAATATACTAAAAACGAATACGACATATTTGTGCATTTAGACCTTCAAACGGTGAATAACCAAACATATTTATTTTTGTGCATTACTCTTAAACGTTTTTCAATCGATTTTAGTTCTTTGTGTTTGTGATAATTATTATTTATTTTTTTCAATCAATTTAATATAGTAAGTTATAAATTTTTTTATTATATTATTATCAATACACATTTAATATGATAAATAAAATTATAATTTATTATAATAAAATTAATTTTTAACTTTACCGTAATTAAATTCTTTTTATTTAAATCACTGGTGTGTCAGAACTAGACAGATTATTTGTACGGGATTAATGGACTGTGTTAGACTATAGTTGGAAAAACTAATAATGCATTTCTTAAATAAATACAATCATAGAGCTTCTAGGGGATCGATCGGGAGTGATGATCAATCTAATTTTTTTTTTTTGTTTTTAAGATATTTATTTTAATTTAAATATTTATAAAATTTAATAATTTATATATAATTTGAATTCTATAAATAATCAAAGTTATACATATTGATAATGCATTTCTTAAATAAATACAATAAAGTAACAAGTATCAGCTAGAGAGTTAAGTCACGGTCAGTATTGTGTTGTTTGTTTGTTGGTTGGATCTGATATAGTACCAGTACGATGGGGATGGGGATTTGTGCACATGTTTGGTTCACGCTTTTTGACTTTTATGACCTCTTTCTTCTCTTCTGCTTGTATTTATAAATGCGCAACATTTAAAACTACATTTATTTTAATTATTACTTTTTTTATTTAATAATAAATGTTTTAATTTAATTTTAATAATCAAATTAATTATTTTTAAAATAAGTAATTAAAAATATTTATATTGAATTTTAAAATTACGAAACTTGATATTTATAGTACATTTTTCGTAATATATTATAATCATAATATTTTAACGTATATCTTGAATAATTTTTAAAATTTATTAATTTTAAAAATGATCAATTTGACAATGAAAATTAAATTATGACGTTTATTACGAGACGAAAAAAATAAAAATAAAATAAAATTTGTGTCATAAGACCCACAAATATATAAGAAAGAGAAATATATTGTTTACTGACCCCTGAACATGAAATAATATCTCCGGCTGAAGAAAGAAATCCGTAGAGCGAGCATTCATTCAACACTGTCCATAGAAAAGCATGCTGCAAAAGAGCAACAACTTCCGCATGCATGCATGCAAAAGGAGAGTTAGCGAAAGTAGGTAATAAAGTAAAGATCTGTTTTTTCATTTTAATTCCCACTGATACGATGAAGTATCAGTGTAGATGATCGATCATGCACACTAGCTACTGGTGGTTTTGATAGTTTTATATATCCGGCCAGCCTTTTTTCTGATGTATTTTAACGGTATATATATATATATATATATATATATATATATATATATATATATATATATATATATACTTGGGTTGGTAGATGAACTAATATGTCACAACTAAGTTGTGGTACATTAATTTTTTTCACTTCTGAAAAAGAATATTTAACAATAGCCTCCTAACATGCTTGTCGGCCTTCTTTGATGGCTGATGGTACTATCTGGGTGGGAAGGAAATCATTAAAGATTTGAATTTTATAGCTCTAGACCTCTTAGTCGAGATTCTCTAGATTTAGCTTTAGCTTTTTAACACGTACAATTGCCTTTGCATAGATAGACTCACTGATACTCCATGATATATAATAGATAGATACGCTTACGTACCTCCGAGCCGAGTCTCTGAATTTTTGCATTTTAAACCTGTGCATAATAGACAATTATTAAGGTCAAGGGTGTCCACCAGAAAAATTATTAGGTGCACTTGGAGCAAATAAACAGTTTATTTTAATTTTTCACTACACTATGGGATCCACGCAGGACTCATCACTTGTGAATTCTATGGTATTATGAAAGGTTAAAATAAACTATTTACTTGCTCCAAGTGCAACCAATAATTTTTAGTGTCCCCTAACTCTTACTTACTAAGAAATCATTGTCTTAAAGGTTGAACCATAATTAACCATATTTGGAAATTACTTATTACTACTCACTACAACTTGATCCCTTGGATTAACCCAGCTTAATATCTACTACTAAAACACTTGATGGGCCCATTGTAAAATTAGCATTTTATAGTTCATAAACAACAATGAAATATATATGTGGAAGGGGCTTTGCTTTACCATAGAAAAATGCTAGTGTTGTATTTGTCGAAAATATTTCAAATAATGTTATTTTGTCTTCATTTAAGATATAAAATTTCGTCACTCACGAGTCCATCACTAATAAGTCGATTTAAAGACGACACTGCATTACGTCCCTATTCACTAAATTTCTGTTACAAACTAGATAAATTCGATTTATCTTCTTATTTATAATTAATCATTAATAGACACATTATTTTGTATTCAATCTTCGGTCACCAAAATACTATTGCACAAGAAGAAAAATACTTTTAAATTAAATTTATTAACGCTTTAATTTGGTTGGCCTTCCAAAAATATTTCAGTGAATAATATTTTTTTTTTATTAGAAAACACATTTGGAAGAAACAAAAAAATTATACTTTAACCAAAACATAATTATAAAATATTCTTCTTAAAATGTTGAAGAAAAATTAAGAGTCCTACTATACACTATTGTCTAATTTCGTCTTTTATTTACTATATAGTTTTAACAATAAAAGTACTTCAAGGAAACCCTTCTATAAGTTGTCACTCAAAAAACTTAGACTTTAATTTTGCTGGATCAACTAAATGTCCGATCAATATTTTGATAAACATAATTTGTCAGCTATTAAGGACTATTAAGAATGGCTCGGGCGGCACACCCTATCTCTATTTCTAATTTTATAAACATTTTCCATACTTGCTTCATTTTCTCTGGAGATTAAAATTTAATAATCTTCTCCATTCCTACGGAGAATTTAAATTCTCAATGGGAATTTAAATCAATTTTGTCATCTTTTTAAATAAAAAATTCAACTTTAGTTATATTTACAATAAGATATATTTGAAAAATTAATCATATTTTAGGGCATACATGATAACATTAAGAAAAATCAAATAATAATAATATATATACACACACAAGGACATATATTTTAATTATGTAACATATAATAATATAAATATTAATTTATTTATTATATATATAACTATTTGGGGGAAGCAAATAACGTCTCCTCCTTATCCCTATAAATAACATTCCTCCTTATCCTTATAAATAACATTCGGTGATTCTCACTCCTATTTTTGGCCTATCTCCGATTAGAGTCAAAATCACTGTCCCCATTTAAAGTAGAGCGTGAGGATGGCAATTATGAATCTCATTCTACTTATTAACTTTCTTTATTCATATTAAGGTCTATGAATCTGTTTTTAATATTAGTTTTAAGATAAAAAATTTGTTACTTCAAAATTTATTGAAATTATTGGTATGTCAAAGGGCATTTAGACAAATTAAAACAGACAGGAAAAATATATAAACTAGAATGAGAAGCCCAAAAGTGAGGAGACCACAATTACGATATCAAATGGATCGGGTTTAATTGGGTTTGAAGAGGCATGGGCCGCATGGCTTCCGCCTGTAGTGAAGAAGAAGAAGCCCTTTCAAGCGATTAATTTTGTTATATGTAATGATTCATACAATGATTTATACAATAATTTTTTATAAAATGGTAGCTCCCATAAAGCAATTAAAATATGAGACTCACCATTTTATAAAAAATCATTGTATAAATTATTATATGAATCATTACGTATAGAAAAATTCTTAAACCACCAATCCTATAAGACTTGAACACTCATAAGAAGAAAATCATGTAGTTGTTTTAAGTTATTTCATTTACCGGGGGGATAAAAGATCAAAGAAGAACAAAATTATTTTGTAGTATCAATTACTAAACTAATAACCCAGGTAAGACACGAGTTGATATCAATAATACAAAGATTTAAAATTGTGATGTGCGCCATTTAGTATTATAATTAAAGTATAAATAATATAGTATAGATGGTAGTAATACATTGAACATGAATTGAAAAATTATATATATATTTAAATCATTGTATATATTTCTTAATACATATATGCATACCTTTAAAATAATATAACAAAAAATACGAAAAATTTGGTATAATTATGAATATCACATACATTGTATAAGTAAAAGTGATAAATTCATGATTAACTCAGTATTAACTTGATCAACCAAAATAACTCAATTAATATAAATAATATTTTTATTTATATTGTTATATATATTAATAAATAAGAATAAAAATATACATGCGCATTACTATTAGACACACGTGTATGTATTTTACAAACCTTACCTGAAAGGATGACAAAAGTTAATAACTTCACCCCTAACATTTTATTTCCTAAATTAACATACTAAGTAACTTCTTAGTTCTTACGAAAGATCAAAGACATACGTAATTGATCTCTTTTAGTTAGACATATATTAAAGAATTATTTTTTTCTTGTTATTATGAAATCGATCTTACTACAATTTAATAATTTTAATAATTGAATCATAAAATAGCGATTTATTATATTATAAAATTAGATATTATATGATCTCCCCAAAGTGATATATTCAGTGTAAAATTTTGCATTTTAGTAGATATATATGTTTATTCATACACCTATGAATTTATGGATGGATACAATTTTGATCGATTGTGAAAGTAATTTGCTGTGTTTTGCTGGTAATTTGTTGATTGTAATATTCACTTGATGGACTGGGATTATACATTGGGATTATAAATAAATATGTACATATTACAATATTAAATCTTACTACAACCATGTTTTTGTATAATTCGAAGATCCTAGCCTTTGGAAGATGACAAGAACGTTTAGGTGGCAGCAACATAATACTGCTGGAACAGGGAGACTAACACCCAATAAAAGAAAATAATTGATATTTTTATAAATAAAAATATTTTTTTTATAAATTTATTTATTATTTATGTAAAAGAGAACTTGTGAAACTGTCATTTTTATTTGTATAAATATCAATTCTCTAAAAGATTGAGTATAGTAAATCTTAAGAATTGATATTTATATAAATTAATTTGATATTTTCACAAGTAAATTCTATTTGATTTTGTACAAATATCAAATTAACTTATTAATTTATACAAATGGGTCACATTTGATCAGTTAAAAATATTAAATTAACCTATAAAAATATCAATCTCCTAATTCTTCTTTTTACATAAAAAAAATAATAAAAAACAGATGTCAGAAATAAACTCTCAACATTATTATTATTATTATTATTATTGTTATTTACTATACAAATAACAACAAAACTGTGAAAAGACTCCAATTGTTCATAGAAGGCCGAACAAGACGAAAAAGCCCAGTAAAATGAGCCACACAATTTGAACCAACAGGAGCGCTTGACCCGACACCGTCCCATTTCCCCCCTCACAAAACCCTAGCTTCGCGACCCGAGTGCCTGCACAGACCGCATCGGCGCAACCGCACCAGTAGGTGACGCCGTCGACGCCGCAAACGGGGTCCGTCCGAAAACACTTGGCGGGACAAGATCGCGGAAACGCCTCTATTCCGCCGCAGACGCTACCGGCATTACCGTGATCGGAAGGTAACTGGAGAGGATCGTAATCCGATCGGACGGCGGGAGAAAAAATACCCAATATAATAAATGTAACGAGTAAAAGGGGGAATGATAATGTGGATCCTGACATGATTGATAATGGCAGGGTGAATTCCCCAGTTGTTGATAAAATAGATAGATGCGTTGCTTAAACAAAGAATTGGGATTCTTGAGGGAAGAAGAAAGGTTAAGGTTTCTTCTCCCTCGGTCTTGTCTTGACAGAAACGTTTTACTAATAAAATATGCTTCTACACATAATTAGCTGTTGGGTTACCGCCTGCCAGGCTGCCAAATTTTTATTCTTGTACTTTTCTTTCGTACTATATTTAATTAGAAAATTAATATTTTTAAATATTTTTTTAAAATTAAATGGGACCTACTTATAAAAATATTAATTTTCGTATGAAATTAATATTTTCACAAATTAATTTGATATTTTCGCAAGATCAAATGAGATTTATTTATAAAAATATCAAATTAATATGCAAAAATATTAATTTTCTTTAATTACTGTGTTTTGTGATTGTAATGCTTCAATTCCAAAGTAAAGAATTAATATTAATTTTTTTAAATTAATTAAAAATATTTTCGAACTAAAATTTATCTCTTAGTATTAAGAAAAAGGAAGAGTTTTAACTATTTCATTTCTAATGAAAGTTATGTCATTGTTGTGTTTATAAGTAGTTATGATATAGTTTCTGATATTTTGGTGGACAAGATAACAATTTTAATAAAAATGAATTCATTTAAATTTACTAGTGTTATCAATTTTCATCTCAAAATGAATCATACAATGGTCTATATATATATATATATATTATTTTCTTTAGGAGAGATATCTTTTATTGATAGTAGTATTTTTGTTATTCTGATTTTATTATAATAATATTATCACTACTAAACTAATAATTTTTTATTCATATAAATAAACATAGAATAAAAATTGATATTTATAAAATTTGCAAATAAACCTATTCTTCTGGAACCATGGGAGTTTTAAACAAGTATACATAGTTTTTTGCTATTAACTTCTACAAACCTTTTTTCTCATAATATATTTTAGAAAAAAATTAAAAGCATATTTTAGAATTTAGCAATACATTACAGCATCCAATCTTGTTGAGAATATGTTGAAATTCCCTCGACAATGACAAATTAAACTTGGCCAGATCGCTAAAACAAAATTATGTAACATAGAAACATAATCGATTATGGTATTATCGGAACGTTTAGTTGGAGAAAATTATTTTAGACGAAATAAAATAATAGTCGTAATCAGATTAGAATAAAATTAACATCGAACATTTTATTCATGCGTTTGATACACGTTATTTAAAAGTTACATCGAAATTGAATGAAATAAAACATATTCATATATAATATTATAATATTATACTACTATTATAATATAATATAAAGTAAATATAATGTATATTAATACATATAATATTATATGTTATATTAGATATTCTATATATTTATATATATACAATTATAATATAAAATAAGTATAATAAATATTAAAAAACATCATATTATGTATAGTATATTATATATTAAATAAACTTATTATATGTTATAATATTAAATATAAAATACATTTAATGTATAATATAATATGCATTATAAACATATAATAATATATAATATAATATATATCATATATACTCTATTAATATAATGCCTATTAATATGTGTAATATATATATATATATATATATATATATATATATATATGGGTGATAATATTTTTGTTTTAATATTTTTTTTTTATTCCTTTACTAATTGGAATTGCGATTCTAATGTATAAAAAAAACGTAATTTTATCGAAATGACTATTCCGACCAAACTTAGTATATCAAAGGGGAGGGGACAAAATTCTTGGTCGAAATCGTGATTCTTATCTGGCAAACGGCCCATAAAGGGTGAGAGACCAGAACCCCACCACTTAAGAACCATAATACACCAAAGTTACCTCACTCTGGTTTAGCTGCTTCTATTTATGAACTTTAGATTTAGATTAGTGTATATAACAATTGGAATCTTAGTTTTATGATGACAAGTATGCACTGGTAAAAGAGAAGATATTACAAGGTAAGAACCCTAATTTTATGGCATCCCATTCCCAAAAATAGAAATGTACCGCCAAAAGTAGGGTGATGTTCCTAGTTATGACGAGGTCATATGCAGATTTGTCCACAAATAAATACACAGGTCTTCCATTTTCAACGCATAATTATAAGAAATACCTCCTTAATATTAGCAACAAACTCCACCTCTATATAAGCACTAATTTTTAGCAGCCTCATATCAAGTTTTTCAGTTAAGCTTCCCCTTTTTCAATACCTCCCATCTTCCCCTACTCGAACAGCTTATTCATTCTTGACAAACATGGGAGGCTGTGCGAGCAGACCAAAGGATTTGGACATTGGTTCGCAGCCTCTTCCGGCCGAGGCCCCTGCCACCCCTAAGAAGCTTGAGGCCGAGGCCGATCCTGTTCCCCAAGTAATCACCCTATAGCTAGCTTCATCTTTATATATCAATAGAGTACTGCTATATATGGCAACAAATTTATGTCGATATCAAATATCGACATACCGACGTATGTAGATACTTGGTATACGATGATGTAAAGAAGAGACACGCACATTACTATTCTATTTATCACTTCTGGTTCCACGTTAGTCGCTATTCATATTCGACATAAAAGTAGTCGACATATAAATTATTTTCCATTTCGATAACTAACATGCCCATTTAGTAAAAAAAAATGTCAATACAATCTTTGTAATTATCTACTTAAGAGAATATATATGTAAGCATCTATGTAAAAGTATATATGTTAATCTAGTTTTTCAATTTTGTTTGCAATATGCATAATGCAGGAGAGCAATGAAGCTGAGGAAAAGAAGGAAGAGCCTTTGGTAGATATCTCTGAACCTGCTAAGGAGGAGGCCCCCAAGGCTGAGGAGTCCAAGATTTCTGAGGCAGAAATTGTCCCAGAGGTGAACAAGCCCTCGGAGGAGGTAAAGCCTGCAGAGCCAGTGCAAGTGGTGGCACCAACCGTGGACAAATTAGAGGAGATGAAAGAGGTAGCAGCGGCTGTTGCTGAGAAACTTGAAACCAAGGGAGCTGCACCAAAATCTGAAGATAAAAGTGACGCTCCTCTTGTTATTGTGTGAGCAGTATTAAATTTTATTGTATTTGACGGGGATTATTATCTGTGTAACAATGGACAAATTCAACAGTGGGTCATGTAACAAATTCCTGCAACAATTTGGAGAAAAAAAAAACCCACCAATTTTAGTTCTAATAAATTTCTACATATCCACAGGTATTAAGCACTGCAAAAAAATATCAACTGACATTGCTTTCATATATACAAGTTTCATGCAGATAAACCAAGGCAACACATGACTTTCTTTTCCAGCTAGAACCAGCTTGAACTAAGTCTTCCTTCAATCATTTCCGTTCATTGTACTGTTATAGCATCCCTTGGACGTGCTTTGATTGAGTTTCACATTTTATTTCATTAGTCATAACAGTCTAACCAGTAACAAATTTATGCCTGTTAAAAAGATTCATGTTAATCAAAAACGGCTGCTGTCAATAAAAATGGACTAACCTGACTGCATACCTCTGTGCAGCCAACACTTTGTCAAATAATTTATGTTATACACCTGCATCTTCAAATTCACTTTTGCACCATGCATATAGCAAGTAAATAAACAATAACAGCCACCAACATTTAAGTGCAAAGTACTTTAGATTATACGGTTTACAATATAGTGCACGTAGTCAAAACTGACAATTATAAGCATTTTTAAAGTTGGTTCATAATTAAAGCAGTTATGGTATCTGCTAATGTCTTGCCTCAATCAGTCAATTGACATGTGTTGCGAACAGGATCAGTTATAAAGCCAAATTAATTAGGGAAATAACTGTTTCAGCGGACCTATTATTAATATCCTGAAGACCGTCTTGTGGGTGGCCAGCTTCCTACTATTAACCCAAAGGACTATATATTTAACGGCCACGGTTTGCTTTTCAAATTTGGTGACAAAGCTATTCTAAACGATGAGCAGGGTTCATCCTATGGCTCGCGAAAATTCTCTTTAGTAGGGGCACTTCCCTATTGAAGATTTCTGAATGGAAATGGAGGAACTAATAAAGATTCTCATAGGTCTTGGTCTGAATTTATTCTAATTATCGCTGAACATTGTTTTTCATAGCCTACATCTGTGGTATTCAAGGTGATTCTTTCAGTAGTCTGGCTACATAGTAAAGTTTTGCACTCAATCCCCCCTGCCCCAACCCCGTCTTCCCCTTTTAATATTTCACTAAGTTGAATCCACAGCAGTCATAGAAAAGTCAACAGTAGGATTGATATTTAAGTAAGAGAAGCCAAGTCAAACATGCACAACTTACCGAGATTGTTATCACCAGAGTTCCAGCACAGCAGATGATAGGTAGAACTAAATAGGAAAAAAAGATGAGTTTGCCATTATAACATAACAAACTATCAAGTGAATCTCTAGCAAGTTAATAAGGAGAATTCAAATGCAATTTTACTGTTTTCCTTGACTACACTGAAAGCAGGTAAGCTTTGCCATGGTGCAGATCTACCAAGCGTTTAAAATCGTAGTCAAGCATTTACGTACTAGCAACAAAATCCAGTTTACTTCTTCGCAATCAATCATCGTAAATATAACAACTACTCAATCAACGTCCTCACTATCTTCTCTAATGTTATATATATTAGCTATCAATGTAGGCAAATACAAAGGACTTCAGAATTAATTTGTTACAACTTACAATTTCACACGTGACCTAAACTGAAATCATGTTGAGATTCTGAAAGTAGAATTCCAGCAGAATTTTACATTCAAACACAGTGAAAGAACATGAACAAAACTTCTCTTATTGAAGACAATCGGTAAACATATGGGACTAAACTTCTACACACACACATGGACTATTGATACTAATGAAAAACTACATTTACATTTGAATTGAAAATACAAGTTTCAAAAATATGAACTCTCTAGTAAGAAAAAAAAACACCACTGTATTTTTTGAGAGTCACAACATGGACTCTGGGATAGCCTCTGGAAGTGCAACCTCTTTAGAGGTTCCATCTTCAACTTTGTTCTCATCTTTTACAGCCAATATTACTAGAACCACCAACAATGGATAACTTATTGTACATAATACCCAATTCACAACTAGTTGGGACATGAATGACACCTTGTGTGTATCAACTTGCCAAGCAACTGCAGCCCCTGCACTCTGCACTCCCTTGTAGAATCCAGTATACCTGCAACATATATGTCCCAAAAGAAATGTTAAACACAGAAAAAAGAAAACAAAAAGTGAATGGCCTTATTACTCAAGAACATGAAATTTTACCTGCTAAGGATAGCAGAATCATCAACCAAAGCTCCAATAACCCAGTAAACCATGCTTTGGAACATAGCATCTAATAATCCATAACCAAAATACAAAACAAATGGCCCTGCAAAATCAGAACCAGAATCCTTAAAATCGAGTTTCTTAGGCTCATCTCCACGTTTATACCCAAGCTGATTGGCAAGCCCTCCACCCCAAATCGCGGTCCCAAGAACTCCAACAACTGCAATACCAACTAATCCCCTCATCCTCCTGCTCTTAAAACTAAAATCCATTATATACCCAATCATAACAGACCCAACCATTTGAGCTCCCCAATAGAACACATTGTTCAATCCTCTAGTCCTCAAAGTGAACAAAATCCCATTCACATTATTGAACTGGTAACTGTAAAAGAAGTTACTAGCCCAAGCTGCAGGTACCATCAACAACATCTTCCAATCCAAAAATAGCTTCAAAATTGCCCCTGTTTCAATGGTAATATTAGAATACTTCATGTTAGTACAACGAGAACCATCATCACGAATAACATTACAAGGATGCAAAATTGCAAGCGAAAGAACAGTTCCAATTGCCATGAAAATCATGAACCCAATGTAGGTTCCATCATTCACAGAACCGGCCTCACTTCTGTTATAATTTAGAATAAAGGGAATTAAACCCCCAATCACACCACCCATATTGAAAATACTCCAAAACATGGAAATATAAGTTCCCTTCCTATCTGGGGGTGGATAAGATGTCATAATAGCGCCCTGGCCTGCCCAGAGGAGGCCGGCGCCGACACCCAGAAGAGCGCCAGCGACGATAGCGAAGGCCTGGTGTTTGAGGTGGTTATAGTAGAGAAAAGAGCCGGCGTAAAGGATGTAAGTGCAGCAGCCGGAGAAGAGGGTCAGCCGTGGGCCTAATATATTGTAGATTCCTCCACCCAAAACTCCGAAAATGGCGAAGGTGGTGTAGAGGGCAGTGTTAGCGTTGTTGGCGGCGGTGGGATCGACCTGACCACCACCCCCCATGCCGGATAAAGCATTGAACATACCGGGACAACAGAAACAGACCAATCCAATCAGACCCACTTGGACTAATGGGGAATTATACCGAAAATAGGATGATTTTTTATCAATTTTTGGGTTTCCAGTTCCTTCATCAGCTTGAAAACGCATGATTGGATTTATTTGAAGAAGTTAGGAATTGGTACATGCACTTAACTGTAATGGAGGAGTGGGGAGATGTGGGATAGAAAGGGGGCATGTATTTAAGGAGGTTTGGGATTCAAAGTCGTAGTATAAAATTCGATAAAATTGGGGGAATCACTGCAGGACCCTTCTAATTAGATTATGATATAAAATGATTCCAATAGATTTACTTATTTATTTTGAATATTCTCTACTCTTGTCTTATCTAATGCTAATTTTATTTTGATAGGTTTTGCATTGAGGTTTAAGTTTCATGTTTAAAATTAAAATTTTAGAAATTTGAAATTTTTACAAGTAATTTTTGATATTTTTTCAAACTCTTCCTCGTATGAGTGTGAAATCCATTTACTAATCATCTATGAGTTTAAAAATATAGTTTATTAATAAATTAATATTAATTTATTTATTTTTAATAAATAAAATAATCAATATTCTAAATTATAATTCAAATAATTTTTTATTATTTTTGAAATTCTAAATTTCAAAATGGATGCTTTACTTATTAAAATTTAGATATCCATTTTATGTGTTTGGAGTAATACTATAATGTGTATGAATATTTATAATCTATAATTATAATATTTAAATGATATTTATAACATTTATAATACTTGATAAATTATCCAAAAGTTATATTGTAACACTTGTTAAATGATACATTTTAGATATTTTAACTTTATAATAGTAAAAATTCATTAACTAAACTTAAATCAATTTATTTTAGTTTATTAATATTATAATAAAAGTGTTATTTTCTACTTTTTAAAGTGAAATGACATATTTTAAAAATAATTTTCGTATGATAGTGAAAAATAATTATTATACAAGGAAAGTCACTTAAAAAAAATTATTTTACTTATTATATTTATATATATATAAGTTATTCAGATCCGAATTCTGGATACGGATCCGAATTCTGATCTTAGATATCCGCCGAACATATTTACAGCCAGATGTTAAACGAATATGAATACGCCTATATCCGTATTCGTATCCGTTTATTTGCGAATACCTTTAAATCGAATATGAATATATCTATCTTTTTTAAATATAAATAATATCCGATTTTTTTCGAATACGAATTTTTCAATTGTACAATTTAGAGCCGAATCACAACTTGAAAACATCAAGACAAAAAGACTGCAGGACCCTTCTAATTAGATTATGATATAAAATGATTCCAAGAGATTTATTTATTTATTTTGAATATTCTCTACTCTTGTCTTATCTCATGCCAATTTTATTTTGATAGGTTTTGCATTGAGGTTTCAGTTTCATGATTAAAATTAAAATTTTAGAAATTTGAAATTTTTATAAGTAAATTTTGATATTTTTACAAACTCTCTCTTGTATGACTGTGAAATTCATTTATTAATCATCTAAACAGAAAACTTGTGAAGCTATTACTTTTGTTTATGAAATTAATTCTCAAATTTTATTATTTTATACGAAAAATTAGTTTGATGATTAAAACTATGAAATTGTTATTTTTATTATAAAAAAAAAAACTATATATTTTACAAGGTCTCACTCATATGAATATAGATAGCTTATACTATTTATTTCAAAAAAAAATTGCAAAAATATTTATTCTTGTATAAAAATCAACTTTCCTTGTAGAATATCAATTCTTTAAAATTAATTTATTGTTATTGTTAATTATTTTATGTTTCATGCTTGTTAATTATTATGTAATTGTCTGGACAAGTCTTAATCCCTTTCTTTTTTTCAGCTTTCTTGCTGTGGTTTGAGTCCCCTTCTTGTGCCCTTGAATCCATTTGTGTTTTCTACTTATTATTAGGCTTCTTTTCTTTTTTATATTCTTGCTTTTAAAATGGCTAATAAAATACTATTAAGATAAACTCACGCATTGCCTAAAGATTGTTGGTGATGAGGAAGTCAAATATTTATGTAACATAAATACAAAAAAATAATTCCTACATCGAAATATGTAGAATAATTTCTAATGGTGCTGATTATGAAATTAATTTAAGCTAGTAAGAGAGTGGAAAAAACAAAACAAAACAAAAAAAGAAATAGGAGCGCTCCACATGCATGTATGATTGCCAAAACTCTCCCTTTCATAGCTTTTGAAAACATGTATTAATAGAGAGAATAGTATGGTGTATATAATATCATTAATTAGATTTCCATGGAAGGTAATTAGTTTGTTATAGATAATACTTTTCCTTTTTTAAGACCTAGTGACATCTATTTTGTTGGAGAATTTGATGCCGCAGGAAATTATCATAATTATTTAGTGCTATTATAGGTATTACTAACTAATTTGTTTGAAGGATATATGGAAGCTTACAAAATTTATTGAATGACTGACTGTATATTATGTATACTAAAAATATATATGATAAAATTAAATGATAATTTGTTTGTATAAGGTGCACCAAACATGATGTTGTACTAATTTATACAAACAAATTACTATTCAATGTTATCATAATTATAAGCAACTTACTTAATTATTAAAATTCTTTTATTATTTCGATTCGAATCAGTTGAGTTAGGCTTTGAAAAATTTATTTAAAAATTAAACGAATTGAGTCGAATCAAATTTTATACGAGGCAGAGATTTGATGGCGGTGTGATAATTTTTTCAAAAACTATTATTTCTTAAGTTGATATGGTTATAGTTTAGTTACCGTGCAATATTCAAAGTTCTGACATGAAATTAAGTTGATAAAATAGAAAGAGTTAGATCAGCAATAATGTTTTAGTTATTAAATATAAAAAAATGATACAAAATGATATGGATGATAATTATTGTTGGGTTCACTCATATATATATATAGCAGAACATTCATTAATTATAATTTGATATGTCATTTATATTCATTTTTTTTGTAGATCTTTTTTGTCATTGTAACATTAATCGATTGTTATATCAGAACTCAAAACAAAAGTTTTAACGAATAAGTTAAAATGAATAAATCCACCAACACAACACATACATGTACATTCTTACAGATTTTTCATTTATTTATAACAAGAAGAAGCTTTTGAACTAATTATAATTAAAAAAAATTAAATTGTTTATGTGAATCAACATAACACTCCAACATACTAGGCGCAAGATATTTTCTAAAGGAAATTGATCGGACTGATACCAACACATAGAAAAATACATTACGTGCCTCAAAAGTCATCATATAGTATAGAAAGTGACTGAATTATATGTTGTGAAAGCAAGAAATTTCTTAAATCTTTGCATTAGGCCAAGAATCAACCGGCCAGCCGGCACCAAACTTCTTTATTTCTCTCTTTTCTTGCTTGCAAACTTCTTTATTAAGGTTTACTTATATAGCATGCCATGAAGGCTTAGTATGTCCATGATTATAGCAATATTGTGTGAGTTTGGTACTTACTTGTAAGATTTTATTTTCTTTTTATCTTGAGATTTTTATTTCCCAATGTAATTAATTAAGATATTCTTGATTTGTATTTTTAGTGTTATATCCCTAGCTACAAAGTTGGGGTGTTAAAAATGGACCTGTAAACTAAATTATTTTGGACAGATTTTAATTTTAGTTTAAAGTTATTAATAAATTAATCATGATTATATATATAATTAATATTTCCAAAAGAATTTGATAAGACTATCATTTTCAAAAAGAAGGAATTTGTCTCACTTCTATCTAATCTAGCCCATATACATACCTAGGGGACAAAGTTACCACTAAATAAAAAAAACTTCGTCGACCAAATCAGTTGAAAAAGTATTACGGAGTTATTTGTTTAGAGTTGAATGAGGTTGAATAGTTGAATTGGTCAACCATTTAGTTCGTTTGTTTAGAGCTAAATGAGACTGAATGACTGAATCGGTCATATTTTTGGACTGAATGACTAAGTCTAATTTTTTTAACTGAATGATTAAGTCCCAGCTGAATGAAGTAAAAAAAAATTAAATATTATATTAAATAAATTTACAACAACTTTAAATTTTTTCAGATGGGTAAAATAGTGAAAATATATTATTCAGATATTCCAGACATGTCATTTATCAAACAACTTTTTTCATTCAGTATTCAGAAATCTGTTTCATTCAGATTACTTAAGCATTTAGAACTATTTCATTCAGTTTTTATCAAACACTCTCTAAGTCAATAAATTGGTCAAAACTTTAAAGTGGTGCAGGAGAACTATATGTTTGATTTAAAATTAAAGATATATTTTTTTTAAAATAAAAAATATATTTCTAATTTTAAAATATAATGTGACATAAAGTTTCAAAACATAATAATTTATATTATTTAGGTTATTATTATTATTATTATTATTATTATTACTACAACATTATAACAAGGCCACAGACAATTCCAAAGTAATAATTATGTTGTTAATAATTATGTTTTTAGAATAATAAATATAGTTGAAAGCTCAAAGTACTATTAAAATAAGTATAAAAGTGTCGTTAAATATATATTTGCTATAACAATATTAATATATATATATATATATATATTGTTAATTTAAATTAAAATTTAAACACATTCACACATCTTACCTTGATATGTCAGTGTTCGATCTCCAATCACACGGTTATCATAGGTTAGATAGTATCACTAGAGACAAAAGCCTTCAATAGTACCAATATTGTTCTAGCTTATCAACCTCCTATAACAAACATTAAATATATATTTTTAAATATCATTTTTAAAATATATATCTAATTTTAAAATGAAGCAAGTAATATCTATTCTCTAATTTAAAAATGGTTCCAACTTTTTTTTATTTTTTATTTTTATATATAGATATACGGTGTGCCGGCTTCGCCTAGAAATGGTAATAACTAATAAGAAACAACATGATGCCGCCAAAGTTGCCTTTCAGTTGATGTATCATTAATTATGCAATTAATTTTTTACCATTATATATTGTAGTAATATTAAGGCATACATAACCATTCTATTTTATATAGGGGCTGCTACATCATAAAACTAGTCATCTTCTAGTTTAACTTGAGAAACCAAGGCATGCAACGTTGGGAGCTTCCCTAGCCACTTGCTTTTTGGTTAACTTAGAGCTGCTCCTGTCTACATTTTAGCCAAAAAAATGAATCTACTTATTTTGAATTATGTTAAATACTCTATATGTTTTAAAATATAATTACTAATAATTTCTGAGCAATAATTACAATAATAAGTGTCCGTAAAAGTTTAAAATATCATTAAAATAAGTGTAAAAGTATCGTTAAATATATATTTACTCTAACAACATAAAAATTGTGTTGATATTATCAACTGCCTAAAATATAAGAGTCTATTAAATTTTAGACAATACAATTATGAAAATTATAAATTATAAAAAAAGTTGCTATTATTAATTACAGTAGTACAATATTAATCATTTTTAAGAAGTTAAATCAATTGCATTAATTTTAAATTTTAAAATATTTTATTTTGACTTTAAAATTCAAACGTAATCTTATATTTCAAAATACAGAGAGTTCTCGATTTTAAAAACAACAATTGAGTACATATTCTATAATCTTATTAAAAGCACAAACTTGGTTTCATAAATTTTTAGTTTAATTTTTTTTCCTATTCAAATTAGTATAAATACTATCTAAATTTGAAACAATTAAATACTTTCAAATTTTGTAAAGAATTAAAAAAAACCTAACCTGTTAGCAAAAAGGGAAAGTATCTTTTGTTTTTATATCTTTAATAGAAAAAATGATCTTTTAAAATAATTTATATTTTTATATCTACCAATTTTATTATAAGTTTTTTCTATCACAATTTTGTGTAAGATAATATGTTTTAATAAATTTTAAGTAGGATAATTTTATTATTAAAATTTTATTAAGATATTGAAAAATCTCTTAATAAATTATGTGATTTGATTATATTAATATCACTCTTGAATTTTATTACTAAATTAATATTCTAAATAAATTAAATTTATTAAAACTTAAAATTTTATCAAATCACATGATTAATTTTATTAATAATAAATCTAAATTTTAGTAATAATTTAAAATTAGTTAAAAAATTATAGTCAATTTATTACTAACTAATTGTCATAACTAAATTAAATTTATTAAACCTTAAGTTTCATCATTCTATTTGGACTAGAATTTTGACAAATTCATCCAATCTAAATAAAATTAAAGTAATTGTTTCCTCATAATTATAAGTAAATAAATCTACATTAAATTCAAAATATTTAGCTTAATAACTGATCGAAAGAATCTATAATATATAATTCAAGAATTTATTAATTGGATAAATATTTAATAATTTAATAACTACCATTATCTTCTCAAAAATTTTAATTAAATATTTATTTTATATTTAATTAATTATCATAATAAATCATTATCAATGTATCATAATAAACTATTATTCATACTACTCATGCTTCACACGGGGTTAGCGAGTTTGTTCTTAAAAATAGCCAAACAAAATCACTACCAAAATTTAATATTCTCTTAGTTCCAAAATATAAGATCATTATTAACTTCTTAAAAGTCAATTTAAATAATTTTAATTTCAAAATTGATATAGATTCAGTTAATTTTAGTCAATTCATCACGAATATTATAAATTATCTAAAATTATTATTAATTATGCATTTTTTTTATAATTTTAAATAAATCATATTAATCTTGAATTAAAAAATGTCTAAAATTAATGTTTTTAAAAGTTAATGATATTGTATTTTCGAAAGGAAGGAGTATGAAAAACGCTGTCATCAAAAATATTTTTAGGTGAATCACAAAGGGAATCATGCGCGGTAATTCAGTACATTGTAGTTGCGTTTGGATTGAAATAATGAAATAAAGAAAAGAATTGAATAATTTTAAATTATTTCAAATATATATTTGATTGTTGGTATAAATGAGCGGTTTAATATGATAGTAAAATTATGATACATATCCATTCTATTGAAATAAATTTTATCTCACCTATTTCACATGGAATAAAAATAAAATAAATAAAATAAATTTTCATTATATTAGAATGATTTATTTTCTAAAATAATCATCTAATATTATATTTTTTATTCTATTTATTCATTCATTTCATTCTCTCAACCAAACAGACCCCACACTCATGGTGTGTAGGGTTCAAAACTCCCATAATATACCAATCAAAACTAGTGCAAAACACCCGCAAGTGATTATGTATATTGTGTGTGGATGGATAGATTGATGGATAGAAAGAGAAAGGTGATGTAGAAATACTGTATTGTTTGAAATAAAGAGTTTTACTCTTTCATTTTATTTTAAAAAAATAAGGCCGTTAAATTCGGACCTTACATCTTTTTAGTTTTTATAGTGGCGAGAGAGATACCACTAGACTTGGAGCTCATTTGTTAATTTATTTATTCTGTTAACTTTGTAGATGGCGTGTACATGACTTTTAATTTTTTATAATACTTTAATTATCTATTTTAATGTTAATTTTTTAAATAAAAAATAATTACATGTAAATAAAACTTAATTAAGAAAAGGGAAATATACTGGACCTTTAACAAATAAGAGTATGGGCTTTGGGTTTGGAAAGGCTAAATTGCTGGTAGAAGAATGCATTAGCCCGGCTCTCTTCCAAAGACAAAGACACTCTCTTTATCTAATGACTAGGCGTGTCTTTGCAATGGATAACTTTACAATAAACACGACTCCATTCATTCGTTCGTTTCCTCCCTCCAGTTTCTTCTCAAATAAAATGGTTTCAGTTGCAGTGTATGGCAACTCTTCTTCTTCTTCTTCTTCAATTAGTAGCTACATCTCCACCATTACAATATTCCCAATCTGGAATACTATTACGTCTACTGAAATTAGATTCAGCAGAAGAACCAGTAGGAGTAGGAGGAGTTCTGTTATTCAATTCAACCCTCGAGCTTTTCTCAACAAACCCCCAATCCCAAAAGACACCATTGCTAATCAACCCTCCGTTATTCATAACAGCCTGAGGGTCTTGGAGTGGGACAAAGTCTCCCACTCCATCGCTTCCTTTGCCGGCACCTCCCTGGGTCAAGAAGCTACCAAGGTCTCCCATTATCTCTCCCTCTCTCTCTCTCTCTATATATATATATATATGTGTGTGTGTGTGTGTGTGTGTGTATTTATATGTGAGTATAATTTTGGAGTTTTATTTAAGAACTGGGTTGGCTTCTTTTTGGCAGGCACAGCTATGGTCTTTAAATAAGACATACGAAGAGAGTTTGAGACTCCTAGAGGAAACCAATGGTGCCGTTGAGATGCATAAGTATGGTTGTACAATGGATTTTAGTGGCATTGATGTCCAATTGGTTAGTTTGTTAGTTAATACATTTCCAATGTATTTTGTTTGTTTACTTCTTTAGTTGTGCAATGATTTATGGTGTTTACCTGATTATTACTTTTAACAACTGTCAGGGTGTTTATTAAATGTCCTTGATTCATGTAATTTGGGTTATTAACTAGAACAATTTACAGTTAACTTTGTAAGTAAATACTAATAGTAGGGGTTATACACTTCTATGAGATTTTGCTTCCCCACCCATTTGCATTTAGCAGGGGCACGAGGGTTAGATAATATCTTGAAACCCATAAGTTCACTTGCTATAGTGGTGAAACATAAGTTGGTTTCTTTTCACTGTAGACCGATGCCGCTAAGGGATTTCATTAAGGTGACAACTCTTATGTGTGCAACTTCGAATTCTTAAACATATTAAGATACAAATCATACAAAAAATTTAAAATTTCTGTTAGGGGTGTAACTGGTTAACTCAAGCTAAGCATTCGGTTGCTCAAGCCTGCGTTTGCAATTTTCTCTTGCTTTGGTATGAAGGGTGATAGCTAAGCTCAACCGGTGATCTCATCATAAGCCAAGCTCTGGTGGTATAATTTGTTAGGATTTCGACACAGAGAAAACAACGGAATTTAAAAAAATTTCCGAAACCCTAAGCCAGATCCATGCAAAACCATATTAATTCAGAAGTTTAGATTATTTACCGATTATTCGAGATGGATAGGAGACGATGGAATTCTGAAACGGCTTCGAATCTTCAACGCAATCCAGCGACTGCGTCTCTACAGTATCCACACGAACACTCCGCGAACCGTCACACGATCTGCAGCAAAAGGGATCTGCGGTACTAGCCACCAAGATCAGGATTTCTAACCTATTTTTCTCTCTAGCCTCTTTCTGAAAGCGGCTAGGGTTTTAGTTTTTCCTTACGTGACTTTTAGACTACTGATATATCATATATATAGTAGTTAATAGGAATTAACTAAAACCTAAAATAAATAGAAAAATAAAATCCGAATTTATATATATTATATTTTAATTAAGTCTTACTTAATTAATATGCATATATACAAATTATCCTATTAATTTAAATTCGTAATTTTTAAATACTATCAATCATATTGACATATTTAAAATATTTACAATTTAAATTAATTCCCTTTTAATTACGTTCTAAGTGTGTGACCCTATAGGTTATTATTATGTTGGCAATAATTTTAAAATCATATTATAAAATTATAAACAGTGAGCGGCATCTAGTAATGCATCACTGCTACCCAAATAATAATAAGATCGGTGATTCGATACAACCTTTTCGTGACCAATGTTTCAATGTAATTTAATCCTTTTAACCTTATATCCTAGATTGATCTCGAGGCATGGAATGTGTCATACTCTTCATAATTTAATCTGAGTTTTCTTGATCAATGAGTAGACTATATGAAACAAATCAATATTTGAGCATGACCATGCATTTCATAGTCCTACTCAATTAAGAGGCCTATGGATATCACCCCTAATATATAGGAGGGTTAAATTCCATCTAGATCACTCATATTTCTCACACGATTCATGATGTACCCAATAATCACCTTTATTGTCGATCCTATTAAAGGTGACATTTGATGATATCAAAGTACACAAATTCTCGTGTAATAATATAGTGACTTCAGGTCGGAGGATCATTACATCATTGTCACTATAAGAATTTCTTATGACACTTTGCATAATGCTCCATGTAGAATTCTCATGGTGGGTCAGTCCAGTACATTGTTCTCTAACATGTACCTATGCATTGACTCAAATATCTCATATATTTATGACCAATGAGATTTGACCATCAGTCAATCCACATACTAGTCTCAATGCATCATTGTTGTCCCATTAACAATGATACTCGACTAGGGACATTTAAGAGCAATGATACTAATTATAATTATATAATCTCATGTTCAAGTCACATACTTAAAACTATATAATTCGTATCATTATTCTAAGAGCTTTTATTATGTTAACATTTATATAACGCAGTAAATGAAATCATAATAAAATAATCCATTTATTCAATCAAATATAATATCAAAAAATGTTAAGCAATTACATCAAATAATTAGCCTCTAGGGCATAAACTCTAACAATCTCCCACTTGCACTAGAGCCAATCACTCATGTATCTAATACCCATGGAACTAGTGTGACCTTCGTGCTTCTGCTGCGACAAAGCCTTGGTCAGTTGATCTGCAACATTATTATCTGTTGGCACTCTGCATATATGTACATCTCCTCTATTAATGATTTCACGGATGAGATGGTACCGCCTAAGTATATGCTTGGATCGTTGGTGAGATCTGGGTTCCTTAGCCTGTGCAATGGCTCCATCATTATCACAGTATAACTCAATTGGATCAACAATGGTTGGAACAACACCAAGTTCAGTGACGAACTTTTTAATCCATACAGCCTCCTTGGCTGCACTAGAAGCAGCAATATACTCAGCCTCTGTTGTAGAATCGGCTACTGTCTCTTGCTTCGAACTTTTTCAGCTAACAGCACCACCATTAATGCAAAACACAAAACCTGACTGAGACTTATAGTCATCACTGTCAGTCTGGAAACTAGCATCTGTGTAACCATTTACTGCCAGTTTATCTTCACCTCCATATACCAAGAATGAATCCTTAGTCCTTTTCAGGTACTTGAGGATATTCTTGACTGCTGTCCAGTGACCTTCACCTGGATTCGACTGGTATCTGCTCGTCATGCTGAACCGTTTCAACACTTTATCAATATATGTACTTTGACTTAGGCCGAGCATTTTTCTCGATCTATCTCGATAGATCTTGATACCTAAAATGTAGGTTGCATCACCCAAATCTTTCATGGAGAAACATTTTCCTAATCATATTTTTACAGTCTGTAAGGAAGGAACGTCATTCCCAATAATTAATATATTGTCTACATATAATACCAGGAATACAATCTGACTCCCACTAACCTTCTTATATACACAAGGTTCATCTTCATTTTTTATAAAGCCAAACTCTTTGACTGCTTCATCAAATCGAAGATTCCAACTCCGAGAGGCTTGCTTCAATCCATAAATGGATCGCTGCAGCTTACATACCTTTCTAGCATCCTTTGGAGTGACAAAACCCTTAGGTTGTGTCATGTACACATCCTCAAGGAGATTTCCATTAAGGAAAGCAGTTTTGACATCCATCTGCCAGATTTCGTAATCATAAAAGGCTGCAATAGCAAGTAAGATCCTGATGGATTTAACCATTGCCACTGGAGAGAAGGTTTCATCATAGTCAACACCTTGAACTTGTTTGAAACCTTTTGCTACCAGTCGGCCTTTATAGGTTTGTACATTACCATCCATGTCGGTTTTCTTCTTGAAAACCCATTTGCACCCGATTGGTTTTACCCCTTCGGGTGGATCAACCAAAGTCCATACTTGGTTAGTATACATGGAGTCCATCTCAGATTTCATGGCTTCAAGCCATCTCTCAGAATCTGGTCAATTCATAGCTTCTTGGTAGGAAGCAGGCTCATCCTGATCTATGAGCATCACATCGCCGTTTTGAGTCACAAGAAATCCATAATATTTCTCAGGCTCTTGGCGTGTCCTACTAGATCTACGAATGACTTGTGTAATTTGAGCAGGTTCACTTTCCACAATATCTTGTGGTTCCTGCTCATGTTCCAACTCAGGTTCAATGATATTTTGTGGTTCACGAATTTCTTTGAGTTCTACTTTTCTCCCACTGTTTCCTTTAGAGACAAATTCTCTTTCTAGAAAAATACCAGTTCGAGCAACAACCACTTTGTTCTCAGAAGGTTTGTAGAAATAATACCCTTTTGTTTCCTTAGGGTATCCCACAAAATTACATTTGTCATATTTGGGTCCGAGCTTGTCAGAAGCCAGACGTTTTACAAACGCCTCGCAACCCCAAATCTTCATGAACGACATACTAGGACGTTTCCCAGTCCACATCTTATATGGTGTCTTTTGAACCGTCTTTGTAGGAACCCGGTTAAGTGTGAATGCAGCTGTCTCTAGGGCATGACCCCAGAAGCTTATTGGAAGATATGCATGACTCATCATTGATCGTACCATGTCCAACAAGGTGCGATTCCTCCTCCCAGACACACCATTCCATTGTGGTGTTCCAGGTGGAGTGAGTTGTGATATAATACCACACTCTTTTAGAAGGTCATCAAAATCTTGGCTTAAGTATTCACCACCTCGATCGGATCGAAGGGCTTTTATGCTTTTGCCAAATTGGTTTTGAACTTCATTCTTGAATTCCTTGAACTTTTCTAAGGATTCGGATTTGTGTCTCATAAGATACACATATCCATATCTACTGAAGTCATCAGTAAATGTAATGAAGTAATAGAACCTACCTCTTGCTAATGAACTCATGGGTCCACATACATCACTATGTATAAGTCCCAATATATCACTAGCCCGTTCACTGTGACCAGTGAAAGGGGCTTTAATCATCTTACCTAATAAACAAGACTCGCATTTCTCATATGATTCAAAATTAAATGAATCCAAAAATCCATCTTTATGGAGTTTGGATATGCGTTTCTCATTTATATGGCCTAAACGACAGTGCCAGAGATATGTCGGATTTGAATCATTTGATTTAAATCGTTTTGTATTTATGTTATAGATAGGCATCTCTAAAGCAAGAATATAAAGACCATTAAACAATTGTGCAACACTATAACATATTTCATTTAAGTAAAACGAACAACTGTTGTTCTTTATTAAAAACGAAAAACCTTTCTTGTCCAAACAAGAAACAGAAATAATGTTTTTGCTCATAGCAGGCACAAAATAACAATCCTCTAACTCTAATACTAGCCCAGTGGACAAAGATAAATGATAAGTTCCTACGGCTAGTGCAGCAACTTTTGCTCCATTCCCAACTCGTAGGTCAACTTCTCCTTTCGCCAAAGTCCTACTCCTTCGGAGTTCCTGCACATTAACACAAATGTGAGAACCACATCCAGTATCCAATACTCATGATGTAGAAGTGGACAAATTGACTTCTATAATATATATACTTGAATCAGAAGTCGTACTTTCTTTCTTTTTCTTGAGTTCTTCCAGATATGCATGACAATTCCTCTTCCAGTGTCCAGGTTTTCCACAGAAGTGACAATCACCTTCTTTAGCTACCCCACCTTTAGGTTTTAAAGCCTGTTTGTTTTTGAAATTGGGTTTGGCACCAGATTTAGATCCTATCTTCTTCTTGTCTTTCCCTTTTCCCTTAGCATTCCCCTTTTGCACCATCATTATGGGATCGGGTCCTGCCTTTTTCATGTTGTTCTTGGTAGTTCTTAACATGCTCAACAACTCAGTAAGTGGTTTCTTAATTTCATTCATGAGATAATTCATGACAAATTGCGAGTAACTGCTGTTCAAAGATTGCAAAACTAGATCAGTTTGGGCTTCCGCAGTAATCGGAAAACCCAACCTAGCAAGGTACTCAATATACCCAATCATTTTAAGAACATGTGGACCAACTGGATCACGTTCACCCATCTTGCAGTGATACAATGCTTTGCTTGTATCATACCTTTCCTGTCGAGCATGCCCTGCGAACAATTTCTTGAGGTGCTCGATCATCTCATAAGCATCCATTAACTCATGCTGCTTCTGAAGCTCAGAGTTCATAGTTGCTAGCATGAGACAACTCACATCCAGAGCATCATCTTGATGCTTCTTATAAGCATTATGCTCTGCACGTGGTGCAGTGTTAGCTGGTGCTGCAGGAATGGGCCCATCAAGGACATAGAGCTTGCGCTCTTGTTTGAGGACAATCCTCAAGTTCCTATGCCAGTCTAGGAAATTAATTCCACTCAGCTTTTCCTTCTCAAGGACTGATCGTAGTGAAAGACTATTTGTGTTGTTGGTTGCCATTGATATCTACAATTTATAAGTGCAAAAATAATAAGTCAAATTGCAGAGTTTTGATATTATGTAATTGATAATAGTACATTCCAAATATACCTCCCACTATTTTAATCAAATTAATAGCCCTCACCATTAATTCGGAAAGCATTTTTATTAAATCTTTCTAGTGAGCTAAGATCCATATTTCATTACGCCTTAAGTTAGCTTTGACTAATCTCTTAAAACATAATTATTTAGGTAGACAACCATTTGTCAATTATATCATATATAACTCTTAGATAGTTTGGTGAACAACATTTGTTCTAGTCCATCTAATGGTACTTGCCAAACTCTATGCCTCTAAGTCCACAATCCTATTGAGATAACTTAGTTAAGTCGGGCCCAATGCTTTTAACATTTTGGATATCACAATTATCCTATCGCATCTTACCAAGATAAATGGGGTACTTTGCTTTGGCAAACCTACATTCATTGATCAAGGTCTTGATGAGTGTCATTCATTGGAAGACATCTGATTTAGACTTAATAATTTTATGAGGGATTTTTATTAATTAATTTAGATCTCACCAATTTTAATCTTATTAAGCATGCACGTTATTTATCATAGCATATCGTATACAAGCATAAATAAAGTGCAAAAATTAAACGTGTCACAGTTATGGCCCAACCCTATGTCAATCCTTTCAAGCTAATGAAAAGATTGAAGGTCAGTCTAAGGTGGTAAAAGGTCTTCAAAATAGTAGCTTCGTTGGACCTTCCTCATTCACGTGTGTCTCCTCTCCATCGTCATCTTGTCTTCTTGATTACACTTGTACATTACATGTTATAAAGAAACCTCGAGTTACATTCGAGGGGATTTAGATGAGAAGAGAATATTACATCAGAATATAGAAAGGCACGACATGCAAGCCGTATTTCAAAAAACCAAAAACTACTAATCCTATGGGTCAAAAGAGCCATAACTGTGCACCATGCATATCACAATAAGCACATAACACAATATATATCATTTAAAGAATATTATAAAAAAAATATTTGGGGTCACGACCATCGTGAGCTACGGCGGGGGGGTCCAAACTACAATCTGTATTGTAGAATTCCTGAACTGCAGATTGTATACGAATCTTGAAAACAATTCCAAAATCATATATAATCTGCCATGCAAATTGTATATGAATCTCTGAAACAATTCCAGAATCATATACAATCTGCCATATTAAACAATATACCCAGAACAATACACCCAGAACATATCATATATGTCCAGTTTCGTTTAATCATATTAAACCGAATCTTCATACTTCTAATCCAATTAGAACAGAAGTTGTATTGTTCTTCCACCTTATAAAATACGATTAACAGAAACCATATACATGCATATATTTCAGATTTCCAGAATACGCATACATGTAAAATATCATATATTTAAACTCAGATCGATAAACATGCATCATCATATATCATATATATCGAGTACAATTAAATCACGTAATCTGAATTAATCGTTTCACAAGTAGCTCTGATACCACTGTTAGGGTTTCGACACAGAGAAAGCAGCGGAATATTAGGATGCTACTAATATATCATCAGTTACAAGCAATGTTCAATAGTTAATTATTTTTTGTCATTTTTTTTTCATTCTCTTATTTCTTCTTATAACTATTACAATGACTCCCCAAATGAAAATTATAACACATGTTTAGGCACACCTCTTAAACTTATTGAGTTTCTCTCTTGGAATTAATTAATGATAAATATTAAGATTTCCCTATATGTAATTATGCATATGTAAAATAGATTGCTCTTTGGCTTGTCATTCCTGAAGGTTAAATCTGGTATCCAGCATGCCCGGAGGGGTTTGCATGTTGGTGGAAGTGAAGCAATAGCCCTTGTAGGTCTGCTTCAGTACGCAGAATCGTTGCAGCTTAGCATGAAGGCTGCTATTAAGGATGATGCAGACTGGTTACAACGTTTCATGCCCCTTGCAGAAATAGTATGTACATTATGACCTTTTCCTGAAAAACACATGTGCCATGTTTTATATTTAATGGCCTTTTTCTTTTTATCGAGTTTACTTACAGATCATGGGCTTGGTCATAAGTGGATCCTTAGTAAAGTTCATCCGACAACTTATTGATGAAGATGGCTCAGTGAAAGATTCTGCGGTAGGATATTGATCACCTTATGAAGAGATTTCAGTTATGGCTATTTACACATATATGTCTATTTGTCAGATGAAACACCCTCATTCTCTGTGTCGCAAAATCTTGATTTGAGTGAAACAATTTTGTTCTCAGTGCCATCTTTTCTGCTTTCAGTTCTGATTTCTGAAAGACAACATGTTATTAATGTCGTGTCTCTTACCACCAGGAATTTATCATTTTTCTTTGACTGTGGTATTATTAGCCTTGTATCATTTTTAATATATTTATTTTATTTTTGATTTTGGGTTTTGCATTTAAGAGTTCCGCCTTGAAACGATCTCGAGAGCAAGTACGGCTGCTTGAAAGAAAGGTAATTTGCAGATTCTTTTAATTTTATGTTTATGTCATATCACCATTATTGATTGGAAAGTGAGCTACTTAAGCTGCGGAAGTCTTTTAACTTTTGATACCAGTTCCTTCATTGGATATTTAATCATGATTCAATTAAATAAAGGCTGTTCATTATGTCATTACCTTGAATAATCAATCACCACATTCAGACACAAAAGAAAGCGCTCACCAATTTTAGCTCAACTCAAATAAATACAACACTCCAAAATACAACAAATAAAAGAAGAAAGACCTCATTTCAAGATTTATTTATTATTGCCATTAAATTACTCAAATCCTACTTGTCTGTAAAGCAGCTTGCTTGATCAGTAATCAGAACCCAGTGCATTTAATATCTAAAAAACTCAAGAACTCAATCCGAAAACCAACTAGGAGTAAAGTTGGGGTTTCATTTGGTGAGTTGAGCTGAAAACAATTTATATGGCTAATGCCAAGTAGTTGGAACTTAGACTAAAATGAAAACATGATTGCTTAGTTACATGCTTCAGTAGGTTAATTCCATCAAGATTAGGTTTTAGTAACTTTGCCAAATTTCTTTAAGGTAATTATTTATTCCCAGGATTGATCTAATCTACAAAAGCTTTGATTTTTTAGTACAAATTTTAAAGACTTCCTTTCCTTCAAAAAATTTAAATATGCAACCAGTTCTCCTATATATATAATATATTGGTACCTATCATTTGAAGCGGGCATTAATCTTCATTCTTATGCACTGTTGTCTTCTGTATTCAGTTATACCAGTTAATGGAAGGCCTGATCAGGAAAGAAACAAATGAAACATCTTCTCTGGTAAGATATTCTTTGTTGCATATACTTTCAGTTTGATGTGTATTTGCCCTTAATTATTATTCTCTTATGACTTCAGGAAGTAAGCAATATTGATGGAAGATGGTGTATAAAATCAGGAGCTGATCTGCAAAGAAATTTTGATGGTCTATTGCTCTCAAGGTGCTTCAAACATCTTGCATACTTCTTGACTGTCGTATCACATTTCAAGACATTTTGGTTAGATTTTTAAAAGTACTGACTATGCATGATATCAAATTTTCTCCTTTTCTTCTTCTGAAGCAAAACAAGGAAGCAATTTTTACAGCAGCTTCTGTAGATATCAAAACACATTGATAGTGGTCTACTATGATGTTAAACATTCAGTAATATATTTGATCTAGTGAATCAATGGTTGACACGTCAACAGTGAATAAAATTTTGTTTCTACAATACATACTTGTTTCTTATAGTGGAAGCTTTACTTTTTAAGTATACCATTCCTGAGAGATAATACTCTGTTGTAGTGGTTCAGGTGCAGAAAGCATTGTGGAGCCTCTCTTTGCTGTTCCATTAAATGATGAATTGCAACAAGCAAGGGCATCCGTATCCAAGGCTGAGGACGATGTGCTGTTAAAGATAACAGAGAAGGTACTTTAAAGAGAAAGTAAGATAACCAAAAAGGTTTTTATGTCGTCATTCAAGTGTCAACTATTTACGATTTTTAGAAGTGATCAATTTTTTCAGGTTTTCTCAGATGTCTTATGATTTCTCTCTGCTCAGATGCAAGTGAATCTTGAAGATATTGAAAATTTATTCAAGGATGTGATTCGACTAGATGCAGTAGGTGCCCATTACCAGACTTAGATTCTAATAGATATCAACAGTGGTTTTCTCTCTTTCTGTAAAGATTTATTTTCCATGTGTTTGGAGTTCGAAAAGTTTTTGTTGATGTGCAAACAATTCAGTCTGTTACTTTCCTTTCAATCACGTTGTTTTAGATAGATTTCTAGTCATCAAAAGACTAAAAAAAAGTTATATCAACTCCATGCATAGTAAGGAGTTTGTGTCTTTTAGGTGAACACTGATGGGAAGCAACGCACATTTCTTAACAATCAATCTTTTCTTACCTAATGGGATTTTTCTTTTGCCACTCAATGTACTTTTGGAACACTGATAGAAGGGTTTTTATACATTAGGAAATAGCAGTGTTTTCCTTTCTGATATCACATTAGTTCAGTGCTTAAATATTCTTCTTCTTTTATTTTTTTCCAACAAGTCTATGTTCATTTATGTCAATTTTAATTACTTTGGTGTACTTCAAAATTAGATAAATGCTCGGGCGACATATAGTCTTTCATTTGGAGGCACATGTCCAGATCTATTTTTCCCAACTGACAAGACCATGGAAGACTTATCAGGGGATGAAGCTACAACGGCATCGCACCCTACTCAGATGAAATGGAAGTTGTATCTGCCAAAAGCTTTTCATCCTTTACTTCTTCAACGGCATCAGGAGAATCTGCAGAAAGCCATGAAGGATGTCGGTAATGCTAAGTCTGTAAGTTACACACTTGACAAGCCAAAAGAGATGTACTCTCTTAGTTTTATGTATTCCACAATTTAGCAATTAGAATACACGAGTTCACATAAAAATTACCTCTATATTGTAAATTCAACCTATCTCTTTTCTACTTTCGTTTTTTTTTTGGGGGCGGGGGGGGGGGGGGGGGGGGGGGGGGGGGGCTTGGCATTTGTTTAATGTTAGCACATCAAGATCTTCACAGACATTACCAATTCACAACTCATTGATCAGTTTAACTAGTATATTAACCTCTTGGATTTATATGATTAACATGTCAACTTGTCATAGATATGACCTGTTTAACCCATACAATTATGTATTGTTCTTTACATATATTTAAGAGAAAGAGATATTTATTAACTAGGGCTGGTTTATATAAGAAACAGATATGTCATGGTCAATCTCCTAGAGGCTTAAAAATATGCACAAGTAGTACTTGCAATAAAATGGTTGATGTATAAGGTTCCTATTCATGTCATAAGAATTTCACTGCCGTAATTGTGTCGACATACAATGTCATAAATGACTAATATAACTTTGTATCAAAATGGGTTGAACCAACTGTTTTCAACTTGACATGTTCAGTAAACCTTACATGATCATAACTTAAGCTGAATGGGTCATCTTTGTAAGGTTGGGGGTTGTTTTGGGGTTTGCTCATGTTCAAAGCGGGGTTTGCAGTGATCACATAT
The DNA here is from genome assembly GCA_947179155.2 of Hedera helix. NCBI lineage: Eukaryota > Viridiplantae > Streptophyta > Magnoliopsida > Apiales > Araliaceae > Hedera > Hedera helix. The sequence continues at coordinate 1,763,217 of OX359265.1, read as the reverse complement.
TTGATTTTCTTTAGCCAAAAATAGAAACTTTTGTACTTTGCCACACCACTGCTTAACCATTTATAAATTCTTATTACCATTAGTCTTCCTTCCTTAGGAAATTAGGAGGAGGAAACAGCAAATTGGGAATATGACTCAAAAAGAAGCAGCAGATATAAGTCTTTCATCCTTGGAATTAAAGGTAACTGTTTGAATATGTAGGTGTAACAGAAAAGTTAATTTTTCCATGATTCCTTATGAATCGGATAGTATTATTATGCCACTTATGGTTAGGGTTATTCTTAATTCTCAGGTCACAAATGTGGAACAAGCTATCCCTGTCCCAGTTGATATATTTATTGCTAAAAAAACTAGTGTTGTGGTTATTACTGGCCCCAATACTGGTGGTAAAACCATTTGCTTAAAAACAGTTGGGTTGGCAGCTATGATGGCAAAATCAGGTTGGTTTCATGTTTTCCATTATCCATTGGTCACAACGACGTAGATTGTCAAATGATCAAAAAAAGAATCATGTATGGCTATATAAGTTGATTACATGGTAGAGGACCACCTAATAATTTTATAAAAGATGAACAATCCCGTGCTTTGCCAAGAATGTTTTGACATGGTTGGACACTTTCTCCCATAAACTTGTGTCATCTTATGCATTTTGTCAACCACCCATACGGCTTATGGGTGCTCCAAATGGTCTTAGCAATTTCCAAGTCGCTGAAACTATATATTGTCATCTGGTACTCAGTTTTCTACTTTCTAAACTGACTTGTCAAAAAAAGAGTTGTCTACGTTCTCTCTGCAAGAATCTTTCTTTACTACTTCATAGCAGTTTCTTTAAATCTACAGGACTTTATGTATTATCAACTGAACCAGTGAAGATCCCTTGGTTTGATTCTGTATTTGCTGATATTGGTGATGAACAGTCCTTGGCCCAATCATTATCTACCTTCTCTGGGCATTTGAAGCAAACTAGTGTATGTTGCTTGCATAATTAGCAAAAATTTAAACATCTATATGAAATAGTAGATCGATTAGGGATTTGGTCTTTCCTCTTTGCTTCAATGGAATAGTTACCCAGAATTATTAGTTTTGATCAAGTTCCTATATTAGCCAATTTAATAGCTAATTGTTCTTGATATTTAAAGAAATAATGCTGTTATTTTTCTTAATTCTGCAGGAAATTCGGTCACATTCAACAAATCGATCATTAGTGCTATTGGATGAAGTATGTATCAAGAAGTCTTCTATGATCAGATATACAGAAACGTTATTAAGAGATAATGTTCAATAAAAGGAGAAGAAAATGAATGTTAAGATGCTGACAATATTCTTCAAGGAATATGTAATACTGAGTCTTTGTGTTTTGACTGTTAGGTTGGTGCAGGGACAAATCCCTTGGAAGGGGCTGCACTGGGAATGTCACTTCTGGAATCATTTGCTGAATCTGGTGCTTTATTGACCATAGCTACAACACATCACGGGGAACTGAAAACTCTAAAGTACAGGTAGCTGATCAATAAGTTGAGATGGAACTTTTGTATTAGCCACACAAGTCTGTATTGCTTCCTTTAGAGCCATGGGTTTTGTAATTCTGAGAATCTGACTTGAACAGTAATGAAGCCTTCGAAAATGCTTGTATGGAATTTGATGAGGTGAACTTGAAGCCAACATATAGGATTCTCTGGGGAGTACCAGGTTTGTCTCGTACATTTATAGCTACTATCTAATATTGTAATACAATAATTTGGAGCAACGTAAGTATTTGTACAAGATCTGATTGATTACGCATATGAGCCAGGAAGTTCTAAAATCTATCTTAGTTATCTTCTTGCTCTGCCTCTATTACATTGTATAGGATATAGGTAAAATGATATTAAGTGGAATCCAGTGATCATCCAGTTCACGTAACTGTAACTGTTTTTGTGCTTGCGCCATGTTTTTGTGTGTATGTGTGTGTGCTTTTGCCGGTGCATGTTTCTGAGAGGGTGGGAGGGACACAGAGAGAAAGAGACTCGTACTTTTATAAAACCTATAATGCTTCCTGCTCTATAGGAATGTCTTCTATCTTTATTCTTTTGTTTATGTTGTATTTAACTTATTTTGTTTTTCAAGTAAAGGTGGTTGTTTACTGTCTTCCTCTTTTTTTATCTTGATTCTTGTGGCGTCTTATCATTACAATACCAATTTGTATGAAGTATGACCAGAATTGTTAAACATCATCCAATGTAGGACATTCCAATGCAATCAATATAGCTGAAAGGCTAGGACTACCCAAGATAGTTTTAGATGATGCTCGAGGACGCTATGGACCAGCTAGTGCAGAGATCAATGAGGTAACTTACATAAACATGCTTTTAGGTTTTACTCGAGCTTAGTGACCTGTTGAAGGCTTGAAGCTTTGCCCTGATACGTGAAATGTTTATGTCCATTAAACCAAAGAATGTGGAGCAAATAGAAATAGAAATATTTGTTTTAAGTTTTATCTGCATATACCCATACCAATATACATAACTAAAGAAACCTCCAATTACAAGGCTGTCCCTGATTTTCGGTGCTGCTTGTTTCTAATATATGAGTCATGGTTCGTGTAAATAGTAAACAAAAAATAAAGCAATTATTTTCTAATGCAAATAAGATGTAACGATCAGTTTCTTACTAGTTTTGAGGCTCCTTGTTGCATGTAGCTCATAGCATCTCTTGCAAATGATGATTACTCTTGTATGCAAAAATTCAATGATTGTTTAATGTGACCTTGGCTTCTTATAACTTTTCCATATAAAACTGATAACTCTCTTTTTTCTATGTATTATCAAATGCAGGCAATAGTTGATATGGAGAGGTTTAAGCAGAATTTTCATGAGCATATTCATGAAGCGCAACATTATCTGATGTGAGAATCTTCTATTAGTCAATATGTATTCAAAGTATAAAAAAGTACTGTCCCAATTAGCAGTTTTACCACTCCACAAGTTGGGAATGACAGAGACTTGTGTGGCTGTACTTTTTAGTTCCACAGAAAATTATTTATTAAAAATCGGTTAGTCTACTTTCCAGAGGGTTCAATTATTTCATTAATGTGTGTTTTGATTGGCAAGAAATGATTTCCTTCCAAAAGCCTGTTATTTCCAAGGTAATATCTTTACTTCTTTTAACCATAGATATCTATGGGCATGATTCAGAAAGCATATTAATTAAGCCATACTTAGCGCTGCTATTTAGTTGATTGACTTATGATTAGTTACATGTTTCAGTCGTCGTACAAGGCCTAGAAATGATATGGTTGCTATCCATTTAAAATTAAAAAAAAAGTTTTGTGGATTGGGCAAGTTATGTCTTGCACAACTGTTTGTAAAAGCCTAAATCCTTTAGATAATTTACTGAGTGAGCTAATTTTGGTTAATTCTACCTTTTGCCTGAGCATGCAGACAACTCGAGATATATATGCTGTGCTATGGAAAACACAATTTAATTAATTATATATATATATAATGATCTCTCTCAATTCTTCAGTCTGGCAACTTCCTTAAACTAGGAATGATGATATTTGATACTTGTCACAGATAACGAGAATAAGTAGATATAACAAGTTGCTACCCTAGCATACACTATGCTCTAACTTGGTAATTGGTGCAACAATTAATACCAAATTTTCCCCCTGAACATTGACATAAATATGTTTACAACTGTTTTAGGCTCTCAAGAGATCTTCATGAAAAACTCCTAGTGGCAAGAAGGAAGGTCAAAGAACATGGCATCCATGAAAGATACAGGAAGAAACAAGAAATTTCTCAGGCAGCTGCAATAGCACGTTCTACTCTTCACAAGAAGCTGAGACAATTTCGTGCAACTACAGACCAACCTTCCAGGTTGACTACCACAGATATCAGCCAGCAGACATCTGCATCGGACAGTCAACGTATTACAGCAGAAAATAATGAAACTTCTGTTACAACTAAAGCTACACACCCCATTAATAATACAACGCCATCATCATCAGGTATAACATCATAAAGCGAGGGTTTTCTGCTATAATTATGTCTGCTTCCATTTCATTACAGCTAACAGGATAACATTATATGACTTTCTTAATGCTCCTCTTCAAGATGTTTTGTCCTCTTACGAAATTGATCTAAAGCTTATTAGTTCTTGTTTAGCTGCTTAGTTTCATCTATGCAAATTTGCAGGAAAGAAAGCAGAACTTCCTAAGGTCGGTGACATGGTGCATGTTTCTTCTCTTAACAAGAAAGCAAGAGTGTTAAAGGTAGAGCCTTCTAAAGGAGCATTAGTAGTTCAATCTGGCATGATGAAATTGAAGTTGAAACTAGAGGATGTTGTTAACTGACAGGTAACTTTGTGGCCTTGTATGCATAGAGCACAAAAAATCGTCATGCTTAATTTTCAAATCCTCTATAGGCAATGTGCCCGTTCCTGCTACATGCTTCCTGCTCTGATCCAAATTATTTCTCTGCATTGGTTAGCCAACGTTGCATGATTTTTTCTTGGTCTCAAATCACATTCCTACCCATCCATGTTTCACAAAAGTTAGGATTACCCATCCATGTTTCATGGAAGTTAGGATTACAGCAGCAAATGAAAGATAGCTAATACTGTACATATCCATGTTATATAATTGTTAGTTTTGCTGAAATATGGATTCTGAAACTTCACTTCTATTGATAATAACTTGGAAATTTGCTACTGGAGTCCATATTATTTGGGTAAAGTTTAGAAAAGTTTGGATCTACTGCACAAATGACCAGATGCTCTGCGTGATTGCAATGGGCCGCTGAAGTCAGTCAATTAATAGTTAGGTTTTTATAACATTTGGCTTTTATGTATGAACATGTAAGAGAAATTTACATATTCAATATTGACATGTGAACTTATAATTGTGACTAGTGAAACAATAAAGCCAGTGTTAATGCAAGCACGAGGAGTGCTGGTTGATGTTGTTCTAGTATTTGTATAGAAGATTGTGTTTTTCTCTAACAGTACTAAGCCTCTAACAGTATGTATGTGGTTTTAAAAAGGCCTTTGTATTTTCTGACAAAGATGAGAAATAATGTTTTATGTTTTAACATCTAGCAGCATATACAAATGCTTCATGTTTTAACTGTTGCTACTATGTGACTGTAAAGATTGGCATCATTTCTTGAAAGTATAATAAACAAGTTCCGAATAACTATTAGGAACCTACAATTTCAATAGTATAGATTGTGTAAATTTGTCAACTAAATTTGGCTGATCTGAACCTCACCTTTTGGAAGTCGAGATCATGTTCAAGATTTTATGGTTGGCATGGTTTAGACAAACAGACAGACGTATCCGAAAGAACTGATAATGAACTCTATGAAGTGATAGTAACAGCACAGCCGAGGTCATTGCTTACATTTCAGCCGAGGTCTTGACAAGAATCCGCAACCCAGGCAACATCAAAGGTGAAATCCAGAAAATAAAGCAAGAAAACGAGAACACAGCAAGAAACAAACATCGGAATAGGTCCAAACAGCCAAATAAACATCGGTAAAGAGAAGTAAAAAGCTCGTAATCCCAACGACCAAAAATAACTCCCTCGATTCACAGTCCTCCCCACAAATTCAGTTGGCATGATAGGATTATTATGATGCTCGTAATAATAATTTAAAGATGGTATCTTCTTGTAAGGCACGTTGATGAGAATGCTGGCATGGCTATAATACCTAATTGACTGCACATTGAACAAGAATGCCACCAAGAAACAGACCAATATGGAGAAGAACTTTACAGAATAGCTGAAAGCACTCCGGTCACCGTAGATGAAGAGGGTGGAGCGGTCACCACCGGAGGAGGTGGTGGTCTTGCTGGTCATTAGCATGGCAATGAGAGAGCTTAGGGTGATGGCCGTTGAGGCCAAGAGGGTGGATGCCATTATGTTGTTTCTCAACGTCTGTACTGCCAGTACCCCCTTTGACGGATCCTACAGCATGTAGCCATGATTAATTAAGTTGAATCAACACCATTATCAATAATTTCGATTTTTGTGTAATTACCTAGTATTACTCTTTTCCAAAACTAATCCCTTTATGAGCAAAGTCACAATGACTTTGTATTCCCTCCCTTCATTTTTAATTGATATTTTAAGTAAAAAAAATGAAAGATAAATAAAAAAGAACAAATTTCACTTTATAAAAAGTGATAAAAAGAAACAAATGATGCGTAAAATTTTTATAATAAATAATACTTTTTAGATAATTTATAATATTTATTATATTAATTAAAATTAAAAGAATGTATCTCAATATTGAGTTCAAAACTTTAAAAAATAATATAGACCGGAGGAGGGAGTATTAAATTAATTGGCTGGCAAAATGAGGTGGGTTCATTTACAAGTAAATGATGGAAAAATAGAGAAGGAACAAACTAACAATTTTCCCATGAAAGTAGGATCAGCTCAACAAATCTTTGAAAATGGAATCAATTGAAGATTATCAACATTGCACTCATTGAGATTTTCAAATATATAACAATAAAGACGGTAAGAGAAAATGAAATGGAATATATATATATATATATATATATATATATATATATATATATATATATATATATATATATATATATATACCTCCATCATAGCATGAACCCAGAAACGCCTGTTGATGGCGTTGATGCCAATGACAGTTTTAGAGGGACGCTTAATAATCTGATAGAGAAGCCAGATATGATATGCCACCATTATTACCACCCCTATCGGCACCAGAAAATAGTCTACTACTTGTTTCTCCATCGGTGTGTGAGTATATATATATATAAATCGCCGCTAATATATACTAGCTAGAGTAACTCTCTCTCTCTCTCTCTATATACATATATATATCCAGGTGGCTGACTCTCCTGGTTTCTCAATTACTAATTCACATTCAAGGTGATCACCGTTGTTGGGAAAGAAGAGTTGTTGAGAGTCACGTCACGGGTGTGTTTGTGGACACGGTGACTTTCAGGGTGCGTTTATTTATAAAAATGCACAAATTAAAACCCCTTTCATTTTAATAACCTACTAATTAATTAATTCATCTCCATCTACTACTTTTGTTATTTGTTGAGGTCATTATAAAAAAAGTAAAATTATTATAAAATATATTACTACTTCATAGTCATTATTTACTTTAGACAGTCAATTATATTCTAAATATTTTAAAATTCATCATTGAAATAATATATTAAAAAAATTAAAATAACTTTTTTTGATAAATAATTTACAATATTTATTATTATATTCAATAAAATTACAAAAAATATGTATTAATTTTAAATAAATAAAAAGAAGTAAATATATTTTTATTTAAAGAAAGGGAAAACGTATGGAGCACGTTTGATACTCCAATTGCAAATAAAAGTGTACTAGTAATAATAGCAGCAACATTTTACATGGGGGTTGAGTCATTTTTCCATCCACATATAAAAAGTGGGAACTTTAATGGAAATGGACTCGTTTTTTGGGACCAAAAGGCAAAACCCAAAAATAGACTGACTAGTGACTAGTAATCTAGTACTACCATGATACCAACGTCACCTTCTGTTCGTTTCTTAGAGAGTTCAATAACACTACTACAACTCAATATTATGATACATTTGGTATAATGAAAAGTTAATAATAACTTTACCATTAATTACTCTCTTTTTCATGCAGCCCCACTTTCAATGTCACCGGAATATGTTAATTAGTAAGTGCATGCGTTTGTGTATAAATATAATTTTCTTATAAAATTAAAAATATTAAATTAAATTAAATTTTAAAAATAAAGTAATAATATATCTAAATTTATAAGAGTAAAAAAAAAAAAGAGACTAACATGACACAAAATCAATTGATGTCAGCATCGTATGAACGCTTTATAATTACAACCTATAACTACTCGCTCGTTTTGAGTAGCTGAGACTCCACCGAGGAAAGGAAATATCAAAATTGAGGAAATAATAAATTTATCACCGGCAAGTTCATTTTTTCATAACAAAAGTCAAACACAACCGCCTTCATTCAGTTCTATTTTGACACGTCTAATATGGTCTTAATAGTGCTCGGACTGTTGGGGTGGTCACCCCCCAACAAATACACTGGATTCTAATAGTGGGGTGGTCTGTAACCTTTAGTGGGCTTAGCACAAGGACCAAATATGTTTGAACATCGTACCAATCATGCACTTACATAGCTATATTTCATTGAGCAGGGGGAACTTCTGACATTGGACACAAGAAGATGACAGCAAGACTGATTACATCATTACGACTCCACACAAATAAGTGTCTACCAACTCTCCCAAAACCCTAGAGACCGGAGAGCTTATAAAACTGTAAAATGCCATGTGCAAAACTCTTATTGACCAATAACCTAAGGAGGATCTCCAGAACACTACACAGTTACCTTCGGATCTCTACAGTTCAGAGGATGCGCTGCAACTGATCTCTTTCAGCACTTCCTACCAATGAGCGATGGAGATGGAGAAGAGTCAGTGGTTAAGAGCTTCTCTCCTTTGACCTAAAACAAAAGGGCGAGGTGAATCTTACAAGTAAACCCAATATATGAGAGCCAATTTCAATATTGAACAAGTAGTTAATTTGGATACACAATGCGGTTACAAATAGATGATAAAAACAAAGATTCACGAGGACATGAACCGAGAAATGAGGAAGAGGGGCGAGCTAAATGGAAGCGAAAAGTTATTATGATTCTCCAACAAACACCTCAGATACTAAAAGCATATTGACTTACAGAGGAGCTACCATGAATATATATATTCAGTGCTCTAAGAGTTTGATCTTCTCAAGACAACTCTGCATGTGTTGATGAATGTCAGTTGTGACGCAAGGTCCAGCTGTATTCTTGTACTGATCGAATTTCAAGTTGTCGCACTTCAAAGCTGCATCTTTGCAGGCCTTGATGCTTCCTAATGCAAAAGAACATGGATGTTCAAGGATGTAAAGTTGTTGAGAAGATATAAAAGAACATAATAGTAAGGTTTATTGTTAAATGAGATGATCCGTTTAATTAGTATGAGTTACTATTAGTAGATCAGATATGATATGAAAACTCGTTCAGCTGTTTTCAGAGTCGGGACTACCTCTTATTTGTACTATTTCTATACTACAGTCACCTCGTCTTTCACATGCATTACAATTCATGCGGACTAATACATGAAAGTTTTTTTTCCTACTAAAGGATCATTATTTTACTTTTTCACATATCAAACACACAATATTTATAAATTATTTTGAGTCCAAGAATTTAATCAAATCCAGTAGGGGTGGTTCAAAAAAATTTGGGGCCTAAAGCGATACTTCTAAATAAGGTCTTCTATATTTAGTACGTTCTCTATTGACTTTTATGATCAAATTGATCATTTTTTAAATGAATATATCATATTATTATTTAATATATATGTAAAGTCTATAAACATTATAAAATACATAAAATTTAGTATTAATCTCAATGTTTACTTTTTTTAAAATCTAAATATATATGTTTAATTGATAATTTAAAAATAGTCAATTTGACTACAAAAGTCAATAAATGCCTTTTATTTTGGGACGAAGGGAGAATTAATATTTTTTATTTAAATGAGACTTTTTTTATACTGTTAATTTTTTTTAAGTATTTAATATTTAGATTAGACTATGAGTCCTAAATGATTGATTGAGCTTATATTTTTATAAGACCTTTTTTACATGAATTATTTATGATGTTTAAAAATTTAGAACCTTCCTTTAAATGAAACCTAAAACTCGAGCTTTTTATTTTTATTTTATGTTATAGGGCCGACCCTGAAATCCAGTCAAAATACACTATTTCAAGAAAGCAGCCTGATTATTCAAATCAATGAGAGTAACACCTCTTACTACCCAAGAAACAAGTAGAAGTGCTCATATATAGATCCACTTGCCATAAATAAATTTTCTTTTTGTGACGCACTAAGTCATCACTTATGGATTTACCCTTTTCGTGATTGCATTTAAGTTATTACCGATATTTTAATGAAAGAAATAATAAAAATAATATTTTATGACGGTCATGACAATCATTAGAAAAGATAGATTTTTGTGACGACGTTTATTTGCAATTACAAAAAGAAGGTATTTTGTGATGGAATTTTCAAGCCATCACAAAACAATAAAATATATGATGACTTTCAGTGATGACTAATTTTACCATCATTATAGAGTATTTGTGACTGTTATTGCAATCCCCAAATCTTATGTGAAACTAATTTTGTTTAGTAAGTCAACTCACATATGCTTTCTTTTATATTTAGTTTTAAAATTATAATCATGATCTGAGCTTTGGTGTAGTGGTAATACTCGTTATTTAGTTTGCAAATGGGAGAGGCTTCAAATCCTACACGTATCACTTGATACAATTAATATAGTGAATAAATTGTCCATAAAAAAATATTCACATTTTTACTTTTGATTCCTAAAGTCATGTTTTTTTTTTTATAATGAATTTGATAATCACAATAAATTACGTGTTAATGTGATTGTATTGATCATCACAAAAGCACTAAGCGTTTGCGTGATTGTCAAAACCATCACAAAAGACTTTCATGATGAGGGTATACAAGACGACCTCTGTAACGACTAAAATCATTATAAAAATCTTTTGTGATGATTTTTTGAATTTATGTGATGAATTTAAGTCATCACAAAAGACCATTTTTTTTTATTGTATCATAGTGAGATATTATTAACATAAAAGATCTTCTCTTTTGAGATGACTAGTGAAATTGTCTTCTATTGAACATGCAGGATTCAAAAGCTAGTATCCAGAAAATAAATAAATAAATAAAATAATAAAACACTATAAGACAATAATACAATATAACATATTGTGGTGTTCTCGGCTCGTTACTGTTTGACTTCCCACTCAGGTTCAGCAAGTTAAACATCACTGGATTGTAATTGCTGACCAGACTTTTTGATACTCCTCCCTTGAGGCTCTGATGATGCAAACTTTTGTAATGGGATTCACATACTTGACTGCCAAAAATATCGGGTTTAAAAATGAAGAATATAAATATGGAAAATGATACAAGTGTACTGGAGGTTACAAGGAAATCTTATACACAACATATATTGAATAAGTTAGACCAGAAAACGAGTGGTTGTGAAGCGTTCACCTTAAAACCACCCAAGTGATGAGGCAAGACCGCACTCACCAGAGTTTACAAGAATGCTGTCATTGATTTCTTTTGAAACATTTAATTAGGTAATTATAATAGGATCATCTATGGCAAGATCTCTATTTGGATCCAAAAATACCTCCATCAGCATGTACCTATTCTTAAATCCCACCATGCTTCTTCACCTAGTGATCAACTATTCATATGTTAGGTTAAGCAGATGCATAAAGGAGATTGTCTTAGGTGGTGAAGGATAAGCATACAAACAAACGGAAGCTATACCATAAACCATGTGTCCAGGATTCAAATGAAATACAAGTTATGGGCAGTTAACAAAGATTGGTAAGGGTCCGACTACTATCCCAAATAATTATACTCCCTCTGCCTAAAAAAGAGTGTCTTACTTTCAAAAATTACATTAAATAATAATAATAGAACATGTAAATTCCCAAAATTATCCTTGTTATTCATTTGGCCGAAGTATCAATTAATGCTATTACCAGAAGCCAGCTGAACTAGTACTTTTGCATGAGAAAATCAAAATCTTAGACATTGTTTTTCATATGGTTCTTCATAATTATAGGCACAAAAATAAAATAAAAAAATAGCCTTCATAAGATGTTATCAACATAAATGTATCACAAGGTTTTAATATTACAAAAAGAAAACCAATGATAAATTTGGAACTCATCACTCATGTCATCTTAGGGTCTATTTTGAGAAATAGAGCTCTCATTTTCATACAAACTAGAAAGGAAAGTATGATTCTCACTTTCAGACGATGAGAATCCATGATTAGATGTATTGCAAACATTTGATATATTCACATACAAAATTGTATATAGCCATAACCAAGCTCATCATTGTAATACAGTCAATCAGTGTCGGTTTACAAAAAAATTGGATAAAGATTGAAACCAATTTATAAAAACCCTAGAAAAGGAGCAATAAAGAGCAGTATTACACTCTCACCCTTGTTCAGGGGGAAAACAAAATACCCAGTTGAGAAATATCAAGAACCATAGCCAAATTCATATTGTTATCACTGTCATGCGTTAACATGAAGACGAGAAAAATGATAATCTAAGCATACATATATCATGTAACTAGCAAGTGTACAACCAACAAATCAACAACAACAAAAAAAAGTATTAAGAAAAATAGACGACTGCAGCCTTATACATATAACCATCAAGGTGACAGTTCCAAATGCATTCAAAACAGAAAAATCTAAATAAAAAGGTGCAAATGATGTTCATTGCATAGTTAGCGTTCAAATACAGCCTTAAAAACAAGCTGCTTAAATTGGTACAAATAATCGGCTTAGAGTAATCTATTGCACGTATCTAAGACCATAGTAGTAGTACTAGTAGTATAAATCAGCTATTGTTCTTGCCGCATATTTAGTTGAATCAAGAAGCTTACAAATTCAAGTTACAAAAGGCTCATCATATCTGTTTGAAAAGAAGCAATTGCATGGTTTGTATTCGATACTCTGCAATTAATTTCATCAATAAACATAATCTTTGCCAAGTTTAATTGGAGCTGGTAAAAACATATTCCCCTCCGTCACCAAAAATAAACTCCATTGAATTCGAGCCCAAAAACTGAATTTGATACTATAAAAGACAAAAAATAATTTCATTTTATGGGATTTCAAAATTACTACTAAGAATAAAATTTCAAAATCTTGGATAATTTAGGGTGTTGGAACAATCAACTTCACATAACTGACAAATTGACATGTAAGGAATTGGATAGCAACAATTCAATAATTGAAAACAGCAGCAATCAAGTTCAGTAACAGAAGAGAATTCAGAAGGAGAATTTGAGGAAGAACATAACTAAGGAGATAGAATTTGGGAAGAAGTAGGGAGAATTCAGGAGAAGGAAAGAGAATTCGAGAGAGAGGAAGAGTAATTCATTTCATTCATACCTCCTGGATTATAATCTAATACATATAAGCATACATCAGCTGGAACAAAGGATGAGAGCATATCCCTGTACCAGCTACCTCACGCTCAGCACATGACTATAACACTAAAATGGAGAAATTACATTGATACCCTCTATTAATGAAAGCAAAGTACTATTGTACCCCTTATTTAACTAACTATTATGCTTTCCTCCATTTCCTTACATTCTCTGCTCCTCAAAAACACCATTGCCCTCAAGGGTGGGGGTTTATCAAAACGAGAACTGAAACTGCAATCTTTTTACTAAGGGAACTAAACCATATTTCATTGCTAACATCTGTGTAAGGCCACATGGACTCAAAGATGGATGGGATGATGAAAATGTCCGATATTGATCCCTCAAGAGGTGCCTCACCACCACCTTTGTGAGTAATGAACTCCTTTAGAGCTGCAACCATCACCCAAAATTCTAGTGAAATAGAATCAACTTCTGCAGAGGCATTATTGATTATATGCAGCAGATTTGGACTAATTCCCCGATGAGTAAAGACTTTGAATGAGGCATCAATAACTTCTTTATAGTTGTCTTCATCCATAGCGATCATCCTGGATTTGATCAGTTCCTTAAACTCCTTTTTTTTCATCCCTAGTTGATGGAAGACTACTACCATGACTTTTGGCCCATTCGTCAACCATCTTTATAGGAATAATAACATATGTTGTATGCTTGTGGACTACTGGATCAGGGACGTGTAAATCATTTGTTTATGTGAACCTCCTGAGCTCAGGCCATGGGTTATTTAATCGAAGATCGTCTAGAAAATGATCAAGCTTTGATTCAACCACAATATGTTCCTTCACACTGATGTGAACAAATCCAGTCAGACCATAAGAGCGTGGAAATATCTGTGACGCCCCCAAATCTGGGCCCACACAGCCCAAACTTGAGTCATCAAAATACTACAACAAAATTATTACAACAAAGCACAACGTACAACAATACAGTGTATAATAATACACAACTAAGTCTTCACTATTATTGCCACACTATTTTACAAAACGTGAAGACTATGATAACTATTCCTCGGACCCTCACTCCATTCCCCGGCTAGACCCTGTTATGTTTTCATCTCCTGTTGAAAAACAATGGAACAAAAGAAAGGGTGAGCTCAAATAGCCTAGTAAAGAATATCATGACTAAGATAATGACGAATAAATTATCATTAGTCTTCAACAGTTGAGTTCTTGATAGAATACAATAGACTACAAGGTTTATATCAAAAACTGCAGTTAAATTCTTAAACAACGTTCAGATCAATAATAGCAGCGGAATGAGTAATCTATTAGAAGAATAATGCAGACTATAATGTCCACTCGGTTCTCTTTTTAGGAAAAACATTATCAACTTTTATCATCTGAAATATCATTAGTCAAGATAATACAAATTCACAGTTCCTGATCATAATCATGCACATCAACAGTTCATCTTTGTACTACAGGCCAAAGATATTCAATATAGCACCAACGGTCATGATTATACCAGATTCAGCCTTTGGTCATAATCATACCAAACAACAGTTCATCTTTGCACTACGGGCCAAAGAGAACATTCACCACGTGCCATAAAAGACACTGAACAGATGTATCGCCTTTAACCTATTATATCGCCTTTAACCTATCATCTGTTCAACAAATATATCACATCTGTGCCCCCGGCCACAGATATTCACAACAGCTTGATTTTTGGATGATTAGAATGATATAAATGATGAACAGAAGAAATATGATAACAATAAGTATCGGAAGTTTACTTTGTACAGATTCAAATAATGTCCAAATTGTCAACATGATGTGGAGTGAAATTTAAAAATGATATTCAAGATCCACAGTTCAGAATAACGGTTACAATTCAATAGAAAGGTTCACGTAAATAGGAAGGTTCAGTTGAAATAATGAAGTTCAACTATTATGGAACATATAATATTTTCAGGAATTATAGAAGCAATAGTTCCATAATAAATTTCGATTTAGGAGTATGAAAGAAAATAATATCCCTTACCGTAGCAGGTTTGATTAACAAAAGGTGAAGGAAATTAATACAAAGGGTTATTCACCAACAGGCGGCAATCCGCTCCGTAAGGTTATTCCCACAATTTAATAGAATTTGAGTACAAAGAGTTATTCACCAAACAGGCGGCAATCCGCTCCGTAAGGTTATTCCCACAATTTAATAGAATTTGAGTACAAAGAGTTATTCACCAAACAGGCGGCAATCCGCTCCGTAAGGTTATTCTCAGAGATTAATAATGAATGAATATGAAAGGTTATTCACCAACAGGCGGCAATCCGCTCCGTAAGGTTATTCCCACAATTTAATACATGGAAATAAAAGGCACGTCTTATGAGTAAGGAAGAAACAATATTATTATCGAGAATCAAATAATGATAATCCCTTACCATAGTATGTTTGAATAATGGAAGATGAAAAAGATGGTATCCCTTACCTCAACACGTGACTGGATATTGATTTAAATGAGGTTGATTAACTTGAACAGTACACGTATACTTATAGATCTTCACAAATACTCAAGATGACTTAAGCACACTTAGAGAGAACTTTCACAAGAAGTATTTAGAGAGAGAAAGAAAGAACAAGTAAGGAAGTTTATGAAAAATCCTTAAGTTAAGGCTTCTATTTATAGCCAAAAATCTTATCATTCATTTAATCTAAACCATTCATTTAAAGATCATCTTTTAATCTACACCATCCATTTCAAATATTATATTATCTTTAATCTACACCATTCATTTCATATCACATAATAATCACCTAACTTTATATTATAAACAAATCAATTTAATTATTCAACAATAATTCACACTTTAATCTACACCATTCATTTCATATCACCTAATAATCACCTAACTTTATATTATAAACAAATCAATTCAATTATTCAACAATAATTCACACTTTAATCTACACCATTCATTTCATATCACCTAATAATCACCTAACTTTATATTATAAACAAATAACTTTATCAATTCAATTATTATGACTAATTGTTATAAATACAGTATAGTTAGCTCTTAGATATCAAGTCAATAAATTAATGAAATACAACTGTTTAAATAACATCATAATAGAGATAACAATAATGTAAAATAAAGCATACGTTACTGTGTAATGACAATTATTGATTCAATAATGTGAATTACTGTGCATATGTTACTGTGACAATTATTAGGTTCAATAATTTTAAAAACAGTGCAACAACAATTATTGACTCAATGATATAAAATACAGTGTAATGACAATTATTAAATCAATAATGCAAAATACTGTGTAACAACAATTATTGAATTGATAATATAAAATATTATGCAGTGACAATTATCGATGAAATGATGCGTAACAGTTACGGTGTCAATTATCAGACCAATAATATGAGACACTATGCAATACCGTGTGTTACTGTAGAGTACCGTGTGCTACAGAAAATACCATAAACTACCGTATGCTACTATTCTTTTATCACCGGTATTTTAACAGTTCCGTTGACTATTTTTATTTAAAAAGGTTACTTCTGTCGTTTTCTATATCCGACAAATATTCCGTTGTGGGGTCCACCAATAATTTATTATTTCGGCGCCGTCGTACGGCACGAATATTCCCCGACCAAACGAATATTCCCCGACAAAGCGAATATTGTCCGACAAAATAAAATTTGCACATAACATCCTTAACTTTCAATTTTGTTAATTTAACCACTTACTGTTTCAAAAAAAAAAATATATATGAAGAAAAATTAAATTTTGTATTTCATAAAATTCGGGGTCTTACAACCTCCCCTCCTTATGAAATTTCGTCCCCGAAATTGACGTACCTGACATATCGAAGAGGTAAGGATACTTAGATTTCATCTCAGATTCTAGCTCCCAGGTCATTTCCTCAGTATCTTGGTTCCTCCATAAAACCTTAACTTGAGGTATAACCTTTGAGCGTAGGATCTGCTCCTTCTTATCCAGGATCTTAACAGGTACTTCCTCGTATGTTAAATCCTCTGCTATAACGTCTGGTTCTAACTCAATGACGTGGTTTGGGTCCTTCACATATTTACGTAACATAGATATGTGAAAAACGTTATGGATGCGAGACATACTTGGTGGTAGGGCTAGTCTGTAGGCTACGGTTCCTATTCGATAGAGGATTTCAAATGGGCCAATAAATCGAGGGTTAAGCTTTCCTCTCTTTCCGAATCTCGTAACCCCTTTTGTGACGCCCCCAAATCTGGGCCCACACAGCCCAAACTTGAGTCGTCAAAAGACTACAACAAAATTATTACAACAAAGCACAACGTACAACAATACAGTGTATAATAATACACAACTAAGTCTTCACTATTATTGCCACACTATTTTACAAAACGTGAAGACTATGATAACTATTCCTCGGACCCTCACTCCATTCCCCGGCTAGACCCTGTTATGTTTTCATCTCCTGTTGAAAAACAATGGAACAAAAGAAAGGGTGAGCTCAAATAGCCCAGTAAAGAATATCATGACTAAGATAATGACGAATAAATTATCATTAGTCTTCAACAGTTGAGTTCTTGATAGAATACAATAGACTACAAGGTTTATATCAAAAACTGCAGTTAAATTCTTAAACAACGTTCAGATCAATAATAGCAGCGGAATGAATAATCTATTAGAAGAATAATGCAGACTATAATGTCCACTCGGTTCTCTTTTTAGGAAAAACATCATCAACTTTTATCATCTGAAATATCATTAGTCAAGATAATACAAATTCACAGTTCCTGATCATAATCATGCAGATCAACAGTTCATCTTTGCACTACGGGCCAAAGACATTCAATATAACACCAACGGTCATGATTATACCAGATTCAGCCTTTGGTCATAATCATACCAAACAACAGTTCATCTTTGCACTACGGGCCAAAGAGAACATTCACCACGTGCCATAAAAGACACCGAACAGATGTATCGCCTTTAACCTATTATATCGCCTTTAACCTATCATCTGTTCAACAAATATATCACATCTGTGCCCCCGGCCACAGATATTCACAACAGCTTGATTTTTGGATGATTAGAATGATATAAATGATGAACAGAAGAAATAGGATAACAATAAGTATCGGAAGTTTACTTTGTACAGATTCAAATAATGTCCAAATTGTCAACATGATGTGGAGTGAAATTCAAGATCCACAGTTCAGAATAACGGTTACAATTCAATAGAAAGGTTCACGTAAATAGGAAGGTTCAGTTGAAATAATGAAGTTCAACTATTATGGAACATATAATATTTTCAGGAATTATAGAAGCAATAGTTCCATAATAAATTTCGATTTAGGAGTATGAAAGAAAATAATATCACTTACCGTAGCAGGTTTGATTAACAAAAGGTGAAAGAAATTAATACAAAGGGTTATTCACCAACAGGCGGCAATCCGCTCCGTAAGGTTATTCCCACAATTTAATAGAATTTGAGTACAAAGAGTTATTCACCAAACAGGCGGCAATCCGCTCCGTAAGGTTATTCTCAGAGATTAATAATGAATGAATACGAAAGGTTATTCACCAACAGGCGGCAATCCGCTCCGTAAGGTTATTCCCACAATTTAATAGAATTTGAGTACAAAGAGTTATTCACCAAACAGGCGGCAATCCGCTCCGTAAGGTTATTCTCAGAGATTAATAATGAATGAATACGAAAGGTTATTCACCAACAGGCGGCAATCCGCTCCGTAAGGTTATTCCCACAATTTAATACATGGAAATAAAAGGCACGTCTTATGAGTAAGGAAGAAACAATATTATTATCGAGAATCAAATAATGATAATCCCTTACCATAGTATGTTTGAATAATGGAAGATGAAAAAGATGGTATCCCTTACCGTAACACGTGACTGGATATTGATTTAAATGAGGTTGATTAACTTGAACAGTACACGTATACTTATAGATCTTCACAAATACTCAAGATGACTTAAGCACACTTAGAGAGAACTTTCACAAGAAGTATTTAGAGAGAGAAAGAAAGAACAAGTAAGGAAGTTTATGAAAAATCCTTAAGTTAAGGCTTCTATTTATAGCCAAAAATCTTATCATTCATTTAATCTAAACCATTCATTTAAAGATCATCTTTTAATCTACACCATCCATTTCAAATATTATATTATCTTTAATCTACACCATTCATTTTATATCACCTAATAATCACCTAACTTTATATTATAAACAAATCAATTTAATTATTCAACAATAATTCACACTTTAATCTACACCATTCATTTCATATCACCTAATAATCACCTAACTTTATATTATAAATAAATCAATTCAATTATTCAACAATAATTCACACTTTAATCTACACCATTCATTTCATATCACCTAATAATCACCTAACTTTATATTATAAACAAATAACTTTATCAATTCAATTATTATGACTAATTGTTATAAATACAGTATAGTTAGCTCTTAGATATCAAGTCAATAAATTAATGAAATACAACTGTTTAAATAACATCATAATAGAGATAACAATAATGTAAAATAAAGCATACGTTACTGTGTAATGACAATTATTTACTGTGTAATGACAATTATTGATTCAATAATGTGAATTACTGTGCATATGTTACTGTGACAATTATTAGGTTCAATAATTTTAAAAACAGTGCAACAACAATTATTGACTCAATGATATAAAATACAGTGTAATGACAATTATTAAATCAATAATGCAAAATACTGTGTAACAACAATTATTGAATTGATAATATAAAATATTATGCAGTGACAATTATCGATGAAATGATACGTAACAGTTACGGTGTCAATTATCAGACCAATAATATGAGACACTATGCAATACCGTGTGTTACTGTAGAGTACCGTGTGCTACAGAAAATACCATAAACTACCGTATGCTACTATTCTTTTATCACCGATATTTTAACAGTTCCGTTGACTATTTTTATTTAAAAAGGTTACTTATGTTGTTTTCTATATCCGACAAATATTCCGTTGTGGGGTCCACCAATAATTTATTATTTCGGCGCCGTCGTACGGCACGAATATTCCCCGACCAAACGAATATTCCCCGACAAAGCGAATATTGTCCGACAAAATAAAATTTGCACATAACATCCTTAACTTTCAATTTTGTTAATTTAACCACTTACTGTTTCAAAAAAAAAAATATATATGAAGAAAAATTAAATTTTGTATTTCATAAAATTCGGGGTCTTACAACCTCCCCTCCTTATGAAATTTCGTCCCCGAAATTGACGTACCTGACATATCGAAGAGGTAAGGATACTTAGATTTCATCTCAGATTCTAGCTCCCAGGTCATTTCCTCAGTATCTTGGTTCCTCCATAAAACCTTAACTTGAGGTATAACCTTTGAGCGTAGGATCTGCTCCTTCTTATCCAGGATCTTAACAGGTACCTCCTCGTATGTTAAATCTTCTGCTATAACGTCTGGTTCTAACTCAATGACGTGGTTTGGGTCCTTCACATATTTACGTAATATAGATATGTGAAAAACGTTATGGATGCGAGACATACTTGGTGGTAGGGCTAGGCTGTAGGCTACGGTTCCTATTCGATCGAGGATTTCAAATGGGTCAATAAATCGAGGGTTGAGCTTTCCTCTCTTTCCGAATCTCGTAACCCCTTTCCATGGAGAAACACGTAAGAATACATGATCTCCGACGTTGAAACTTTCGTCTCTCCGATGAAGATCAGCATAACTCTTTTGTCGTTCTTGTGCGGTCTGTATTCGTTGTCGGATCATTTGGATCTTTTCGGTCGTCAAGCGTACCAACTCGGGTCCCAACAATTTTGCTTCTCCTACCTCATTCCAACATATTGGAGAGCGACACTTCCTTCCATACAATGCCTCGAATGGAGCCATGCCTATGCTTGCTTGGTAACTGTTGTTGTAAGAAAATTCCACCAATGGCAAGTACTTATCCCAACTTCCTTTGAAGTCTAATACACAAAGTCTCAAAAGATCTTCGAGGGTCTGGATCGTCCTTTCCGATTGTCCGTCCGTTTGAGGATGGTATGCAGAACTAAAACGTAGTTCAGTGCCCATAGCTTTTTGTAGACTGATCCAAAAGCGTGAAGTGAATCTAGGATCCCGATCAGAAACTATGGAAACTGGCATGCCATGCGATCTCACGATCTCATTTATGTACATACCGGCAAAACGTTCAAGTGAAAAGTTTTCTCGTATAGGCAAGAAATGAGCAGATTTGGTCAATCTATCTACGATCACCCAAATTGCATCTAAGCCTTGAGAAACTTTTGGAAGACCCGTCACGAAGTCCATATTGATGTGTTCCCACTTCCATTCGGGAACTTCAAGTGATTGTAATGGACCTTTAGGAACTTTGATGCTCTGCCTTGACACGTTGACAAGTTAGGCACCTTGAGATAAACTCCGCAATCTCTCTTTTCATATTGTTCCAGCAAAATGTATGTTGAAGATC
The DNA here is from genome assembly GCA_947179155.2 of Hedera helix. Classification (NCBI taxonomy): domain Eukaryota; kingdom Viridiplantae; phylum Streptophyta; class Magnoliopsida; order Apiales; family Araliaceae; genus Hedera; species Hedera helix. Next base: position 1,741,608 of record OX359265.1, on the reverse strand, counting down.
TCGATACATCTTGGTACCTCCTGGGTGGATTGTAAACGGCGTGTTGTGTGCCTCCATCATGATTTTATGCTTTAATTCAGGATTGTTAGGAACACATAGTCGAGAGTTGACTCGAAGTATTCCTTTCTCGTCGATTCTTGCTTCGGGAATGACACATTCTTGTACTTTCTTTATCATGTTTATCAGTTCCGGATCGGTAGCTTGAGCAGCTTTAATTTTATTGATTAAAGTTGGTTCTACTCGCACGTGAGCAATCTTCGAGTGGGTCCCTGGTGTCTTTAGCTCTATCTCCATCTTTTGCAAGTCGTACAAAATACACTTTTGTGTTGTCAGCAGTGCACTTGTAGTTGCATAAGATTTTCTGCTCAAAGCGTCAGCTACAACGTTCGCCTTTCCCGGGTGATACTGGATTGTGTGGTCATAATCCTTTAACAGCTCAAGCCAACGTCGTTGTCGCATGTTGAGTTCCTTCTGGGTGAAGAAATACTTGAGACTTTTATGATCCGTATAGATATCCACTTTTTCTCCGTACAAGTAGTGTCTCCAGATCTTCAACGCGAAAACGACTGCTGCCAACTCTAGATCATGAGTAGGATAATTTTTCTCATAATTTTTGAGTTGTCGAGAGGCATAGGCTATAACCTTTCCATGTTGCATAAGGACACAGCCTAGACCTTTGCCAGAAGTATCGCTGTAGATAACAAATTCTCCTGATCCTGATGGTATGGTCAGAATAGGAGCTGAAACAAGTCTCCTCTTGAGTTCTTGAAAACTCTTCTCGCATTCCTCCCTCGATATAAGTTTTGTACTAGAATGAATGATACCGATATCTAGTAATTAAACTTTCAACTCTTGGTGTTATATGGGAGCCATTTGGTATGGGACTTTAAAAATGGGCTTAGTGCCGGGTTCAAGATCGATACAGAATTCAATTTCACGGTTTGGGGTAAGCCAGAAAGTTCCTCAGAAAAAATGTCAGGAAACTCATTAACAATGGGAATATCATTCAAGTTTGACGTGTTTTTGTTCAAATCAGTGACATGAGCTAAAAAGGCTTGACATCCGTTTTTCAATAAACGAATGGCTTTATGGCTAGAAATAACAGTTATAGATTTCAATGGTTTAGTTACTTGAATTTGCATGACAGGTTGATTAGGAATATGAAAACTAATAATCTTATGAAAACAATCAATTTTAGCATAATGGGTAGTCAACCAATCAATTCCTAAAATCACATCAAATTCACGCATCTCCAAAGAAATAAGGTCAACAGGTAATGTGAGGTTGTTGATTTGAACTAGGCAAGATTTATATATAGTAAATGTAATAGGTATTTCTCCCAATGAGGTTTCAACTGATAAGACAAGATTTAAGTTTTCAATAGTCAAATTTAAACGTTGAGTACATATAGGTGAGATAAAAGAGTGGATAGAGCCAGTATCTAATATGGCATAGACTTCACGAGAATTTATGAATAGCTTACCAGTTATCACCTCATTCGGTTTCTTGACTGTTATCATCAAATCGAATCCCGAATACTTCATTCGGATCTTCACGTATTTCAACCATGGGAATACCACTGAATAATTTTCTAACAAACTGTTTCTCGGGTTCATCAACTTCATCAGTAGTAAGGTACCAATGATTTCCATTAAAATAGTATTTTCGATAGACTGCAGTTTCCACGATAGTGACTAACTTAACCTGAATTCCTCTAAATTGTAACGCCCAAAAGTATAGAAACATCATTTTTAAATAATCTTGAAAATCATAGCTGGAACACCATAAATCCCAAAGACTAATATGAAAAGTCCATATATTCTGATCCTTTGTTATAGAGCATAACCATGTGATATCACTCTCCCAATTAGTGAGTAAATTAAAGGCAATAATTTCCGCAAGTTCGTTACTTCCTTTAATTGCTTCTAAGAATGGATCTGGAACGACTGTAGCAGAGCTTTCACCTTCATCCTTACTGGATAGAACACGCATAATTTTTGCCTTAGGCAAATGATTCAACTCTGAGTTTGTAAGAAGATTATTCGTCGCCTCTTGTTTTGCAGCTACATTTGTTTCGGTAATTTCATAATTAACCTCCTGATTTCCAGATGCCATAATTAACTGTGGTCACAAAATAAATGTTAGTTCAAATAAACTGACTCATCTCTTCATGTTCCTACATTCAAATCGATTCATTAGATAAAAAATAAATCTAATTTAGGTAGGACACACTAGTGATTGATTCTATTCGTCTCTCCCCTCCTAGTTCTACCCCAGATCGCCATTAAAGACCATATCCCTAAGCTCTGATGCCAACTGTGACTCTCATCCCACCATAGGGACAGCACCTCACAATGGTACCTATCAGTTTGCCACCTGTACTATAGGCGTCCCCTACGGAGAGTCTGGCTTCGGTGCATCCCTTTTCCCTAGGAAGTCACCAGCGAGAGGCTCGGGGCTCTTCGTTATATGGCTCTGATACCAACTGTGACGCCCCCAAATCTGGGCCCACACAGCCCAAACTTGAGTCGTCAAAAGACTACAACAAAATTATTACAACAAAGCACAACGTACAACAATACAGTGTATAATAATACACAACTAAGTCTTCACTATTATTGCCACACTATTTTACAAAACGTGAAGACTATGATAACTATTCCTCGGACCCTCACTCCATTCCCCGGCTAGACCCTGTTATGTTTTCATCTCCTGTTGAAAAACAATGGAACAAAAGAAAGGGTGAGCTCAAATAGCCCAGTAAAGAATATCATGACTAAGATAATGACGAATAAATTATCATTAGTCTTCAACAGTTGAGTTCTTGATAGAATACAATAGACTACAAGGTTTATATCAAAAACTGCAGTTAAATTCTTAAACAACGTTCAGATCAATAATAGCAGCGGAATGAATAATCTATTAGAAGAATAATGCAGACTATAATGTCCACTCGGTTCTCTTTTTAGGAAAAACATCATCAACTTTTATCATCTGAAATATCATTAGTCAAGATAATACAAATTCACAGTTCCTGATCATAATCATGCAGATCAACAGTTCATCTTTGCACTACGGGCCAAAGACATTCAATATAACACCAACGGTCATGATTATACCAGATTCAGCCTTTGGTCATAATCATACCAAACAACAGTTCATCTTTGCACTACGGGCCAAAGAGAACATTCACCACGTGCCATAAAAGACACCGAACAGATGTATCGCCTTTAACCTATTATATCGCCTTTAACCTATCATCTGTTCAACAAATATATCACATCTGTGCCCCCGGCCACAGATATTCACAACAGCTTGATTTTTGGATGATTAGAATGATATAAATGATGAACAGAAGAAATAGGATAACAATAAGTATCGGAAGTTTACTTTGTACAGATTCAAATAATGTCCAAATTGTCAACATGATGTGGAGTGAAATTCAAGATCCACAGTTCAGAATAACGGTTACAATTCAATAGAAAGGTTCACGTAAATAGGAAGGTTCAGTTGAAATAATGAAGTTCAACTATTATGGAACATATAATATTTTCAGGAATTATAGAAGCAATAGTTCCATAATAAATTTCGATTTAGGAGTATGAAAGAAAATAATATCCCTTACCGTAGCAGGTTTGATTAACAAAAGGTGAAAGAAATTAATACAAAGGGTTATTCACCAACAGGCGGCAATCCGCTCCGTAAGGTTATTCCCACAATTTAATAGAATTTGAGTACAAAGAGTTATTCACCAAACAGGCGGCAATCCGCTCCGTAAGGTTATTCTCAGAGATTAATAATGAATGAATACGAAAGGTTATTCACCAACAGGCGGCAATCCGCTCCGTAAGGTTATTCCCACAATTTAATAGAATTTGAGTACAAAGAGTTATTCACCAAACAGGCGGCAATCCGCTCCGTAAGGTTATTCTCAGAGATTAATAATGAATGAATACGAAAGGTTATTCACCAACAGGCGGCAATCCGCTCCGTAAGGTTATTCCCACAATTTAATACATGGAAATAAAAGGCACGTCTTATGAGTAAGGAAGAAACAATATTATTATCGAGAATCAAATAATGATAATCCCTTACCATAGTATGTTTGAATAATGGAAGATGAAAAAGATGGTATCCCTTACCGTAACACGTGACTGGATATTGATTTAAATGAGGTTGATTAACTTGAACAGTACACGTATACTTATAGATCTTCACAAATACTCAAGATGACTTAAGCACACTTAGAGAGAACTTTCACAAGAAGTATTTAGAGAGAGAAAGAAAGAACAAGTAAGGAAGTTTATGAAAAATCCTTAAGTTAAGGCTTCTATTTATAGCCAAAAATCTTATCATTCATTTAATCTAAACCATTCATTTAAAGATCATCTTTTAATCTACACCATCCATTTCAAATATTATATTATCTTTAATCTACACCATTCATTTTATATCACCTAATAATCACCTAACTTTATATTATAAACAAATCAATTTAATTATTCAACAATAATTCACACTTTAATCTACACCATTCATTTCATATCACCTAATAATCACCTAACTTTATATTATAAATAAATCAATTCAATTATTCAACAATAATTCACACTTTAATCTACACCATTCATTTCATATCACCTAATAATCACCTAACTTTATATTATAAACAAATAACTTTATCAATTCAATTATTATGACTAATTGTTATAAATACAGTATAGTTAGCTCTTAGATATCAAGTCAATAAATTAATGAAATACAACTGTTTAAATAACATCATAATAGAGATAACAATAATGTAAAATAAAGCATACGTTACTGTGTAATGACAATTATTTACTGTGTAATGACAATTATTGATTCAATAATGTGAATTACTGTGCATATGTTACTGTGACAATTATTAGGTTCAATAATTTTAAAAACAGTGCAACAACAATTATTGACTCAATGATATAAAATACAGTGTAATGACAATTATTAAATCAATAATGCAAAATACTGTGTAACAACAATTATTGAATTGATAATATAAAATATTATGCAGTGACAATTATCGATGAAATGATGCGTAACAGTTACGGTGTCAATTATCAGACCAATAATATGAGACACTATGCAATACCGTGTGTTACTGTAGAGTACCGAGTGCTACAGAAAATACCATAAACTACCGTATGCTACTATTCTTTTATCACCGGTATTTTAACAGTTCCGTTGACTATTTTTATTTAAAAAGGTTATTTCTGTCGTTTTCTATATCCGACAAATATTCCGATGTGGGGTCCACCAATAATTTGTTATTTCGGCGCCGTCGGACCAAACGAATATTCCCCGACCAAACGAATATTCCCCGACAAAGCGAATATTGTCCGACAAAGTAAAATTTGCACATAACATCCTTAACTTTTAACTTTATCGATTTAACCACTTACTGTTTCAAAAAAATATCTATATGAAGAAAAATTAAATTTTGTATTTCATAAAATTCGGGGTCTTACAATATCACCATAACATTTGCCTCACGATAGATAATATCCAATTTTTTCTTTGAATCTTCCATCAGCTGTGTAGCTACGAGCCTACGACCAAGGTGAATTGAGAAAAGGATGACGGGTTTGCCTTTATTAATTCCTCCGGATTCTCTTCAATAAATTTGGCTTTTACGGCGTCATTTAACTCTTGAAGAAATGAACACACATTTTTTTCCATTGACTGCCCAACGCTGGATTCATCCACCATATAGTTATTTCCAAAGTCTCCATCTTCAACTTTGGAGCCATCAATGACAATAATACTTCCATTACCACCAAGAACAAGATTTTTGAGGGCTTCAGAACCAATAGGACCACAATTAAGTAAGCATATATTTGTTTTCTCAAGGGCATCTTATCCTTTTGCATTACAACAATTTCCCCACAAAGTGACTTCAACACTTCTTCTAGACACGTCTTCCATTTGCGGAGATAATCTATGTGAAATTTTATAGATTGCTTCAATATAGGGATGTAGCCTATCACCTGCTAAGAATGAGTGCATACAACTTTCAATTTCAACCCAACTGCATCCATATGTTTTTCAAACTCCTCTTACGTCTATCTCACCGCATTTTGAATACATATCAATAGCTGCATTTCCCACAACAATATTGGCCTCTAAACCGTTTTTTAAAACAAGACCATGAATTTGTTGTCCCCCATGAAATGCGCTAGAACTACCACAAACACTAAGTAAACCACCAGCAATGTAAGAATTCAACGTAACACCAGATGCCCGTATTTTGTAAAACAACCAAAATGACTCCTTCCCATGCCCACTTTGTGAAAAGCCAAAAATAATTTATGTCCATGAAACAACTTCTTCATGTGGAATCTTCCGAAGCAATTGAAAAGCTAAGGCAACAAATCCGCACTTAGCATACAAATTCACTAAAGAATTTCTAATAAAAGAATCCAAACATGACCCAAGTCGTATAATCAGAGTGAGCACTTGCACGGCTTTAAAAACTTGCAAACAAGCAACACATTCATTTAAAACAATAGCATAAGTATATTCATCTGCAAGCCCCTTTCTCTACCAAAATCCCAAAACAACTCTACACTTTCATTACCCAATAATGTGTCGCCAATTGTTGTTTTTTCAAACACACCATTGGATATCTCTAAGATGGAAACATCAAAGGTTCCACCCTCAGGGTCAAATACAGCTATCAATCCTTCCTTCTTGTTCAAACCATAAGAAAGAGTAGATGTAGTATGCTCCTTAATGATTCTCTGGACATTAAAACTAGCAATACACTCTTCATCCTTTGGTGGAACAACATCAATCTTATCTTCAATCTTATCTTCAATTTTTGGTGGAACATCACCATTAAAATAAGCTGGAATAACACCAATCTTATCTTCAATCTTTGGTGGATAAATTAATTCTTCCTAATCACCTTTTACGTTCGCATGTAACTTCCTTCCTCTTACAGACCTTTTATCAAACACATCACCATTTCCTGGATTTATATATGTTCCACACTAGATAGGCTGACAATAGTCATCAAGTGGCTTCGGACTAAGCTCATCAACGAATTCATTTTCAAGAACATGTGAACACTCTTTTATGCCTTGATAATTTACATCCTTTGGTTTCTTAATTAATCCACAAGTGGTAACCATTAGGATTCCAGCCTTACCTCCACTTTCATTATATTTCGGCACACAATTTTCGTCCTGATTGCAGCCAGCAATGAAAACACTCCAAATTAAAGTGTCTCTCCTAAGTCTTTCATCAAACACCTTACTTGCAACAGGTAATTCCTTTTTATTTGTATCAAATGCTCCTATCATAGTGTTATTGGCTAAACTAAGATAGGAGAATCCATTTTATGGAAGAGAGTTTACCTTATCATGAACCTGTTGTTCACAAGCTTGATGGATTGGTGAGTTTGAGCCTTTAATTTTCGTCTGAAAACCCTCATTAGCTCCAACCTCGGGAACAATTTGATTGACGTTTTCATCCTTAGTTTGATCAATGTCCTTTGCATAAAATTTTGACTTTATGGATTCTACAACTACACATAGGTAGTCATCCTCCTAGGTAGCACCACAAATAAGAACTTTTTGATCATGCTTAGGATTGGATTTTAGGCGAGCTTGCTCGAATTCTTCAGCTATAAAAATCCTCAGTTCTCTCATGGCTTCCAGAATTTTTTCCAAATAGTACTAATTGTTGGTGGCCATAGATGCAGGTCGGTGGCTCTGATACCAATTGTAAGGAATTGGATAACAACAATTCAATAATTGAAAATAGCAGCAATCAAGTTCAGTAACAGAAGAGAATTCAGAAGGAGAATTTGAGGAAGAACATAAATAGGGAGATAGAATTTGGGAAGAAGTAGGGAGAATTCAGGAAAAGGAAAGAGAATTCGAGAGAGAGGAAGAGCAATTCATTTCATTCATACCTCCTACTGGATTATAATCTAATACATATAAGCATACATTAGCTAGAACAAAAGGATGAAAGCATATCCCTGCACCAACTACCTCATGCTCAGCACATGACTATAACACTAAAATGGAAAAATTACATTAATACCCTCTATTAATGAAAACAAAGTACTAATGTACCCCTTATTTAACTAACTACTATGTTTTCCTCCATTTCCTTACATGACACTGAACATTTAAATTAACATTCTATAAGATGCAGTGCGAGAATAAGTCAAACAAATCACCAGAGAAGAGAACAATGAGATGAGAGCTTTGACCCTGGCACAATGTTGAACCATAGTCGCTTTGATTTGGTGGGAGAGAAGGTAGAGACATAGTTTACGACTATGGACTTGTGGCCCTTTCTTATATGACAGTTTACTATTATGAACTTTTGGGCCTTTCTTATATGATTCAAAGTAAGTCCAACAAAATATAGAGCATGCAAGATGACCTCAAATGGCATAATGTCTTGAATACGATCCACTATGTGAAATAAGATAGAGAAAAAACAGCCTTGTGACCTATGATCTGATAAAAAATAATCTAGATATCTCCTTTCTAAAATTAGATATATAATTTAAATTTTGAGATCAAACGATGATATATTAAACTTTAAAATTGGTATAATTTATAAAAGTTTAGAATAAAATAAAATTTTTGATTAATAGTTTTTATTATATATCATACAATTATAATAATAAGCTTACCTACTTTGTGCGAAGTACGGACAGTATGAATAATAGTTTATTATTTCAATTATTAAGATAATCAATTAAATGTAGGATAAATATTTAATTAGAATTGAGAAGACAATTGTTATTAAATTATAAAATATTTATTTAAATAATAAATTGTAGAATTATATATCGTTGATTCCTTCGATCAATTATCCAGTTAAACATTTGAATGAAGTGTAAATTTATTTAGTTATGATTATGATAATTTTTTTTTTATTTTATCTAAGATTGTAATTGAATTTTATATTGACAAAACTTGCTTGAAATTCTAATTTGAGTTTTAATAAATTTTAATTTTGTTATGACAGTAATGACCCACTATAATGTTTTAACCAATTTTATGATTATTATGTTTCAAAAACAATCACGTATATTGTCAATACAATTAATAATGTGATTTAATAAAATTTCAAGATGTAATGAATTTAATTTAGTTAAGACCTTGATTTAATAATAAAATTCAAGAGTAATCTAAATATATATAATTAAATCATGTAATTTGTTAAAATATTTTTTTGACATCTTAATATCTTGATAAAATTTTAATAATAAATTATCTTACATAAAATTTATATAAAGTTATATTATCTTACATAAAATTAAGATAACAAAACTTGCTACAAAATTGGTGAAATCAAAAATAAAAATTATGTTTGAAGTTTTTTTTTTCTATTAAAGATATAAATACAAAAATAACTTATTGTTTTCTAGCTAGTTGGTCTTTTTTATATATACTTTACAAATTTGGATAGTTTATAATGATTATAAAGTTGGATAATTTTTATACTAATTTGAATAAGAAAAAAAAAAGTCTTTCTTTTTCTATTCATATTAGAGATACAAATATTTTTAAATTTGTATAGTATTTAAATAATACAAATTTAAATAATACTTATACTAATATGAATAGAAAAACTCAATTAAAAATTTGCGAAACCAAAAATTAGTAAAACAAAATCAAATTTGTACTTTTAATTATATTGTTGATTGTATCAAGTAAAATTAAATAAATTCACATCAATTTGAAATTTAATATGTCGTTGCTTGATTTCAAAACTCAAATTGTATATATACTTTTGAAAAATAAAGAATAATAATTTCATAAAAAATGATAAAATAACGCTCATCATATATATAAAGGGAATTGATATTTTCATAAGAAAAATTGATATTTTCGCAAGGTTCAACAATAAGTGGGGTCCACCTTTATGTGAATAGAGTCTTGCAAAAATATCACTTTTTTCTTGTAAAAATATCAATTTTCTCTCTCTCTCTCTCTCTCTCTCTCTTTCTCTCTTTCTCTCTCTCTCTCTCTATATATATATATATATATATATATCTATATATATATATATATATATATATATATAAGATGGTTAAAAAACATAACTCTTAAATAACATATATTTATCAAAACGACGTCTTTTTTAATATTCTTTGATAGCATTTTCGTAAATAAAAGGAAAATAAGTGGACCCGTGAAATATTACATCTTCTTTTAATATTATTTTTTTAAAAAAAATATTCAAAACGACGTCGTTTTGATAAAAATATGTTATTTAAAATAAATATATTATTTAAGATCTATATTTTATATCCGTACTATATATATATATGTAATCTTGGCCGTTCTCTTATGTATGCGTCCTTTTTTAATCGTAACGAAAGAAACGTATACTAAAAAGAATGCACAATGTGCAATTTCAAAAGTTGGAGAATAATTTTTTCTCTTTTTTCTTCGACTCTTAGGCAATTGACTAATTTCTTAGTTTAAATAAATAATTTAATACTTAAATAGTTTATCAAGACTTGGAACCGACCAACTTTTCTGCTAATTTTGCGTTTAGAACTTTATATATTATAGACATTGGTAAATAAGCCTTCCGTCAAATTTGGGCCGAATCATGGGCCTAGCCCTTAACAAGAAAATTCAAATTTCGCATGGCATATTTGTGCCGAACTACCTATTATCACCTATATTAGCTATAGATAACCGGTGATTAGTAGTGAATAAGTAATCGATCAAAATTAAAAAATTATGTGAATTGAGTCAAATTAACAATAAATTAAATTAAAAATTAAAAATTAAAAAATAAAAAATTAACAAGTTGACAATTACAGGAACATGCCGATTATAAATATATTTATATTTGAAATATACTTTTATTCAAAAAAATTATTATATGATATAATATTTTTATTTACGTTATTTGAAAATTTAGATTTGATGTATGCTTATTATTATGTATGCTTAATCTCCTTTTAAATTTTTTATTAATATTTTAGTTTAAATTATCTTGAGAATAAATTTAAAATTTTATTTATAATGACTATAACCTCTTATCAAAATTTGAGAAATAGAACTCTATAGAGTATAGTATATTGTGTTTTGTTATTTGATGATTAATGATTTAATTGTTTATTTGTTTTTAGTTTAAACTGTTAAACCGCCGATAAATTGAATATGTAAAAATTTGAAATTTTATAATTTTTTATAATTATTTTAAATAATTTTATATATTTTTTAAATATAAAATCGACCGAATTGAGCGTTGTGGACTTAATCTGGCCGCGATGGTTGACTCGCCTCCAAGTAAACGCTAACTGACAAAAACAGAGTGCCACGTGATTCAAAAATGACGATTTAATCCGACGTCGTCAAGCGGTTGGCCATCAGAAGTCATACGTTTACGCTATTATAACGTTACGATCACAAATATCTATAATCTATCACAAGATTTGAAAAGCAAAAAAGAAGACATGAGCACATGACGTTCAAATGCACCAGCTACGGCTCAGCCACACTCGCTCTTTCTCCGATTACAACCCACGCGACAGTTTTAAAAGACAATAAAAATAAAAAGATACCTCTCTTAAACAGTATACTTTTATTAAAATTATATCGTTTTAAAAAAAAATTAAAAACAAATGAGATTGCAAATGATATTTTTGTAAAAAAAAAAAACGTAAATGAGACTACTCTATTTTAATATTATTTTAATTTTAAAAAAAAATTAAAACGACGTAGTTTTAATAAATATATGTTATTTAAAAGAAATATACTTTAAATCCATCTTATATATATAATAATAATAATAATAATAATATTTTAGTAATAAAAGATTAGATACAAAAAAGAATATAAAATAATGTGTATGATAGTCATTAGTTATAACTATTAAATTTATCCGTATATGATTAAAAATTAAATAATTATAATTTGATATATTATTTTGTATTTATTTTTTTATAATTTGCTTTTGTCATCATAATATTATTCAATATATAAATAATGTTATTAATAATTTTAAATATGCATGTGAAGTATTCTAACCAATAATTTCAGTAAATTGTTAAAAGGGAAAAGTTTTATAAAAACATGAGGGATATTATAATTGAAAAAAAATTGATATTTTAAGATAAAAAAAAATTAAAATTTGTAAAACTATGATGGACACTTTTACAACTAACCCTACAAAAAATATTCAACCCTATCACCTAAATTTGGCTTTAATTTCAAAGACATTTGCATCTACTCCCCTAATAAACAGTCTACACGAGAACCGGATCACCTTATCTTTTTCTATAAGTACCACCTTCTCCCCATCATCTCTCTCCATTTTTGGCTTCATTAGGCTCGGCTGTTTAGAGAGGGATAAAGGGTTGAAGAGAGAGAAAGCAGTGGGTCTCTTTTCGTTTGTTATCTGGTGAGTTTTTTTGGCCTTTCTCCTTCTCTTTCGAAGTTCAGATTTTATTTTACATATTTAGTTCTGGGAAGTTTTCAGTTCACTCTGTAACTAGTTAGAATCATGTATGTATTAATCTGTTTATGGGCTTTTATTATTTATTTGAATGATACCGTATGGTGTTAGCCAAGACATTTGACTTTGAATCATGTAGTAGACTTTACCATTTTGACCTTCTAGGGTTTTTAGTTTTTGATTATATCTTGATGAATTTGGTTGTTGTTTGATTAGATCGTGCAATATAGCGAGCTGATTTATTTAATATGGTGTAATTAACGGTATTACCCATATGATTCTATTTATGATGCTAGCTAGGGTGTATCAACAAGGTATTAGTCCTTAGATGCGTTATGGAAATATAAGAATTTTATTTTAATAAGATTTAGATTGTTTAGAGGCCAAGTTTGTAAGTTGATATGCATGTGTAAAGAATCCGGTGTTAAATCACAAGTTGAAACGGAATTGTGTATTCAATCTATGTCAAAATTTAGATTGCAATGATTAAGGCACTTCTTCACTAATGAAGCACTTCCACTAAATGAAATTTCCTTATTCTGGCATGATCTAGCTAGCTATGTGTAGAGAGAGACCATAAATTTCTATATTGTCACTATTTTAGGTTTCAAACCTAAGAAAGAGAATTATGTTTTAATTTAACAAGGGATCTATGGCCAAATGAGCAAAAGAACTTTCAGGCACATCATTATTATCCTTAGAGCTGCATGTCAATCCCATCAAAATTGACAGTTTCTCGTGTTGTGTTGGGCCTGCAGAAGTTTGGGGCGAGTCATTAGGAGGTTGAAATCTTCATTAAGACTTCGAAGCTTGCTGATATGGAGGTATATGGAAAATCTATGGTTGCGGTGCCTACAAATGTTATTTATCTGTCAAGTATTCTGGGCCAAGATGGGCCAAACTCTGTTCATAAGTGCGATTGGAAATGTGAAAACGAACATGTGTGTGGAAACATGTATCGCTGCAGATTAACAGGACTGACTCACATTTGTGACAAAAACTGTAACCAGAGAATTCTGTATGATAACCATAACTCCCTTTGCAGAGTGAGCAGGCAGGTTTTCCCTCTAACACTGGCTGAGGAACAGGCTGTTAAAGGTGTGCGTAGGAAGCTTGATGCTGAGAATTCCCCCTCTGATAGTTGCACTTTTAAGCGTAGAAGAAGTGCACAATTCCATCCCTCTCCTTTTGAGAGATCCTTCTCTGCTGTTGGTCCAATCTGCAGTCAAATTGGAGATGGCATGGACATGAGCTAAACATTATAACGTTAATTGCCAAACTCTTATGCTCTTTTCTTTTTTTTTTCTTTTCTTTGTGAATCTTTCTCGTTCGGGAAAGTACGGATATTTGAGCTTAATTTGGGTAATTAAGAGGCGGATGTGATCGTCCTGCCCATCTGTAGGAACAACTTATATTTTGAATCGCGGATGTACTTTTGCGCTTCGAATAGCCATAACTATCCATAGGAGTTTGACAATGCTATATTAATATTAATTCTATTCTGAATGAGTTGCGTTCAAGCTACTCTGAAATCTGAAGTATGATAATTGCAGGGTGCTTTAGGCAACTTGACAAACTACAGGGTTCTTTGTTCTGTCAATTTTGTTGGCCCTACTGCATTTGATAACTGTTTTGACTGTAGTTCATTATTCTAGATGTGATGTTATTAATTTATTCACTCATTATTTACCTATATCGCCATGTTGATGACTTTCGAGGCTTATTATAACTTGATAAGTGCATGGAATATTTTATATTTTTCATTGTGGGCTCATAATTTATAGTTTTTATTGTTGGGCATACTTCAAAGTTCATGTTTGTATCTTGTCTGACCTATCGTACTTTTTTTCAGGTTTAAGAAGGACAATTCAGTTCATCTCCTGTTTTTGTTTTTGTTTTAACTTTCATTTTTATTTTTATTTTATTTTTTTCTCATCTGGCTGCTCTAATTTATGGGTCCTGCAATTAATGTTATTTTGCAGGGGGTGAAGTATATGCCACTCAGGAGAGTTGAATATAGCTTATTGCATTAAGAATAATCATTATAGTCTGAAATCTTATTGTGTGGGTGCAAGTACTTTCTGACAATTTTGTTCTTTTTTTGCAGGAAAATATTTGGATTTTCCTTGTTTAGCTGTCTGGAGCAGAGTACCTTAATAATGCTGAAGAATGGGGAAATTGCATATATTTCAGCTTAAGGGCCTTTTGACATGATTTCAAATCATGTATTATGTTCCCGTTGAGAAGTGGGAACTCTTAATGCACAAACAGTTCTTGAGGCCCTCTTTATGTCAACGGAAATGTTTTAGATATGAACAGCACTTCCCTGTGCTTTGATGGATTTTACGGGCAGTCCTGATTATTGCTGACAACTCAAATGGGACAATGATTGGAGTGATTCTGCGAAGGCAATAACCCTTATTATATTTTAAAAATTGCATATATTTCAATTATAAATGGGCATTTGGACGTGATATATTCTGTGCTTGCTATGAGGACTCTTAATGCACGAACAGTTCTTGACCTCTTTATGCGAACAGACCTGTGCTTTGTTTGATGGATACTGGCCAGAGTCCTGGTTATTGCTAGGGTAAAAGCTGCTTTCGTTACCAGCCCAAGAGCAGAAGCAAGTGCATGCAGCAACCAAGGAAAGCAGCAATGAATGGGTTCAGCTGCTTTTGTTACCAACCCAATAGCAGAAGCAAGTGCATGCAGCAACCAAGGAAGCAGCAGTGAATGGGTTCAGCTACTTTTGTTACCAACCCAATAGCAGAAGCAAGTGCATGCAGCAACCAAGGAAGCAGCAATGAATGGTCAGCTGCTGTACCTACTCAAATGGAACAATAATTGGAGCAATTCTGCCAAGGCAAGGACCCCTTATTTTACCTCTGATCCAAATCTCTCAAAAGGTTAATAATTAGGTTCCACCTTTGATTAGTTTCTGGCCTCTTGATGTTAAACAACTTTGAATAGCAATAAAACTACAAGAATCTGCTCGACTTTGTTATGTTTATCCAGATGGTTGGCTGCTTCGTGATGTAATGTGGATCAAATCTGTTTATGCGGGTCATTTGTATAATTCAATTTATCCGTGAAAGCAGATAGGGTCTTTCATCTACTGCCCAGCTATTACAATAGGATCTATTTGTAAATTTTCTGGATTATTCAATTATCTAATGCAATTCTTTTACTCTTATTTTGTGTTCTGTAGCGGATAATGTTATTCAGGACTTTCTTATCTAAGGCATCTAATTGTGAAATGAATGTTTTCGTGATGAATATTGCAAAGTGTAAGCATCAACTGAAATTTCCTCCTGGATGGAGAAAGAGATGATTGAAAAGCCTATTAGGGGGATCCTTAGAGAGGGAGAATTAGTGATTAGGTTCCAAATGGGTTGCCTGGAAATCATTGTCTTTTTGATAGATATTCTATTTCTTTGTATGCTTTTTATATAAAGCTCCTTCCACTAGACAATGGATAACTAGGCCATGGGACTCTCTTTTACTGTTTTGGTTGTGAGACTCTTAGCATCGAGATTGAATTTGTACAGCCGAGATTGAATTATAGGTGTGGGACTTGCTTATTATGGAGTTGGTTTGACTTTCTTAGATTTGTTGTTTAGTTATTTTATTTGAGAGAATTTTCCATTTGTTGACGATACATCTAGGAATAATTTGATGAAAATAGTTGGAACTTATCTATCAAGCAGTTTGTTTAAGAAACTTTTATGCTACTCTCCACTTGTTAACATGCGAAAATTCCTAGATATGATCATTGTTAAAAGGTCATGGAGTTGTTGGCTTTTTAACAACTCTCAATCTAGAAAATCACCCAAGAAATAAAATAGACCAGAAAAATCTTTGTTCTATCTTAATCTTGAAACTACCTTGGAGTTGTGTCTATTACCGTTGTCAGTATTAAAAAATGTAGCTTTGGAATCGTTTGTCACCTTTATACGACTGTCCTTGGGCATCACAATTTTATATGACAAGACCTAAGATTTTAGTTGATATGAGCTACCTAATGATTTTCTCAGTAATTGTCTATGCTCCATGAACTAGCGAAGAAAGGAATTGCTTCCAAGTGAATCTATCCCCAGTCTCGTACTGAAAGAAATCTTATTCCCAAAAGTCTGATCTTGGGGCTGATTCTTTTATAAAAGCTACACAAAGCATTTTAACTTTTCTAAATAGATGGAGTATGTAATATGGTGAGTTATCCTTGTCTAGTCTCGTATAGATGTATTTTGTAATTATAATTTGACAAAAAAAAATTGGAACACATAGCAAGAATAAATCTTTCCTTGATCAATCTTTATTTCAATGTCACAATCTATATAATAAAACAGAGTGGCTTAAATCCCAACGTTTCAACATTCAATGGTCTCAAATTAATTTAGACTTCAACATCCAACAGTTTAAAATTATTTAGGGCTTCAACATCCAACGATCACTAATCTATCACTTATTTCCCCCCAAAATTCAACATCTTTTTTTCAAAAATTTATCCACTCCAATTTCCCTTTCAAATCAAATTTACCACTACACTATAATAATAATAATAATAATAGTAATAGTAATAGTAATAGTAATAGTAATAATAATAATAATAATAATAATAATAATAATAATAATAATAATAACAACAACAACAATAATAATTATAATAATAGTAATAATAATAAAAATAATAGTTATAATAATAATAATAATAATAATAATAATAATAATAATAATAATAATTGTGACGACCCCAAATCCGGGTTCTTTAACCTCGGGTTTGGTTCTCACTGTACAATACTTAACCATAATGAAATACATAAATTGTATTCAACTTCGCGGAATAATACAAAAGGTTCCTTAATCAAAAGGCTACAACTTCCCAAGGTCTATTACATTAATCTTAAACATTACATATCTTAAGGGAATACAAAAGATTTACAACAGTAATTACATAACAGTAAATTAAACTAGCATGCAATTACTTAAAACTAAGCATTCGCTTTCCCCTTGCCTTTATCCGATTTAGAGCTTTCGGGATTGGCTGAAATAAAGTCATGATATAGCAAGAATGAGCAACTAAATGGCTCAGCAAGTTTATAAACAAAAATCATACGATATATCATGATGAAGGGAAATAACTTCAAGGTTTCAACAATAACAATTGTGAAAGATAACAAGAATCAATGTTCAATAAAAGAAGGAATTAACTCTTTACTGCTGAGTGGTCCTTAATGACCATGAACTGCTACTAAGGTAAAACAGACATACAATGTCTGACTCCTTGTTAAAAATAACGGGACACTTGAGGGGATCAGTCCTCTCATGTCCTATGTATATGCATCACATTTAGTTTTCTTGCGCGCTGTCGGGTCTCCGACAAATAAAAATCCCCTTTAACTAGGGTTGTTCTATCTCAGTCTTACTGTAAGAATCCGCACCAGCCAATGATTTGGATAAGCTTTTATAATATTCAACTAAATGAATTTAATATGCATTTGTCTAGCCGAAACAATTAGCTTAGACGTTCTTAAACAGTTTGCAAAAGCACTATGTGCGAATACAATAATAAATAACGATGTGAAGTAATTTTCGATAATTAATTCACTTAAAGGTCTGTCAAATATCTACGAGTGTAGATACTTGCTCAACAATAATTGAATTGCTCAAAGTAATTAAAGTTGAATAATAATTGCAACAATAAGTACAAGTTAAGGGTAGAAGACTTGCCTTGTGCGTGGTCTACTGCTAACCAATTCAATTTAATTTTCTTTAGATAGACCTAACAATTAATCAAGTTAATCTTCGAATTAGTATCATATACGCATTCATATGATAACATCTATACATGTTATACCTAACCACATAATTAAATAATTAAGGGTATATTAAACACTTAGAACATATTATCATTACTTGATAATATTTCAATCACATAAAACCTATATTAATTACTTAATATAGTTCACATTCTTATCTAACATTATTAACAATTAATAATATTCCATTAGTCTTATAATATTATTAATCATTTAATAATATTCTATTATCATTCTAATATTATTAATCCCTTAATAATATTGTATTAATCTTTTAATATTATTAACCATTTAATAATGCATTAATCACATTATTAATATTATTAATCATTTAATAATATTTTAATCATTATCTAATATTATTAATCATTTAATAATATTTTATTCACTATCTAATATTATTAATTATTTAATAATATTTTATTCATTATCTAATATTATTAATCTTTTTAATAATATTTTATTCATTTACTAATATTATTATTTATTTAATAATATTTTCTTGACTTATTAATATTATTATCCATTTAATAATAATTTAATCATTTACAAATGTTATAATCATTTAATAACATTCTAATCACATATTCATATTATTAACCTCTTAATAATATTTTATTATAAACAATACCAATAATTAACTTTTTAATTGTGTTAACATTAGTCTTAACTTTAAACATTTAGCTACCAATTAGTTACTAATAAACTCCATGTATTGGTTTAATATTCAAACACATTCATTTTACACTTATTTCAACTTAAATTTCCATAGAAAACCCGACCCGGACCGACCCGACCCGACCCGGACTGACCCGACCCGACCCGACCCGGACCGAATCTGCTCTCAGGAACAGCGGGTTCAAGCGCCTAGGCGCTTGGTAGGCGCTTGACCTACTTTTGAAAAATCAATTTTTGGACTGCCCGACCCCCCGACGCTCCGACAGTCATAACTTCTTCATTTTAAAATATTTTGGGGTGATTCTTGAGTCCATTCTCATCAGAATTTCATGATCTACAATTTCTCTTTAGATCATAAATCCAAATTCCGAACGGAAGTATCCGTAAAATGACTCACAAGGACATAATGAAAACTAGTTTCATAAATCTTTGGTTTTAATGGTTCAAACTTGAAATAAATGAACTCTACACATTCAAATGACACCAACTTAGTGTTGTTGTCTTCATAACTTCTTGTTTTACAATATTCCATGGTTCGATCATCTTTTTGAAAACGTTTTACACGAAATTTACGGATCGAACCACTTAGGGTTTAAAAAACGACATCCTTTTTGGTAAAAGCTATAACTTCTTTGTTATTCATTATTTTTGAAAAGTTCAAAAAGAGTTTTTCTTTAAAACTTGTAGATCTATCTTTCTAGCCATAAAAATCCAATTTCCGATTTGTACATTTCAAAATACCACGTTAAACATAGCATGCATGGTTAGGGTTTTACCGGTAAAACATGTTATGAACTTTTCTACAACTTCTATGCATTTTTCACATACCAAATCATGTTATAAACACATAGATCTATGAATATACATATATTACATAGATAAATACATCTAGATCATCAAAACGAGTTTTGATCGGTTAAAAATAGATTTTAACCGATCAAAAGCTTTCTAGACTACAAAAATGAAATGAGAAGGTTTTTAGAGAACTTTTAAACCTTAGTGATTTGCTTGCTCTCCTTCTCCTCCTACCAAAGTAAGTTATGAAGCTTGAGGACATCCACCAAGACCTTCCTTAGCTTTTCTCACACAAACTTATGTGTATTCTCTCTTTAGCTCTCAAAGTCTCTCTCTCTTTTCTCTAGAAATGTCTAGCAAATAAACTAACAACATTGTAACAAGTGTAGAGCTTCTTATTTATAGCCAATCACTAACCTAGCATTAACTCACTAATCAAGCTATGTTGGTGAAATTAATTGCTAAGCATGCTTACTATTCCTTGGATTGACTAGTTGATTGACTCATGGAATGACTAGGGTTGTTCAACCACTATATGACATGGATGGCTTTTCAAGCAATCTAGGAAATCAATTATCCAAGTGGGGCCCTCACAAAAATCAGCAAAATGGCTTTTCCAAGCCATTTCCCTTTATTTTTAATGCAAAAATGTGCATATATACATATATATATATATATATATATATTGACCAAAGTTTGACCCTTAATGGACCTCACATTGGGCTTGGGAATAACTTCTATTGGGCTCATTCAATTAAATTGTTTGGGCTCAATTTAAATACCACATTGGGCTTATTTTAAATAGTCTAGGTTACATTTAATTAAATCAAGCATTGGACTTGTTTAATTAATTACATGGGCTAGTAATTAAATTAATTACATGCGCTACTAGTGTAAGACCCCAAATTTTATGAAATATAAAATTTATTTTTTCTTCATATTTTTTTTCTGAAACAGTAAGTGGTTAAATTGATAAAGTGAAAAGTTAAGAATGTTATGTGTAAATTATATTATGTCGGACAATATTCTTTTGGTCGGGAAATATTCGTTCTGTCGGGGAATATTCGTACGACGGCGCCGTACGAACCAATCATTGGTGGACCCCACAAAGAATAATTGTCGGATATAGAAAATGACATAAACAATTTTTAATTGGTCAATGGTACTATCCTTTTAATTGTTGAAATATCCGGTGGTAAAATAATAGTAATATACGGTATTACAAGTAACATACGGTATTGCACAGTAGCACACGGCATTGCACAGTAGCACACGGCATTGCACAGTGTTTCCCATTATTAAACTGATAAAGTGGTTATCGTACAATATTTGACTTTATTGTCACATGCACAATAATTCATGTTATTAAATTGATAATTGTCACAATAGCATATGCACAGTAATTCACATTATTGAATCAATAATTGTCATTACACAGTAACGTATGCTTTCTTTTACATACTTTCTGCATTATTGTTATCTCTATTATGATGTTGATTAAACTGTTGTATTTCATTATTAATTGATTTGGTATTTAACTCAGAAAGCTAACTACACTGTATTTATAACAATTAGTCATAATAATGAATAAGTGTGTATTATTGTTGAATAATTGAATTGATAAAGTTATTTATTTATAATATAAAGCTAGGTGATGTAAAATGAATGGTATAGATTAAAGATAATATAGAATTTGAAATAGATGATGTAGATTAAAAGATGATATTTAAATGAATGGTATAGATTAAAGATAATATTTAATTTGAAATGAATGGTGTAGTTTAAAGATGTTCTTTAAATGAATGGTTTAAATTAAAGAAATCTTAAAAGATGAAATGAATGGTATGGATTAAACATTATCTTGAAATGAATGGTTTGGATTAAATTAGGAAATTTTGGTTATGATAAGATTTTTGGCTATAAATAAATGACTTAACTTAAGAAATTTTTCATAACATTCTTACATACATTTCCTTCCACTCTCTAAATACTTCTTTGTGTAAGTTCTCTCTAAGTGTTCTTCAGTCATTCCTAGTTTTGAAATCTTTTGCATTCTTCTTTGAATTCCCGAGTGGAATTTTCTTATGTACAGTAACTCTTTCGAAAAATCATAGTAAATTCATTATTTGTCAGAATTTAATGAATTAAAAGTCTGTCTCTTCAGTTTTTCGTCCTCTACAACTTTGAAGAAGGAAGAAAAGTCATCTGAAGTCATTTTCATGCCTTAAAATACTAAAAACCGTAACCTATTCTGATTTTCGTCACTATTTTCAGTCTTAGTTTTGAAAATTCATAACTCATTCATATTAACTCCGAATTGAGTGATTCTTGAGTCTATGCCGTCTATCTTTCCGAGAGTAACATTATTTTAAAAACATAAAGAGATTTTAAAAAACTCTAGAAGACTCAAAAATTAGATTCTTTACTGCTACAAACAAGGAAGGATTTGTTCGGCTATAAACTTGTTTCACAATATCAAGGTAAGGAATATCATTTTTTTCACACTCTTAAATTTACTACGGTAAAGAATATCATCTTCTTTCATATTCTATTATTCAAACTTACTACGGTGCGGATTATCGCCTGTTTGGTGAATGACTCTTCGTATTCAATTTTTATTAAATTGTGGGAATAACCTTACGGTGCGGATTATCGCCTGTTGGTGAATAACCTTTCGTATTCATTCCTTATTAATCTCTGAGAATAACCTTACGGTGCGGATTATCGCCTGTTTGGTGAATGACTCTTCTTATTCAATTTTTATTAAATTGTGGGAATAACCTTACGGTGCGGATTATCGCCTGTTGGTGAATAACCTTTCGTATTCATTCCTTATTAATCTTTGAGAATAACCTGACTACGCGGATTACCGCATGTTTGGTGAATTACTCTTTGTATTTATTTCTTATTTGTCTCTTGTGGAAATAAATTGTCTACACGAATTATCACATGACACTTTTATTACATATTCGTTTATAATATCATTTTCTTTCATATTCGTAAGTGATATTATTTTCCTTTATACTCATAAGGGATACCATCTTTTTCATCTTCCATTATTCAAACTTACTATGGTAAGGGATATTAATTTTCTTCACCTTTTGTTAATCAAACCTGCTACGGTAAGGGATATTATTTTCTTTCATACACCTAAATCGAAACTTATTATGGAACTATTGCTTCTATAATTCCTGAAAATATTATATGTTCCATAATAGTTGCACTTCATAATTTCAATTGAACCATCCTATTTACGTGAACCTTGCTATTGAACTGTAACCGTTATTCTGAACTGTGGATCTTGAATATCATTTTTAAATTTCACTCCACATCATGTTGACAATTTGGACATTATTTGAATCTGGACAAAGTAAACTTCTGATACTTATTGTTTATCCTGTTTCTTCTGTTCATCATTTATATCATTCTAATCATCCAAATTCAAGTTGTTGTGAATATCTGTGGCCGGGGGCACAGATGCGATATAATTGTTGAACAGATGATAGGTTAAAAGCGATATAATAGGTTAAAGGCGATACATCTGTTCGGTGTCTTTTATGGCACGTGGTGAATGTTCTCTTTGGCCTGTAGTGCAAAGATGAACTGTTGTTTGGTATGATTATGACCAAAGGCTGAATCTGGTATAATCATGACCGTTGGTGTTATATTGAATGTCTTTGGCCCGTAGTGCAAAGATGAATTGTTGATCTGCATGATTATGATCAGGAACTGTGAATTTGTATTATCTTGACTAATGGTATTTCAGATGATAAAAGTTGATGATATTTTTACTAAAAAGAGAAGCGAGTGGACACCATAGTCTGCATTATTCTTCTAATAGATTGCTCATTCCGCTGCTATTATTGATCTGAACATTGTTTAAGAATTTAACTGCAGTTTTTGATATAAACCTTGTAGTCTATTGTATTCTATCAAGAACTCAACTGTTGAAGACTAATGATAATTTATTCGTCATTATCTTAGTCATGATATTCTTTATTGGGCTATTTGAGCTCACCCTTTCTTTTGTTCCACTGTTTTTCAGAAAATGAGAGAGTAGCCGGGTCTAGCAGGGGAATGGAGTGACGGTCCGAGTGATACCTATTGTAGTCTTCACATGTTGTATATAGTGTGACAATAATTGTGAAGACTTAGTTGTGTATTATTATACATTGTATTGTTGAACTTTGTTCTACCTTGTAATAATTTTGTTGTAGTCTTTTGACAACTCAAGTTTGGGCTGTATGAGCCTAGATTTGGGGGCGTCACAGTTGGCATCCGAGCTTAGGGATATGATCTTTAATGGAGATCTGGGGTTAGAACTAGGAGGGGAGAGACGAATAGAATTAATCACTAGTGTGTTCTACCTAAATTAGATTTTGTTATCTAATGAATCGATTTGAATGTAGGAACATGAAGAGATGAGTCAGTTTTTTTGAACTAACAATTATTTTGTGACTACAGTTGAATATGGCATATGAAAATCAGGAAGTTAACAATGGAGTGTCTGAAACAAATGTACCTGCGAATCAAGAGACGATGAATAATCTTCCTACAAACTCAGAGTTGAATCTTTTGCCTAAGGCAAAATTTATGCGTGTTCTATCCAGTAAGGATGAAGGTGAAAGCTCTACTGAAGTCGTTCCAGATCATTTCTTAGAAGCAATTAAAGGATGTAATGAGCTTGCAGAAATTATTGCCTTTAATCTGCTCACTAATTGGAAGGATCATATCACTTGGTTGTGCTCGATAACAAAGGATCAGAATATATGGACTTTTCATATCAGTCTTTGGGATTTATGGTGTTCCAGCTATGATTTTCAAGATTATTTAAAAATGATGTTTCTATACTTTTGGGCATTGCAATTTAGAGGAATTCAGGTTAAGTTATTCGCTATCGTGGAAACTGCAGTCTATCAAAAATTACTATTTTAATGGAAATCATTGGTACGTTACTACCGATGAAGTTGATGAATCCGAGAAACAATTTGCTAGAAAATTGTTTAGTGGTATTCCTATGGTTGAAATACGTGAAGATCCGAATGAAGTACTCGGGATTCGATTTGACGATAACAGTTAAGAACCGAATGAAGTGATAATCGGTAAGCTATTTATAAATTCTTGTGAAGTTTATGCCATGTTAGATACTTGCTCTACCCATTCTTTTATCTCACATACGTGTGCTCAACGTTTAAATTTGACTTCTGAAAACTTAGACTTTGACTTATCAGTTGAAACTCCATTGGGAGAAATAGCTATCACATCAACTGTCTATAAATCTTGCCTAGTTCAATTCAACAACCTCACATTACTTGTTGACCTTATTTCTTTGGAGATGCATGAATTTGATGTGATTTTTGGAATTGATTGGTTGACTACCCATCATGCTAAAATTGATTGTTTTCATAAGATTATTAGTTTTCATATTCCTAATCAACCTGTCATTCAAATTCAAGAAACTAAACCGTTGAAACTGTTATTTCTAGCCATAAAGTCATTCGTTTATTGAAAAACGGATGTCAAGCCTTTTTAGTTCATGTCACTGATTTGAACAAAAATACGTCAAACTTGAATGATATTCTCATTGTTAATGAGTTTTCTGACGTTTTTCCTGAGGAACTTCCTAGCTTACCCAAAACCGTGAAATTGAATTTTGTATTGATCTTGAACTCGGTACCAAGCCCATTTTCAAAGCCCCATACCGAATGACTCCCATAGAATGTCAAGAGTTAAAAGTTTAATTATTAGATATTGGTATCATTTGTTCTCGTACAAAACTTATATCGAGCGAGGAATGCGAGAAGATTTTTCAAGAACTCAAGAGGAGACTTGTTTCAGCTTCTGTTCTGACCATACCATCAGGATCAGGAGAATTTGTTATCTACAGCGATGCTTCAGGTAAAGGTCTAAGTTGTATCCTTATGCAACATGGAAATGTTATAGCCTATGCCTCTCGACAACTCAAAGATTATGGGAAAAATTATCCTACTCATGATCTAGAGTTGGCAGTAGTCGTTTTCGCATTGAAGATCTGGAGACACTACTTGTACGGAGAAAAGGTGGATATCTATACGGATCATAAAAGTCTCAAGTATTTCTTCACCCAGAAGGAACTCAACATGCGACAACGACGTTGGCTTGAGCTGTTGAAGGATTATGACCACACAATCTAGTATCACCCGGGAAAGGCGAACGTTGTAGCTGACGCTTTGAGCAGAAGATCTTATGCGAGTACAAGTGCACTGCTGACAACACAAAAGTGTATTTTGTACGACTTGCAAAAGATGGAGATAGAGTTAAAGGCATCAGGGACCCACTCGAAGATTGCTCACGTGCGAGTAGAACCAGTTTTAATCGATAAAATTAAAACTGCTCAAGCTACCGATCCGGAACTGATAAACATGATAAAGAAAGTACAAGAAGGTGCCATTCCCGAAGCAAGAATCGACGAGAAAGGAATACTTCGAGTCAATTTTCGACTCTGTGTTCCTAACGACCCTAAATTAAAGCATAAAATCATGATGGAGGCACACAACACGCCGTTTACAATCCACCCAGGAGGTACTAAGATGTATCGTGATCTTCGACATACATTTTGGTGGAATAATATTAAAAGGGATATTGCAGAATTTATCTCAAGGTGTCTAACTTGTTAACGTGTCAAGGCAGAGCATCAAGTACCTAAAGGCCCATTACAACCACTTGAGGTTCCCGAATGGAAGTGGGAACACATCAATATGGATTTCGTGACGGGTCTTCCCAAGGTTTCTCAAGGCTTAGATGCAATTTGGGTCATCGTAGATAGATTGACCAAATCCGCTCATTTCTTGCCTATTCGAGAAAACTTTTCACTTGAACGTCTTGCCGGTATGTACATAAATGAGATTGTGAGATTGCATGGCATGCCAGTTTTCATAGTATCTGATCGAGATCCTAGATTCACTTCACGCTTTTGGATCAGTCTACAAAAAGCTATGGGCACTGAACTACGTTTTAGTTCTGCATACCATCCTTTAACGGACGGACAATCGGAAAGCACGATCCAGACCCTCGAATATCTATTGAGACTTTGCGTACTAGACTTCAAAGGAAGTTGGGATAAGTACTTGCCATTGGTGGAATTTTCTTACAACAACAGTTACCAAGCAAACATAGGCATGGCTCCATTCGAGGCTTTGTATGGAAGGAAGTGTCGCTCTCCAGTATGTTGGAATGAGGTAGGAGAAACAAAATTATTGATACCCGAGTTGGTACACTTGACAACAGAAAAGATCCAAATGATCCAACAACGAATACAGATCGCACAAGAACGAAAAAAGAGTTATGCTGATCTTCATCAGAGAGACGAAAGTTTCAACGTCGGAGATCATGTATTCTTACGTGTTTCTCCATGGAAAGGGGTTACGAGATTCGGAAAGAGAGGAAAGCTCAACCCTCGATTTATTGGCCCATTTGAAATCCTCGATCGAATAGGAACCGTAGCCTACAGACTAGCCCTACCACCAAGTATGTCTCGCATCCATAACGTTTTTCACATATCTATGTTACGTAAATATGTGAAGGACCCAAACCACGTCATTGAGTTAGAACCAAACGTTATAGCAGAGGATTTAACGTACGAGAAGGTACCTGTTAAGATCCTAGATAAGAAGGAACAGATCCTACGCTCAAAGGTTATATCTCAAGTTAAGGTTTTATGGAGGAACCAAGATACTGAGGAAATGACTTGGGAGCCAGAATCTAAAATGAAATCTAAGTATCCTTACCTTTTCGATATGTCAGGTACGTCAATTTCGGGGACGAAATTTCATAAGGAGGGGAGGTTGTAAGACCCCAAATTTTATGAAATATAAAATTTATTTTTTCTTCATATTTTTTTTCTGAAACAGTAAATGGTTAAATTGATAAAGTGAAAAGTTAAGGATGTTATGTGTAAATTATATTATGTCGGACAATATTCTTTTGGTCGGGGAATATTCGTTCTGTCGGGGAATATTCGTACGACGGCGCCGTACGAACCAATCATTGGTGGACCCCACAAAGAATAATTGTCGGATATAGAAAATGACATAAACAATTTTTAATTGGTCAATAGTACTATCACTTTTAATTGTTGAAATATCCGGTGGTAAAAGAATAGTAATATACGGTATTACAAGTAATATACGGTATTGCACAGTAGCACACGGCATTGCACAGTGTTTCCCATTATTAAACTGATAAAGTGGTTATCGTACAATATTTGACTTTATTGTCACATGCACAATAATTCATGTTATTAAATTGATAATTGTCACAGTAGCATATGCACAGTAATTCACATTATTGAATCAATAATTGTCATTACACAGTAACGTATGCTTTCTTTTACATACTTTCTGCATTATTGTTATCTCTATTATGATGTCGATTAAACTGTTGTATTTCATTATTAATTGATTTGGTATTTAACTCAGAAAGCTAACTACACTGTATTTATAACAATTAGTCATAATAATGAATAAGTGTGTATTATTGTTGAATAATTGAATTGATAAAGTTATTTATTTATAATATAAAGTTAGGTGATGTAAAATGAATGGTATATATTAAAGATAATATAGAATTTGAAATAGATGATGTAGATTAAAAGATGATATTTAAATGAATGGTATAGATTAAAGATAATATATAATTTGAAATGAATGGTGTAGTTTAAAGATGCTCTTTAAATGAATGGTTTAAATTAAAGAAATCTTAAAAGATGAAATGAATGGTATGGATTAAACATTATCTTGAAATGAATGGTTTGGATTAAATTAGGAAATTTTGGTTATGATAAGATTTTTGGCTATAAATAGATGACTTAACTTAAGAAATTTTTCATAACATTCTTACATACATTTCCTTCCACTCTCTAAATACTTCTTTGTGTAAGTTCTCTCTAAGTGTTCTTCAGTCATTCCTAGTTTTGAAATCTTTTGCATTCTTCTTTGAATTCCCGAGTGGAATTTTCTTATGTACAGTAACTCTTTCGAAAAATCATAGTAAATTCATTATTTGTCAGAATTTAATGAATTAAAAGCCTGTCTCTTCAGTTTTTCGTCCTCTACAACTTTGAAGAAGGAAGAAAAGTCATCTGAAGTCATTTTCATGCCTTAAAATACTAAAAACCGTAACCTATTCTGATTTTCGTCACTATTTTCAGTCTTAGTTTTGAAAATTCATAACTCATTCATATTAACTCCGAATTGAGTGATTCTTGAGTCTATGCCGTCTATCTTTCCGAGAGTAACATTATTTTAAAAACATAAAGAGATTTTAAAAAACTCTAGAAGACTCAAAAATCAGATTCTTTACTGCTACAAACAAGGAAGGATTTGTTCGGCTATAAACTTGTTTCACAATATCAAGGTAAGGAATATCATTTTTTTCACACTCTTAAATTTACTACGGTAAGGAATATCATCTTCTTTCATATTCTATTATTCAAACTTACTACGGTGCGGATTATCGCCTGTTTGGTGAATGACTCTTCGTATTCAATTTTTATTAAATTGTGGGAATAACCTTACGGTGCGGATTATCGCCTGTTGGTGAATAACCTTTCGTATTCATTCCTTATTAATCTCTGAGAATAACCTTACGGTGCGGATTATCGCCTGTTTGGTGAATGACTCTTCTTATTCATTTTTTATTAAATTGTGGGAATAACCTTACGGTGCGGATTATCGCCTGTTGGTGAATAACCTTTCGTATTCATTCCTTATTAATCTTTGAGAATAACCTGACTACGCGGATTACCGCATGTTGTGTGAATTACTCTTTGTATTTATTTCTTATTTGTCTCTTGTGGAAATAAATTGTCTACACGAATTATCACATGACATTTTTATTACATATTCGTTTATAATATCATTTTCTTTCATATTCGTAAGTGATATTATTTTCCTTTATACTCATAAGGGATACCATCTTTTTCATCTTCCATTATTCAAACTTACTATGGTAAGGGATATTAATTTCCTTCACCTTTTGTTAATCAAACCTGCTACGGTAAGGGATATTATTTTCTTTCATACACCTAAATCGAACCTTATTATGGAACTATTGCTTCTATAATTCCTGAAAATATTATATGTTCCATAATAGTTGCACTTCATAATTTCAATTGAACCATCCTATTTACGTGAACCTTTCTATTGAACTGTAACCGTTATTCTGAACTGTGGATCTTGAATATCATTTTTAAATTTCACTCTACATCATGTTGACAATTTGGACATTATTTGAATCTGCACAAAGTAAACTTCTGATACTTATTGTTTATCCTGTTTCTTCTGTTCATCATTTATATCATTCTAATCATCCAAATTCAAGTTATTGCGAATATCTGTGGCCGGGGGCACAGATGCGATATAATTGTTGAACAGATGATAGGTTAAATGCGATATAATAGATTAAAGGCGATACATCTGTTCGGTGTCTTTTATGGCACGTGGTGAATGTTCTCTTTGGCCCGTAGTGCAAAGATGAACTGTTGTTTGGTATGATTATGACCAAAGGCTGAATCTGGTATAATCATGACCGTTGGTGTTATATTGAATGTCTTTGGCCCGTAGTGCAAAGATGAATTGTTGATCTGCATGATTATGATCAGGAACTGTGAATTTGTATTATCTTGACTAATGGTATTTCAGATGATAAAAGTTGATGATATTTTTACTAAAAAGATAAGCGAGTGGACACCATAGTCTGCATTATTCTTCTAATAGATTGCTCATTCCGCTGCTATTATTGATCTGAACATTGTTTAAGAATTTAACTGCAGTTTTTGATATAAACCTTGTAGTCTATTGTATTCTATCAAGAACTCAACTGTTGAAGACTAATGATAATTTATTCGTCATTATCTTAGTCATGATATTCTTTACTGGGCTATTTGAGCTCACCCTTTCTTTTGTTCCACTGTTTTTCAGAAAATGAGAGAGTAGCCGGGTCTAGCAGGGGAATGGAGTGACGGTCCGAGTGATACCTATTGTAGTCTTCACATGTTGTATATAGTGTGATAATAATTGTGAAGACTTAGTTGTGTATTATTATACACTGTATTGTTGAACTTTGTTCTACCTTGTAATAATTTTGTTGTAGTCTTTTGACAACTCAAGTTTGGGCTGTATGAGCCTAGATTTGGGGGCGTCACAACTAGGTTAATATCTTTAACCTAGTTTATCAACTCATTTGGATTTAAAATATAATCCAATTAGATTTGCTTTAATTAATTATACACTTTGCTTTAATTCTTTAAATAAATATACAAGCACATAAGTACATTTATTTAATTATCTAATGCACAATTAATTAATGAGAAACATTTAAATTCATTGCTAAATATTTATTAAGTATATTTACAATGACTAATGAAATTCGTGGTCATTACATTCTCCCCCCCTTATAAGAATTCCGTCCCCGGAATTACAAATTTAAACTACTCAAAACAGATGCGGATAGTTAGCCCTCATCTTTTCTTCAAGCTCCTACGTAGCTTCCTCAGCGTTGTGGTTCCTCCAAAGGACTTTGACAGAATGTATAATCTTATTCCGTAATTTCTGCTCTTTCCTATCCAGTATCTGGACAGGAATTTCCTCGTAATATAAGTCTTTCTCGACTTGTATTGGCTCATAGGATATGACATGTTTGTGGTCTGGCTTGTATGGTCGCAACACTGACACATGAAACACATTGTGAATATGCTCCAGTTCAGGAGGTAAAGCTACCTCGTACGCCACTTCACCCACTCTCTTCAATATCTCGAACGGTCCTATGAACCTTGGACTCAACTTCCCTTTCTTCCCAAATCGGATCTTCCCTTTCCAAGGAGATACCTTCATGAATACAAAACTCCCAACTTCGAAGTCTCGCTTTTGTCGATGTAAGTCGGCATATTTCTTCTGACGGTCCTGAGCTGCTACTAGCCGAGCTCTTATTACTTTGATAATTTCTACCGTCTGTTGAACCAATTCTGGTCCCAACAGTCGGCGTTCACCTACCTCATCCCAACATAGAGGTGTTCTGCACTTTCTTCCGTATAATGCTTCATAAGGCGGCATGCCTATGCTTGCATGATAACTATTGTTGTATGTAAACTCAACTAATGGTAGATGGTTCTCCCAACTGCCCTTGAAATCCATCACACAGGCCCTGAGCATATCTTCCAATGTCTGTATTGTTCTTTCACTTTGCCCATCGGTCTGTGGATGATATGCTGTACTCATTCTCAACTGTGTCCCCAATCTCTCCTGAAGACTTCTCCAAAATTTTGACGTGAAGCGCGGATCTCTGTCTGACACAATCGATACCGGCACCCCATGTCTCGAAACTATCTCCTTAATGTACAGTTTGGCCAACTGATCCAAACTGAACTTAATCTTGATCGGCAAAAAGTGCGCTGACTTTGTTAGTCGATCCACAATCACCCATATTGCGTCAAATCCCTTCTGTGTTGTTGGAAGTCCTACCACAAAATCCATTGTGATATGCTCCCATTTCCACTTAGGAATCTCTAACGGCTGTAGTAATCCACTTGGTCTCTGATGTTCAGCCTTTACCCTTTGACAAGTTAGACATCAGCTGACACATTCCGCGACCTCCCTTTTTAAATTCGGCCACCAAAAATGCTGACGCAGATCTTGATACATCTTCGTACTTCCCGGATGTATCGAGTATCTCGTACTGTGGGCCTCTTGCAAGATCTCTTCTCGTAGTTCGGGCACTAGCGGCACCCAAACACGATTTTCAAATCTTAGCAATCCCATGCTATCTTCCTTGAACTTGACATCTTCCCCTTCGGTCATTCTCATCCTTATTCTGACACATTCTTCATCTTTGTCTTGAGCCTCTTTTACCCGATCTAACAGGGTTGGGCTCGCTTCCACTTCCATTGACTCATTTGGATTTCTTACCTCCAACTCCATTCGAGCCATCTCTTGAACCAATTGTTCCTGATCTGTCAAGATGAACAATTTCTCCCTGCTCTTTCTGCTTAGAGCATCTGCTACTACGTTGGCCTTGCCGAGATGATATAGAATTTCACAATCATAGTCTTTGATCAATTCTAACAATCTTCGTTGCCTCATATTTAACTCATTCTGTGTGAAGATATACTTCAGACTCTTGTGGTCCGTGAATATCTCACATTTCTCTCCATATAAATAATGTCTCCAGATTTTAAGGGCAAACACTACCGCAGCCAGCTCCAAGTCATGGGTAGGGTATCCCTTCTCGTAATCCTTCAACTGTCTGGACGCATACGCAACGACCTTACCATTTTGCATAAGCACACAGCCAAGTCCCTTGTGCGATGCGTCACTGTAGACCGTAAAACCTCCCGTATCGTCCGGTAAAGTCAATACAGGTGCTTCACTAAGTCTTTTTTTTAGTTCCTGAAAACTCTCCTCACACTTCTCCGTCCATACGTATTTCACCGTCTTCCTCGTTAAATTTGTCAGCGGTGTTGCTATCTTTGAAAAATCTTGAATGAATCTCCGATAGTATCCCGCTAACCCCAAGAAACTTCTTACCTCCGTCGGCGTCCTTGGTTGTTCCCAATTCATCACCGCTTCAACCTTCGCTGGATCTACTGAAACTCCTTCCTTGTCAATAACATGACCTAAAAATTGAACTCTCTCCAACCAGAATTCACACTTCGAAAACTTAGCGTACAATTGCTCCTTCCGTAAAATCTCCAACACCAATCTTAGGTGTTCAGCATGCTCCTCCTCCGTTTTAGAATACACCAGAATATCGTCAATGAACACAACAACAAATTTATCCAAGTACTGCTTGAATATTCTGTTCATCATGTCTATAAATGCGGCTGGCGCATTCGTCAGTCCAAACGACATCACCAGAAACTCATAATGCCCATAACGAGTTCTGAATGCCGTCTTGGGTACATCCTCCTTCCTGACTTTCAACTGATGATAACCAGTCCTCAAGTCAATCTTTGAAAAGTACTTCGCCCCTTTCAATTGATCGAAAAGATCGTCAATTCGTGGCAACGGGTACTTGTTCTTAATTGTCACTTTATTCAGCTCTCTATAATCCATACACAGTCTCATTGATCCATCTTTCTTCTTGACAAACAACACCGGTGCTCCCCATGGGGAAACACTGGGCTGAATGTACTTATTATCCAACAATTCTTGTAGTTGGATCATTAACTCCTTCATTTCTACCGGTGCCATCCTATATGGTGCCTTTGATATTGGTGCTGTCCCCGGTACCAAATCAATTACAAACTCTATCTCCCTATCTGGCGGTAAACCTGGCAGTACATCTGGAAACACGTCCATGAACTCCCTCACTACTGGTATTTGCTCCATCTCGGGATTCACCATCTGTGTGTCCACTATGTGAGCTAAATACCCTTCACAACCTTTCTTCAACAGTTTCTTGGCCTGCATCATCGTCAGACATGCAGATTGTCTAGACGACTTGCTGCCATAAAATACGACCTTAGACCTATTCGGTGTCTTAAGGTGTATACACTTCTTTTGACAATCAATTATAGCTCCATGGTTAAACAACCAATCCATTCCATGTATAACGTCAAACTCCCCCAAACGTATTGGAATTAAATCTACACTCAACTTCTGACCCCTGATTTCAACACAACAGTTTCTATGTACATACTCTACAGGAATCACTTCTTTATTAGCAACTTCTATGTTCATTGGGTTCTCTAGTTTTTGTCTAGGCAATTCTAACCGTCTAGCGAATTCATCAGACACAAATGAACAGGTAGCACCCGAATCAAATAATACATAAGCATTTATATCATTGATCGGAATAATACCTGACACCACGTCTTTTGATTCAATGGCGTCCTGCACCGTCATGTTGAAAGTCCGTGCCGTTGGTTTGTTCTGTGGCACCGGCCCTCCAATGGTCAGTTTGTTGCTGTTGTTGTTGTTGTTGTTGCTTCCCCTATAGCCCGAACTCCCTCCGGTGTTCTTCTTCTTCGGACAATCTTTAAATTGATGGTCCATGGCCCCGCAGGCGAAACAACCTCCCTTCCTTTTTGGTGTGAGACAATTAGGAGCGATGTGCCCCTCTTGCCCACAGTTATAGCAGACATTCTTTCCTTTCATGCACTCCCCAGAGTGGTTCTTCCCGCACTGACTGCATTTACTGGCTTTTCTTGATTCACTTCCCTGGGGTGTCCCCGAACTGCTGTTGTTATTCCATTTGCGTTTGTTCGAGTTACTGCCCCCGCTGCTACCCTCTCGGTTTCCTCCTTCGTTTTTCTTTTTGTTTCGTTCTTGGTTATGCCTACTCAAAGCTTCATTCCCACCCTCAGCTATGATAGCTTTCTCCAGCAGTGTTGCAAAATTTGTGATCTGGAGAACAGCTACCCGACTGTAAACCCACGGTTTCAGCCCCTGTTCGAATCGTCTGGCGCGTCTCGCCTCAGTGTCCACCTGATGTGTGGCAAATCTCGCCAATTTATTGAACTTGGCGGCATATTCGGATACCGACATGTTACCTTGCTTCAGCTCTAGGAATTTAATTTCCATCCTAGCCTTTGTACTCTCTGGAAAGTAGTTTTCCAGGAATACTTTCTTGAATCGCGCCCAGGCGATTGTTCCCTCCCCCGCTCTACTTTTATTGGCCTTCCACCAGTGGCTGGCCTCCCCTTTCATCATGAAGGTAGCAAATGAGGTCATTTGCTCCTCCCTAACTCGTGCAACCTCGAAGACTTTTTCCATCTCCTCTATCCAGGTTTGTGCTTCTATAGGATCCGTGGTCCCTTTGAACTCGGGTGGTCCTATTAATTTAAAATCCTTAAAGGTTGCTAGTGGAGTGGCAGGGTTTGTTGCTCCAGTAGCCTCTGCGTTGCGTCCACGAAATGCTCCCATTAACATTTCTACGAACTCTTGGACAGGGTTGGGTGGTACCCCTCCGGCATTGACTGACTATTTGACTGGTGGTGGGGGTAGTCGTTGATTTCTTCTCTGTGGCGGCATTTTCTATATAAAGAAAATTTAATTTATTAAAGTTGTTTCAATCTTTTTACCTTCGTTTTGTAGCTTAAGTAATTTAAACTAAAGCACAAATAATCATCTAGACACATATAAACATAAACGGAAATGCATTTATATTCATATGCTAAAACACAGTGCGTAGCACTTTTACATCATAAGCATACTGCTATAAACGCTGCTAATCCCGATAGTTAAAACAAAAGACGGGATCTACCATATCCCACAACTTCATAGAGTTGGGATTTACAACATACTAACCCTCTATCAAAACAAAAGTTGGGTTTCTACTGCATCTATGTACATACATCATAACGAAAGAAAATACAACTAACGACGCATCCCTCGACGAACCGCATCGTCGTACTCCTCATCTCCAATGGCCCTGACCACGCCCCTACTAATGGTGTGCAAGGTCTGGCCTTCCTCAGCAGGGTAGTAGTGCACCCTACTCTGGATCCTACCAACTGATGAGCGATAGACCTAACTGAGTCTATCTATCCTCACCTTCTTCTCCCTAACCTCCTCCTTCAGCTCCATCATCTGCCCATGAGCTGCATCACGCTGAAACTCCATATCTATCCTCGCCTCAACGGCCTGCTGCATCTGGCCCCTCATGGCCTCCCTCTCTGCCTGAGTCTGCTGAATCTTCAGCTCAGCGGCTACTAACTTGGCCTCCATCTCGGCCATCCTCGCCTTCAGCTCTATGTTCTCGCCAGAGAACATATAAGCTGTATCTCTGTACTGCTGCTCTGTCTGCTGGTGGATCTGGTTCTGCTCCTCAAGGTGCTGAACCCTCTCCTCTAGCTCATCGTTAGCCGTAGTGAGAGTATCGATGATGTCACTGGCGACAATGCCCATGCCATCAATATACTCCGCTGGCTCCTCATCCTCATCATCATCAGTATCAGCCTCCTCCTCACTGTACTGCCCCATAACTCCTCCCCAGACAGCGTCCTCTCTATCTCCCTCTTCGGGATCCGTCTCTGGCTCCTCGACAGGTGCAGCCACCCGTGGCTGTACTGTATCCATGTGGATATCCGTAAAAATCACCTCCTCTACAGCAGTGCTCGACAGGCCTATCTCCGTCATCCTACAATAACATAAATAACACATGTTAGTACAGCAATAAAATATATTCATTGATGAAATGCAATGATATTTTATCATGTACATCTCGGCTCGATGGATTTTCTCAATCTACCTCCAAAAATACACATCATGATGAATCTCCCCGATTCATCTCCTAGCGTACTCGATAAGAGTTTAGTACTAAGGTTATAACCTAGGTTTCGCAATCCTAGCGTTTCTAACCTACAGCTCTGATACCAACCTGTGACGACCCCAAATTCGGGTTCTTTAACCTCGGGTTTGGTTCTCACTGTACAATACTTAACCATAATGAAATACATAAATTGTATTCAACTTCGCGAAATAATACAAAAGGTTCCTTAATCAAAAGGCTACAACTTCCCAAGGTCTATTACCTTAATCTTAAACATTACATATCTTAAGGGAAATACAAAAGATTTACAACAGTAATTACATAACAGTAAATTAAACTAGCATGCAATTACTTAAAACTAAGCATTCGCTTTTCCCTTGCCTTTATCCGATTTAGAGCTTTCGGGATTGGCTAAAATAAAGTCATGATATAGCAAGAATGAGCAACTAAATGGCTCAGCAAGTTTATAAACAAAAATCATACGATATATCATGATGAAGGGAAATAACTTCAAGGTTTCAACAATAACAATTGTGAAAGATAACAAGAATCAATGTTCAATAAAAGAAGGAATTGACTCTTTACTGCTGAGTGGTCCTTAATGACCATGAACTGCTACTAAGGTAAAACAGACATACAATGTCTGACTCCTTGTTAAAAATAACGGGACACTTGAGGGGATCAGTCCTCTCATGTCCTATGTATATGCATCACATTTAGTTTTCTTGCGCGCTGTCGGGTCTCCGACAAATAAAAATCCCCTTTAACTAGGGTTGTTCTATCTCAGTCTTACTGTAAGAATCCGCACCAGCCAATGGTTTGGATAAGCTTTTATAATATTCAACTAAATGAATTTAACATGCATTTGTCTAGCCGAAACAATTAGCTTAGACGTTCTTAAACAGTTTGCAAAAGCACTATGTGCGAATACAATAATAAATAACGATGTGAAGTAATTTTCGATAATTAATTCACTTAAAGGTCTGTCAAATATCTACGAGTGTAGATACTTGCTCAACAATAATTGAATTGCTCAAAGTAATTAAAGTTGAATAATAATTGCAACAATAAGTACAAGTTAAGGGTAGAAGACTTGCCTTGTGCGTGGTCTACTGCTAACCAATTCAATTTAATTTTCTTTAGATAGACCTAACAATTAATCAAGTTAATCTTCGAATTAGTATCATATACGCATTCATGTGATAACATCTATATATGTTATACCTAACCACATAATTAAATAATTAAGGGTATATTAAACACTTAGAACATATTATCATTACTTGATAATATTTCAATCACATAAAACCTATATTAATTACTTAATATAGTTCACATTCTTATCTAACATTATTAACAATTAATAATATTCCATTAGTCTTATAATATTATTAATCATTTAATAATATTCTATTATCATTCTAATATTATTAATCCCTTAATAATATTGTATTAATCTTTTAATATTATTAACCATTTAATAATACATTAATCACATTATTAATATTATTAATTATTTAATAATATTTTAATCATTATCTAATATTATTAATCATTTAATAATATTTTATTCAGTATCTAATATTATTAATTATTTAATAATATTTTATTCATTATCTAATATTATTAATCTTTTTAATAATATTTTATTCATTTACTAATATTATTATTTATTTAATAATATTTTCTTGACTTATTAATATTAATATCCATTTAATAATAATTTAATCATTTACAAATGTTATAATCATTTAATAACATTCTAATCACATATTAATATTATTAACCTCTTAATAATATTTTATTATAAACAATACCAATAATTAACTTTTTAATTGTGTTAACATTAGTCTTAACTTTAAACATTTAGCTACCAATTAGTTACTAATAAACTCCATGTATTGGTTTAATATTCAAACACATTCATTTTACACTTATTTCAACTTAAAGTTCCATAGAAAACCCGTCCCGGACCGACCCGACCCGACCCAGACTGACCCGACCCGACCCGGACCGAATCTGCTCTCAGGAACAGCGGGTTCAAGCGCCTAGGCGCTTGGTAGGCGCTTGACCTACTTTTGAAAAATCAATTTTTGGACTGCCCGACCCCCCGACGCTCCGACAGTCATAACTTCTTCATTTTAAAACATTTTGGGGTGATTCTTGAGTCCATTCTCATCAGAATTTCATGATCTACAATTTCTCTTTAGATCATAAATCCAAATTCCGAACGGAAGTATCCGTAAAATGGCTCACAAGGACAGAATGAAAACTAGTTTCATAAATCCTTGGTTTTAATGGTTCAAACTTGAAATAAATGAACTCTACACATTCAAATGACACCAACTTAGTGTTGTTGTCTTCATAACTTCTTGTTTTACAATATTCCATGGTTCGATCATCTTTTTGAAAACGTTTTACACGAAATTTACGGATCGAACCACTTAGGGTTTAAAAAACGACATCCTTTTTGGTAAAAGCTATAACTTCTTTGTTATTCATTATTTTTGAAAAGTTCAAAAAGAGTTTTTCTTTAAAACTTGTAGATCTAGCTTTCTAGCCATAAAAATCCAATTTCTGATTTGTACATTTCAAAATACCACGTTAAACATAGCATGCATGGTTATGGTTTTACCGGTAAAACATATTATGAATTTTTCTACAACTTCTATGCATTTTTCACATACCAAATCATGTTATAAACACATAGATCTATGAATATACATATATTACATAGATAAATACATCTAGATCATCAAAACGAGTTTTGATCGGTTAAAAATAGATTTTAACCGATCAAAAGCTTTCTAGACTACAAAAATGAAATGAGAAGGTTTTTAGAGAACTTTTAAACCTTAGTGATTTGCTTGCTCTCCTTCTCCTCCTACCAAAGTAAGTTATGAAGCTTGAGGACATCCACTAAGACCTTCCTTAGCTTTTCTCACACAAACTTATGTGTATTCTCTCTTTAGCTCTCAAAGTCTCTATCTCTTTTCTCTAGAAATGTCTAGCAAATAAACTAACAACCTTGTAACAAGTGTAGAGCTTCTTATTTATAGCCAATCACTAACCTAGCATTAACTCACTAATCAAGCTATGTTGGTGAAATTAATTGCTATGCATGCTTACTATTCCTTGGATTGACTAGTTGATTGACTCATGGAATGACTAGGGTTGTTCAACCACTATATGACATGGATGGATTTTCAAGCAATCTAGGAAATCAATTATCCAAGTGGGGCCCTCACAAAAATCAGCAAAATGGCTTTTCCAAGCCATTTCCCTTTATTTTTAATGCAAAAATGTGCATATATACATCTATATATATATATATATATATATATATATATATATATATATATTGACCAAAGTTTAACCCTTAATGGACTTCACATTGGGCTTGGGAATAACTTCTATTGGGCTCATTCAATTAAATTGTTTGGGCTCAATTTAAATACCACATTGGGCTTACTTTAAATAGTCTAGGTTACATTTAATTAAATCAAGCATTGGAATTGTTTAATTAATTACATGGGCTAGTAATTAAATTAATTACATGGGCTACTAGGTTAATATCTTTAACCTAGTTTATCAACTCATTTGGATTTAAAATATAATCCAATTAGATTTGCTTTAATTAATTATACACTTTGTTTTAATTCTTTAAATAAATATACAAGCACATAAGTACATTTATTTAATTATCTAATGCACAATTAATTAATGAGAAACATTTAAATTCATTGCTAAATATTTATTAAGTATATTTACAATGACTAATGAAATTCGTGGTCATTACAATAATAATAATAATAATAATAATAATAATAATAATAATAATTGTAATACTACTACTACTACTACTAATAATAATAATAATAATAATAATAATAATCTAATAATCATAATAACAACAATAATAATTATATTAATAGTAATAATAAAAATAAGAGTAATAATAATAGTAATAATAATAATAATAATAATAATAATAATAATAATAATAATAATAATAATAATAATAATAATTGTAATATCCCGGATATTTAAATGAATTAGAAATAAAATATTTAATATTTAATAAAGGTTGGAGTTTGATAACCTAGTAGTGATAGATAAATAGAGGTCCAAATTAAATTTAACGGACTAACTTAGATATGGTGATATCAAAATTTTTGATAAGTTAGCAAGTAAAGTGATAATTCAATAAACTTGACTAACAGCAAGTCTAATTAAATTAAGAGAATTAATTAGTAGAGTTATGTAATTATGCGACGTGGTTGCGTGTAAATTAAATATGTATTTATATGAATATATATATGCGTGCATATTTAGTAACATAATTTAATGGTTAATTAAATTGTGATAAATAGATAGATTAATATTAATGTGACGACCCCAAATCCGGGTTCCTTTAACCCTAGACTTGGTACGTCACGATACATCATCTTCATACATGTTCTATAACTAATGCGGAATATATAAACATAAATTGTTTATTCTACAACATTTTTCAAGGTTTCTAACCTTAACTTACATATATACCTTTAGATTCATAAAAAGGTTTACAAAATTACTTACGTCATATAACAATTTAGTTATATTGCATAACACTATAATCTTGTCTTTTGCTTCTGTCTCCGTCTCTCCTCGGACATTCGTATTACTCTGAAATTTATTATCATGATATAGCAAGAGTGAGCAACGACTTTGCTCAGCAAGTTTAAATACAATAACGATATATCATGATTGAAAGAAAGAACAAGCTTTCGGATTTTCAACAATATAATAATTGTGAAAGAGTACGAATCATAATTTCAATAATTGAATGACTGAATCAAGAAATGTTG
This sequence comes from Hedera helix, assembly GCA_947179155.2. Lineage (NCBI taxonomy): Eukaryota > Viridiplantae > Streptophyta > Magnoliopsida > Apiales > Araliaceae > Hedera > Hedera helix. The sequence goes on along the minus strand of OX359265.1, from coordinate 1,699,736 downwards.
AGTGTCAATAATGACCATGAACAAATTTAACTGAACCTTATGGTAATGAAGGTGATCAGCCTTTCATACCTGATGAACACATGCAACATGCACTATGTGTGAATCAACAATTTAAAGAGGTGGAATAATTATACAGAATTAAACCACTAGCATGCTTGAAACATAATAACTTGAGTTCGAGTTAGGAACTTGAACAATAAAATAATATATCCTGCTCGAATATAAAATGAGTAGGGTTTAGGAAACTTGCCTGTCTGCTCAGCTACGATAAATGTCTAGCTTTAACTAACTGGCTTTGAAAGACCTAACATTAGTAAAGTTGGTCTAATAATTAGTACAGCGTATTTGTACAACTATACGCTCATTAAGAAACTTATCTACCACACATAAGTACTAACACATAATTTACATCAGTCAAAACAATATTATTAACCTTATAGACTCTCAATTAAATTAGGTTAATAATTTAATAAGTTAGAAATAAATTTTCTCAAGTGTTAAACACTTATTAAACTATTAAACAATTTATTGTAATTGTTTAAACAAAAGAGTTAAAAGACATTTTCTTTATTTCATTTAATTACTATTTAACATTAATTAAATAGTAAGTAATTAACTACCTTTAGTTATTATTTAATAATAAATAATAACTTACTAGATTTATTTATTATTTAAAGTTAATCAAATAATAAATAATTAAAATAATCAAATATCATTAGTTATTATTTAATAAATAATAATAACTAACTAACTAGATTCATTTATTATTTAAAGTAAATTAAATAATAAATAATACAATTATATAGTAAATACCCAAATATCATTAGTTATTATTTAATAATAAATAATAACTAACTAAATTTATTTATTATTTAAAGTTAATCAAATAATAAATAATTAAGTAATCAATCTTAGTTGTCTTTAATTATTATTTAATAGTAATTAAATAATAATTAATTAATTTATCATCATTGTTTATTATTTAATATTAATTAAATAATAATTAATTTAATCATAAATTCAGAAGATATAATATTAAACTAACTAGATTAATATTTACAACATTTAAATATTAATCCTAAATACTTATTATATTTGAAAAATATAATATTAAACTAACTTGATTAATATTTACAACATTTAAATATTAATCCTAAATACTTATTATATGCCTAAATATTATTTTTGTATTTTTAATATTTTTGTTATAATTTTAAATTAATTTTTAAATTAATTTAAATTATCCAGAATGGCATTTCTGTAATTAAGTCGAAAAACGAACGGAGGGGCAATTTCGTAATTACGCAGAAAAAGACCGGAGGGGCAGTATCGTAATTTCCGAAAAATTGTCCCTCGCGCATTGCGCGCGCTTGTATTTCTACGGTACCAAAACGGTGCCGTTTCGGAACACCGTCTGTTGGCTTCCGCGCATATCGCGCGGGGACTGAAATTTGTACCCAAAACGACGTCGTATTGTACGCGTTCTGGCGAGTAAACAGTGACTCGCGCATTGCGCGACCGGCGTTTTTTTTTCCTTCTCCTTCGCAGATTGTGAACAGTGATTTTTATACATCACTTTAATAAAAATTATACATTCAAGTAAGCTTTAAAAATCCAAAAAAAATTACCAATCACTTAACAACAATTTATAACATGAAAATTTAATTTTTTCATGATTTAATATTAAAAAAATTTTATAAAATTTTTTTTACATCACATAAACTACCACAAATCATAACTTTTTGTGTATAACTCCATTTTGAGTTATTCAAACTTTATTTTTCTCATGATTTAATGTTCTATAATATTATAACATTAAATCTAAATTTTATAAAAATTATTTTTGGACATTAATTCCAAAACTTGTTTACACACTATTAAACACATATTTTAGCATACAAAATATACCAAAATACAAACCAAGCCTATTAAACTCAAGCATGACATAGATATTACTACTACACATTATTAACTATATTAACATGTTTATACTAACATGATAATTTATTTAATTTAAAAAAACAAAACTATATTTAAAATAACCATTACCTCATTTTAATGGCTATCTTCATTTTTCTTCCAAACTAGGTTGTGAAAGAAGATCTCATGATCCAAGAACTCCTTCTCCTTCCTTATCCTTGCTCTCAAATATTTTCTCTCACAAACTATTTCTCTCAACTCTCTCTCTAACTTGAAAAGTGGAAGGAGAATAAATGAAGCATAATGTCTTACAATTTCAAGTATACATGTAAAATCCTTAGATACAAAAATTGTATCTATTATTCATGATGCTTGAACTTGGATACTTGCTCAAGAAATCTAGCCCATGACTTAGTTGGTGGAAGAGGAATGGTCCAAGTACTAAAAAAAATCCATACAAGCAACCTTAATTTAATTAAATGAAAAATAAGAAAAAACAAAAAATAGTTTCCTTAACTTTTACTCCTTTGCCGGCAATGTCCATGATCCTTGTCCCAAAAAGATTGACAATGGTCACTTTTTTAATTAATTAATAGTTTTATAAAGTATTTTTCAAGTGGGCCAAGCTTTGGGCTTTATTTAAAAATACCAATTGGGCTCTAATTAAATTGTTTGGGCTACTAAATTGCCAAATTTTATTATTCTTCATTTGGCTACTAATTAACCCATGTTGGGCTAATTTAATAATTTACACATTAATTATTCAACCCATGATTAAATAAATAATTATATTGAATAAATAATGAAATACTCTAACCCATTAGTATTAATTACCAAATGGACTAATAATATTATTAATAATATTTTACATTATTTACATTAATTAATCATCATATTAATTAATTTATAAAAATTTAATTCACTCATTATATTCAATTTAATTGAATATTTAATTAATGACAACTTGTCAATTATTTTGATATTTAAAACTTTAGAGTGTGTTCGCTAATAATAATATATATAAACTATATATATTATTTATACACATTACTTTACCTCAAAACAATTTCACAATAAATTATGAAATTAAAATAAATACAATATATAATTTAATATATATTATTTAGGCCATAAATTAAATTATTTAATACATTTACATTAAATAATTCATTTCTCATCAATTATGGAAATAATTCCATTTACCCGAAAATACATTAAAATAATAATATATTTACTCAATTTCTTATTTAAATAATTTATTTAATTATTTAATTAATATTACACAAATAATTGTATAATTAAATTTCTCACTCTCATAAATCATTTACAATGATTTATTTAATTATAGAATATATTCATTTAATAGATTCAATTACTATTTAAAATTACTTAATTAATTTAATCCCTTTATATATATGTACATATATGTGAAATTAAATGTTGTACATATATACAATTATTAATCTCCCTTAATTAATTCAACTACTTTATATAATTTATAATTATATAATTTACATAATTATTCCTCACAAATAATTTATCAATAATTTACATAAATATTGATTAATGAGTATAATCAATATAATAACTAAATTAATTCCACAATTAACCTTTTAATTCAATTCAGATTAATTTAATATTAATCTATCTAATTATCACAATTTAATTAATCATTAAATTATGTTACTAAATATGCACACATATATATATATTCATATAAATACATATTTAATTTACACGCAACCACGTCGCATAATTACATAACTCCGCTAATTAAATTATCTTAATCTAATTAGACTTGCTATTAGCCAAGTTCATTGAATTATCACTGTACTTGCTAACTAAAAAATTTTTTTGATATCACCATATCTAAGTTAGTCCGTTAAATTTAATTTGGACCTCTATTTATCTATCACTACTAGGTTATCAAACTCCAACCTTTATTAAATATTAAATATTTTATTTCTAATTCATTTAAATATCCGGGATATTACAATTAAATTAATCCGAATTGAATTAAAAGGTTTATTGTGGAATTAATTTATTCATTAATCAACAATTATGCAAATTGTTGATAAATTATTTGTGAGGAATAATTATGTAAATTATATAATTATAAATTATATAAAGTAGTTGAATTAATAAAGAAAAAAATGGTAATTATATATATTATGCAATATTTAATTTCATATATATGTATATATATATATATATAAAGGGATTAAATTAATTGACTAATTTTAAATAGTAATATATTAAATGAATATATTCTATAATTAAATAAATCATTGTAAATGATTTATGGGAGTGAGTAATTTAATTATACAATTATTTGTGTAATATTAATTAGATAATTAAATAAATTATTTAAATAAGAAATTGAGTAAATATATTATTATTTCAATGTATTTTCGGGTAAATGGAATTATTTCCATAATTGATGAGAAATAAATTATTTAATGTAAATGTATTAAATAATTTAATTTATGGCCTAAATAATATATATTAAATTATATATTGTATTTATTTTAATTTCATAATTCATTGTGAAATTGTTTTCGAGGTAAGGTAATGTGTATAAATAATATATATAGATTATATATATTATTATTAGCGAACACATTCTAAAGTTTTAATATCAAAATAATTGATAAGTTGTCATTAATTAAATATTCAATTAAATTGAATATAATGAGTGAATTAAATTTTATAAATTAATTAATATGATAATTAATTAATGTAAATAATGTAAAATATTATTAATAATATTATTAGTCCATTTAGTAATTTAATATTAATGGGTTAGAGTATTTAATTAATTAATCAATTCAATTATTATTTAATTATGGATTGGATAATTAATGTGTAACAAAATTAATAATTAATCATTTGGGTTATAATTAAATAGTCCAATGATGAATTAAATGGACTTGACTAAATAATAGCCCAAACAATTTAATAGGAGCCCAATTGGTATTTAATATAAAACCAAAGCTTGTGTCCATTTAAAAATCTATTATGTAAATGATTATTTATTTAAAAAGTGAGCTAATGACAAATTTTTTGGGACAAAGGTGATCCATCAGCCGCATGGGAGTAAGAGAACCAAATGACTTTTGTCTTATTTTATTTCTTTTCATTTATTTAATTAAGGTTGCTTGTATGGTTTTTTTTTTTATTCATGGACCATACCTCTTTTCACCAACTTAAGTCCTTAGCCTAAATTTATTGCACAAGTCTCCAACTACCTTCATGATGGTATTTTTAATAGATATAGATTTTATATCTATCCCCATTGTAAGTATACTTACAATTTAGGAGCTTTTGTATTCATTTGTATACTTACACTTTTCAAGCTAGAGAGAGAGTCTAGAGAGAAGTGAGAGCAAATATACTTAAAAGAGGAAAAGTTCTTGGAGAGGAGAAGAAGATGAAGTGTTGATGCCATCAAGCACCATCCTTTACTTTGGGAATGAGAGAAAACAAGCCATGAGATCCAAGAGGTAAGAAAGAAAAAAAAAACCTAGAAAACCCTAATCTTGTTTTTTTTTCTTTCAAGTTCATGGTAGAAATATTAACATAATGATTTGTATAGTTAAAATCATGCTATGTATATTTATATAGGTTATCATGAGTTTAACTTATGTTTTATAAGCTTTAATGTTGGAAAAAAAAATGTTCAAACTTTGAAAATCAAGTTTACCGGAAAACTAAATCTGAACAGCCCATTCCCGGAATTACTGTTCACGATCGGAAAATTGGATTTTTGATCCGTCAATTTTGTTGGATAGATCTTGAAGTTATGAAAATTCTCCAACTTGAATGACTAAAATCCGATTTAAAACGAGTGAGATATGATTTTTCTACTAAAACACTCCACTGTCGGAAGTTTTGCGTGAACAGTCCGGTTTCAGGCTGTTTTCGGAGGTCAAATCATGTCCGAAAAATTAATCCAATAATGGAAAATTGTAGTTCGAGAAGATACGAACGCAACAATATAAAGTAGAGCTCCATCGGAGTTATAGAACTTAAGTTATTAAAGTTTTAGTAAGAGACCCCAAAAATAGGCAGAATCTGGAAAAGCTTTTTAGTCACTGCCGGTTTTTTTTCCGGTGAACCGGTCGGAGCATTCCGGCGGCCGGTTCACCCATTTCCCGGCCGGTTCCGGCGACGGCCAAAACTAGAAAGTTGCTTGGAATTTTGTGTACTATTTTCTGGAATTTAATGGTATTTTTATAATGTCAGTAGCTATTTTTCATAAGTATTAAATGATAAAAGCTTACTAAATGTATGAAAAATAATAAAAAGCATTTTTAAATTTTGAAAAAATATGAACAAATAACCAACTGATTATTTGAAGTGTTATAGGTATTGAGATGGTATTATTTCTAAAAATTGGTATTTTTCATATTATTTATGGTGAAAAGGTACACTAAATTGTGACTACCTAGCTAATAATTCAAAATAATTATAAATAAATTGTTATTAAATCTTAAATATGTAATTTATGTATTTAATAATAATATCAACATGTTTGGAGAAAATAAATTAATTATTTATTATTTAATTGATAAATAAAGAAAGTAACTAGGTAATTATTATTTAATTTATATTAAATAGTAACTAAATCATGAGAAAGTGTTTAAACTAATTATTTATTATTTAGTTAAGAGTAAATAATAAATAAAGGTGACAAATTATAAATTATTATTTAATTCTTATTAAATAATAATTAAAGAGAGATAAAAATTTATAAATTAATTATTTATTATTTAAATATTATTAAATAATAAATAAGGATAATTAAGTAATTAATTATTATTTAATTAGCATTAAATAATGATTAATGGAAATTAAGTTATTAGAGTAATAATTTATTATTTAATTTAAATAATAAATAAGGATAAATAAATTGATTATTATTTAGCCTTAAATAATAATTAAAATTAACTAAATAATTAATTATTATTTAATTGACATTAAATAATAATTAAAGAGGATTAAAATTAGTAAACTATTATTTAATTTCTTTAAATTAAATAATAAGTGAGGTTAATTACTTAGTTAATTATTAGTTGATTAATATTAAATTAAAGAAAAAAATCAATAATTATTTATTATTTAATTATTATTAAATAATAAGTAAGTACAATTAGTTATTATTTATTTTAAGTAATAACTAAAGATAATTAATTAATTCCTATTTAATCAAGATTAAATAGTAATTAAATAGAGATTGAGGAAATAAAATAATATGAATTTAATTATGCTTTAATTAAACAATTGTAATAAGTTGTTTAAGGGTTTAATAAGAGTCCAACACTTAAGAAAAATATTTTTAACTTATTAAATTATTAACCTAAATTGATTGAGGGTCTATAAGGTTAATAAAATTATTTTGACTGATGTAAATTATGTGTTAGTACTTATGTGTGGTAGATAAGTTCCTTAGTGAGCGTATAGTTGTACAAATACACCGTACTAATTATTAGACCAACTTTGTTAATGTTAAGTCTTTCAAAGCCAGTTAGTTAAAGCTAGGCATTAATTGTAGCTGAGCAGACAGGCAAGTTTCCTAAACCCTACTTAATTTATATTCGAGCAGGATATATTATTTTATTGTTCAAGTTCCTAACTCAAACTCAAGTTGTTACGTTTCAAGCATGCTATGGTTTAATTATGTATAATTATTCCACTTCTTTAAATTGTTGATTCGCACATAGTGCTTGTTGCATGTGTTTATCAGGTATGAAAGGCTGATCACCTTCATTACCATAAGTTTCAGTTAAATTTGTTCATGGTCATTATTGACACTCAACATTAATTAATTTAGTCATTCAATTATTGAAATTATGACTCGTACTCTTTCACAATTATTATATTGTTGAAAATTCAAAAGCTTATTCTTTCTTTCAATCATGATATATCGTTATCGTATTTAAACTTGCTGAGCAAAGTCGTTGCTCACTCTTGCTATATCATGATAACAAATTTCAGAATAATACGAATGTCCAAGGAGAGACGGAGACAGAAGCAACAGACAAGATTATAGTGTTATGCATTATAACTAAATTGTTATATGATGTAAGTAATTTTGTAAACGTTTTTATGAATCTAAAGGTATATATGTAAGTAAAGGTTAGAAACCTTGGGAAATGTTGTAGAATAAACAATTTATGTTTATATATTCCGCATTAGTTATAGAACATGTATGAAGATGATGTATCGTGACGTACCAAGTCTAGGGTTAAAGGAACCCGGATTTGGGGTCGTTACAAGTTGGTATCAGAGCTGATAGGTTATAGTTCTTAGGTAGCAGTACCTTAGGCTATAATCATGGAAAGATAATGAAGACAGTGAAAGGATAAACTCAGATAGAGTTTAGAAATGAACATATACAGTTCATAAATGAGGAAATAAATCTATATAGATACATAGATATATGAAAAGATTCAAAGAAGGATCTTCAATGAGTGTAATCCAAATAAATGGAATAAGAATCAGGGAACACTTGATTCAAGAATTTAAAAAGAGAAGGATCGTACAGTAAAATGACAAGAGATGAATGATAAGATGATAGAAATAAACGATCCTAGAATAAAGGAGAAATAGTACAGGGAAATCAATTGTGTTATAAGATCACGATGATCATAGTAAAATCATGGAATGACAAATGGTCTGTTAAATGATTAAAGAGGTGGTTTTGATAGCATGGTGCTATAACAATGAAGATACTGAAATAGTAACAAGTGGACCCTTGAAGTGTTGAGTGTGATAAGGTATGAATTGACAAAATTCATATCAAGAGAAGTTAGAGGTTTGTAGGTTTTTAATTGAGGACTCATATTAGTGGTTGAGTTGTACAATTTCTTGTATGGGCAGGGAATTTGTGTTTGGTTTTAGAGCCACTTAGCTTCCTATATTAATATAGTAGTTGAGTTGAACAGTCCTTTGTATGGGCAGGGGATTTGTTCTTGGTTTAACGACCGCTTAACTTCCTATATTGATTAGTGGCTGAGTTGACCAATTTCTTGTATGGGCAGGAGATTGTGTTTGGTTTGACGACCACTTGGCTTCCTATAATGATAATCAATTGAAACCTGGTGTCGCGTTATTCACTATATGTATGTTGAGAAGGTGATTCTTTTCTCATATGTATAACGGATAGGTAGAGGATGTTAAGATAAGTTCGTGTTCTGAGAACCGACACGTATGGTAAGTTCGTGACTCATAATCGTATGGTGGAACCCCTCAGCGAATGAACAATTTTGGTCTGACTAGGATAAGTTCTTCAACCCATATGAGTGTGGCAAGTTCCTGAACCCCTAATGTGTGGTAAGTTTGATGAACAGTGAGTATGGATAGGGTTAAGTAGCAAGATTAAAGCTATACTAGATATAGTTATTAAGCTGGAAAAGAATGTGAAGGAAAAATTTGAGGTTTTAGGATATTCCAAATCTTCTAGCTATGCTAGACTTTGAAATTCTTAAAAATCGTGCCAAATTCGCACTTTTGTGCTTTTGAAAAGACAAATGTATTTTTGAAATCATTAATGCATTTAGTGCAGAGATGATAACCGATGGAGTCATCAATGCAGAGTAACCTAGTGTTGGATGTATTTTTAAGCCCACTATGGTATGATGTAATATGACAAAGTCAAAATGATTTTTAGTATTTTGAAACGTTTAAAGAAGAGTCTATGCTAATTGTTTCGGCAAGACAAATTGATTTGAAAATATCAAAATGTATTTATAAAATCATCACACGCCATTAAAGCCATGGTGCAGAGATGAAAAAGACGGAATCCTCAACGCACTGTTGCAACAGTGCGGTATCATGAAGTCCTATAAATGAATTTTAGTACTTTAACTAATCTGAAATGATTTTTAAATCGTAATATACGAATAGTTCAATGATGTGAGTCTTTGTCATTTATTTTGACTGGACATTTTTGGTCAGAATTGACTCAAGTTTTATTATCTAATCCAAATTATTTTGGAACGGAATTTTGTAGTAAGTCTGAGGTGAACAAGTGCAAAAACAAATATATTCTGTCGTCTAAAGCAGATATATTTTTGTCGGCATATAGCTCCGACTGGCGCCTAAAAACTAAGACGTTCTGCACGACGTATGGTACAATAGGTTGATCACCTAGCGTACACCTATGGAATGTTTTCAGTCTTTGTGATTGATAAACACTCTGTTTATAAGTATTTACAGGGATAAATACTATTTATTCGGAATTCAGTTAATTCCTTTCGTATGTTCACGGTCTTGATGACCCCTCAGCATATTATGAAAGTTTTAATGAATATTTTGATTTTCAATTTATTCTTCTGTAAGATATTGATTTTCAATTTATTCTTCTGCAATATATTCCATTGTTCTGGAATTATGAGATTAGAAGTATGAACTTCCTAGAAAAGGGTGGTCATAGAATTTGATGAGTAAAGAGTTATACTCAGAGATGAAAATTGGTAGAAATGTGTATGAGATAATTTCGGGGACGAAATTTTTAGAAGAAGGGGTGAATGTAATATCCCGGATATTTAAATGAATTAGAAATAAAATATTTAATATTTAATAAAGGTTGGAGTTTGATAACCTAGTAGTGATAGATAAATAGAGGTCCAAATTAAATTTAACGGACTAACTTAGATATGGTGATATCAAAATTTTTGATAAGTTAGCAAGTAAAGTGATAATTCAATAAACTTGACTAACAGCAAGTCTAATTAAATTAAGAGAATTAATTAGTGGAGTTATGTAATTATGCGACGTGGTTGCGTGTAAATTAAATATGTATTTATATGAATATATATATGCGTGCATATTTAGTAACATAATTTAATGGTTAATTAAATTGTGATAAATAGATAGATTAATATTAAATTAATCCGAATTGAATTAAAAGGTTTATTGTGGAATTAATTTATTCATTAATCAACAATTATGCAAATTGTTGATAAATTATTTGTGAGGAATAATTATGTAAATTATATAATTATAAATTATATAAAGTAGTTGAATTAATAAAGAAAAAAATGGTAATTATATATATTATGCAATATTTAATTTCATATATATGTATATATATATATATAAAGGGATTAAATTAATTGACTAATTTTAAATAGTAATATATTAAATGAATATATTCTATAATTAAATAAATCATTGTAAATGATTTATGGGAGTGAGTAATTTAATTATACAATTATTTGTGTAATATTAATTAGATAATTAAATAAATTATTTAAATAAGAAATTGAGTAAATATATTATTATTTCAGTGTATTTTCGGGTAAATGGAATTATTTCCATAATTGATGAGAAATAAATTATTTAATGTAAATGTATTAAATAATTTAATTTATGGCCTAAATAATATATATTAAATTATATATTGTATTTATTTTAATTTCATAATTCATTGTGAAATTGTTTTCGAGGTAAGGTAATGTGTATAAATAATATATATAGATTATATATATTATTATTAGCGAACACATTCTAAAGTTTTAATATCAAAATAATTGATAAGTTGTCATTAATTAAATATTCAATTAAATTGAATATAATGAGTGAATTAAATTTTATAAATTAATTAATATGATAATTAATTAATGTAAATAATGTAAAATATTATTAATAATATTATTAGTCCATTTAGTAATTTAATATTAATGGGTTAGAGTATTTAATTAATTAATCAATTCAATTATTATTTAATTATGGATTGGATAATTAATGTGTAACAAAATTAATAATTAATCATTTGGGTTATAATTAAATAGTCCAATGATGAATTAAATGGACTTGACTAAATAATAGCCCAAACAATTTAATAGGAGCCCAATTGGTATTTAATATAAAACCAAAGCTTGTGTCCATTTAAAAATCTATTATGTAAATGATTATTTATTTAAAAAGTGAGCTAATGACAAATTTTTTGGGACAAAGGTGATCCATCAGCCGCATGGGAGTAAGAGAACCAAATGACTTTTGTCTTATTTTATTTCTTTTCATTTATTTAATTAAGGTTGCTTGTATGGTTTTTTTTTTTTATTCATGGACCATACCTCTTTTCACCAACTTAAGTCCTTAGCCTAAATTTATTGCACAAGTCTCCAACTACCTTCATGATGGTATTTTTAATAGATATAGATTTTATATCTATCCCCATTGTAAGTATACTTACAATTTAGGAGCTTTTGTATTCATTTGTATACTTACACTTTTCAAGCTAGAGAGAGAGTCTAGAGAGAAGTGAGAGCAAATATACTTAAAAGAGGAAAAGTTCTTGGAGAGGAGAAGAAGATGAAGTGTTGATGCCATCAAGCACCATCCTTTACTTTGGGAATGAGAGAAAACAAGCCATGAGATCCAAGAGGTAAGAAAGAAAAAAAAAACCTAGAAAACCCTAATCTTGTTTTTTTTTCTTTCAAGTTCATGGTAGAAATATTAACATAATGATTTGTATAGTTAAAATCATGCTATGTATATTTATATAGGTTATCATGAGTTTAACTTATGTTTTATAAGCTTTAATGTTGGAAAAAAAAATGTTCAAACTTTGAAAATCAAGTTTACCGGAAAACTAAATCTGAACAGCCCATTCCCGGAATTACTGTTCACGATCGGAAAATTGGATTTTTGATCCGTCAATTTTGTTGGATAGATCTTGAAGTTATGAAAATTCTCCAACTTGAATGACTAAAATCCGATTTAAAACGAGTGAGATATGATTTTTCTACTAAAACACTCCACTGTCGGAAGTTTTGCGTGAACAGTCCGGTTTCAGGCTGTTTTCGGAGGTCAAATCATGTCCGAAAAATTAATCCAATAATGGAAAATTGTAGTTCGAGAAGATACGAACGCAACAATATAAAGTAGAGCTCCATCGGAGTTATAGAACTTAAGTTATTAAAGTTTTAGTAAGAGACCCCAAAAATAGGCAGAATCTGGAAAAGCTTTTTAGTCACTGCCGGTTTTTTTTCCGGTGAACCGGTCGGAGCATTCCGGCGGCCGGTTCACCCATTTCCCGGCCGGTTCCGGCGACGGCCAAAACTAGAAAGTTGCTTGGAATTTTGTGTACTATTTTCTGGAATTTAATGGTATTTTTATAATGTCAGTAGCTATTTTTCATAAGTATTAAATGATAAAAGCTTACTAAATGTATGAAAAATAATAAAAAGCATTTTTAAATTTTGAAAAAATATGAACAAATAACCAACTGATTATTTGAAGTGTTATAGGTATTGAGATGGTATTATTTCTAAAAATTGGTATTTTTCATATTATTTATGGTGAAAAGGTACACTAAATTGTGACTACCTAGCTAATAATTCAAAATAATTATAAATAAATTGTTATTAAATCTTAAATATGTAATTTATGTATTTAATAATAATATCAACATGTTTGGAGAAAATAAATTAATTATTTATTATTTAATTGATAAATAAAGAAAGTAACTAGGTAATTATTATTTAATTTATATTAAATAGTAACTAAATCATGAGAAAGTGTTTAAACTAATTATTTATTATTTAGTTAAGAGTAAATAATAAATAAAGGTGACAAATTATAAATTATTATTTAATTCTTATTAAATAATAATTAAAGAGAGATAAAAATTTATAAATTGATTATTTATTATTTAAATATTATTAAATAATAAATAAGGATAATTAAGTAATTAATTATTATTTAATTAGCATTAAATAATGATTAATGGAAATTAAGTTATTAGAGTAATAATTTATTATTTAATTTAAATAATAAATAAGGATAAATAAATTGATTATTATTTAGCCTTAAATAATAATTAAAATTAACTAAATAATTAATTATTATTTAATTGACATTAAATAATAATTAAAGAGGATTAAAATTAGTAAACTATTATTTAATTTCTTTAAATTAAATAATAAGTGAGGTTAATTACTTAGTTAATTATTAGTTGATTAATATTAAATTAAAGAAAAAATCAATAATTATTTATTATTTAATTATTATTAAATAATAAGTAAGTACAATTAGTTATTATTTATTTTAAGTAATAACTAAAGATAATTAATTAATTCCTATTTAATCAAGATTAAATAGTAATTAAATAGAGATTGAGTTAATAAAATAATATGAATTTAATTATGCTTTAATTAAACAATTGTAATAAGTTGTTTAAGGGTTTAATAAGAGTCCAACACTTAAGAAAAATATTTTTAACTTATTAAATTATTAACCTAAATTGATTGAGGGTCTATAAGGTTAATAAAATTATTTTGACTGATGTAAATTATGTGTTAGTACTTATGTGTGGTAGATAAGTTCCTTAGTGAGCGTATGTGTAAGACCCCGAATTTTATGAAATACAAAATTTAATTTTTCTTCATATATATTTTTTTTGAAACAGTAAGTGGTTAAATTAACAAAATTGAAAGTTAAGGATGTTATGTGCAAATTTTATTTTGTCGGACAATATTCGCTTTGTCGGGGAATATTCGTTTGGTCGGGGAATATTCGTGCCGTACGACGGCGCCGAAATAATAAATTATTGGTGGACCCCACAACGGAATATTTGTCGGATATAGAAAACGACAGAAGTAACCTTTTTAAATAAAAATAGTCAACGGAACTGTTAAAATACCGGTGATAAAAGAATAGTAGCATACGGTAGTTTATGGTATTTTCTGTAGCACACGGTACTCTACAGTAACACACGGTATTGCATAGTGTCTCATATTATTGGTCTGATAATTGACACCGTAACTGTTACGCATCATTTCATCGATAATTGTCACTGCATAATATTTTATATTATCAATTCAATAATTGTTGTTACACAGTATTTTGCATTATTGATTTAATAATTGTCATTACACTGTATTTTATATCATTGAGTCAATAATTGTTGTTGCACTGTTTTTAAAATTATTGAACCTAATAATTGTCACAGTAACATATGCACAGTAATTCACATTATTGAATCAATAATTGTCATTACACAGTAACGTATGCTTTATTTTACATTATTGTTATCTCTATTATGATGTTATTTAAACAGTTGTATTTCATTAATTTATTGACTTGATATCTAAGAGCTAACTATACTGTATTTATAACAATTAGTCATAATAATTGAATTGATAAAGTTATTTGTTTATAATATAAAGTTAGGTGATTATTAGGTGATATGAAATGAATGGTGTAGATTAAAGTTGAATAATTGAATTGATTTGTTTATAATATAAAGTTAGGTGATTATTAGGTAATATGAAATGAATGGTGTAGATTAAAGTGTGAATTATTGTTGAATAATTAAATTGATTTGTTTATAATATAAAGTTAGGTGATTATTAGGTGATATGAAATGAATGGTGTAGATTAAAGATAATATAATATTTGAAATGGATGGTGTAGATTAAAAGATGATCTTTAAATGAATGGTTTAGATTAAATGAATGATGAGATTTTTGGCTATAAATAGAAGCCTTAACTTAAGGATTTTTCATAAACTTCCTTACTTGTTCTTTCTTTCTCTCTCTAAATACTTCTTGTGAAAGTTCTCTCTAAGTGTGCTTAAGTCATCTTGAGTATTTGTGAAGATCTATAAGTATACGTGTACTGTTCAAGTTAATCAACCTCATTTAAATCAATATCCAGTCACGTGTTACGGTAAGGGATACCATCTTTTTCATCTTCCATTATTCAAACGTACTATGGTAAGGGATTATCATTATTTGATTCTCGATAATAATATTGTTTCTTCCTTACTCATAAGACGTGCATTTTATTTCCATGTATTAAATTGTGGGAATAACCTTACGGAGCGGATTGCCGCCTGTTGGTGAATAACCTTTCGTATTCATTCATTATTAATCTCTGAGAATAACCTTACGGAGCGGATTGCCGCCTGTTTGGTGAATAACTCTTTGTACTCAAATTCTATTAAATTGTGGGAATAACCTTACGGAGCGGATTGCCGCCTGTTGGTGAATAACCCTTTGTATTAATTTCCTTCACCTTTTGTTAATCAAACCTGCTACGGTAAGGGATATTATTTTCTTTCATACTCCTAAATCGAAATTTATTATGGAACTATTGCTTCTATAATTCCTGAAAATATTATATGTTCCATAATAGTTGAACTTCATTATTTCAACTGAACCTTCCTATTTACGTGAACCTTTCTATTGAATTTTAACCGTTATTCTGAACTGTGGATCTTGAATATCATTTTTAAATTTCACTCCACATCATGTTGACAATTTGGACATTATTTGAATCTGTACAAAGTAAACTTCCGATACTTATTGTTATCCTATTTCTTCTGTTCATCATTTATATCATTCTAATCATCCAAAAATCAAGCTGTTGTGAATATCTGTGGCCGGGGGCACAGATGTGATATATTTGTTGAACAGATGATAGGTTAAAGGCGATATAATAGGTTAAAGGCGATACATCTGTTCGGTGTCTTTTATGGCACGTGGTGAATGTTCTCTTTGGCCCGTAGTGCAAAGATGAACTGTTGTTTGGTATGATTATGACCAAAGGCTGAATCTGGTATAATCATGACCGTTGGTGTTATATTGAATATCTTTGGCCCGTAGTACAAAGATGAACTGTTGATGTGCATGATTATGATCAGGAACTGTGAATTTGTATTATCTTGACTAATGATATTTCAGATGATAAAAGTTGATGATGTTTTTCCTAAAAAGAGAACCGAGTGGACATTATAGTCTGCATTATTCTTCTAATAGATTACTCATTCCGCTGCTATTATTGATCTGAACGTTGTTTAAGAATTTAACTGCAGTTTTTGATATAAACCTTGTAGTCTATTGTATTCTATCAAGAACTCAATTGTTGAAGACTAATGATAATTTATTCATCATTATCTTAGTCATGATATTCTTTACTGGGCTATTTGAGCTCACCCTTTCTTTTGTTCCATTGTTTTTCAACAGGAGATGGAAACATAACAGGGTCTAGCCGGGGAATGGAGTGAGGGTCCGAGGAATAGTTATCATAGTTTTCACGTTTTGTAAAATAGTGTGGCAATAATAGTGAAGACTTAGTTGTGTATTATTATACACTGTATTGTTGTACGTTGTGCTTTGTTGTAATAATTTTGTTGTAGTATTTTGACGACTCAAGTTTGGGCTGTGTGGGCCCAGATTTGGGGGCGTCACAGTTGGCATCAGAGCTTAGGGATATGGTCTTTAATGGAGATCTGGGGTAGAACTAGGAGGGGAGAGACGAATAGAATCAGTCACTAGTGTGTCCTACCTAAAATAGATTTTATTATCTAATGAGTCGATTTGAATGTAGGAACATGAAGTGATGAGTCAGTTTATTTGAACTAACATTTATTTTGTGACCACAGTTTAGTATGGCATCTGGAAATCAAGAGGTTAACTATGGAATGCCTGAAGCAAATGTAGCCGAGAATCAAGAGGCCCCAAACAATCCTCCTGCCAACTCAGGAAATAATGTTCCTGATAACATGATGAACGATGGATTCTTTAGGAATTTCATGCAGTTCATACAGAATCAAGGAAGAGGAAATCCAGTCAATAATAACGGTAGAAACGCTGGCAATTTGAGGATGGTCACTGTTAAGCAATTTAAAGAATTAGGACCACCTGAATTCCACGGGAAGCCTGACCCACTCAAAGCGGAGGCATGGCTGAAGCAGACGACAAAAATACTTGATGTCTTATAATGCGCTGATGATCAGAAGGTGCCATTTGCCACTTTTATGTTACGAGGTGAGGCAGACCATTGGTGGGAAGCGGTAAAACGTATCCAACCTTCAGCACTCGAAATGTCTTGGACAGAATTCGAAGAACTGTTTAACGAGAAGTACTTCCCAGAAAGCATCCGCCATATGAAGGAAGTGGAATTCATTAAGCTGGAGCAGGGAAACATGACAGTCTCCCAATATGAAGCTAAGTTTGCCGAGTTATCTCGCTTTGCCACCCATCTTGTGGATGACGAAGCACGAATGAGTCGGATGTTCCTAAGAGGTTTGAGATTCAAAATTCGTCAACAACTTAGCTCTCATAAATTTAGTTTGTATTCAGATGTTGTGGATAGGGCTCAAAGGGTGGAGCAAACAGATGAAACATTGCAGCCAAGAGTTAATGATCAGCATAGAGAAAGGAGTGACAACAACCACAGGAACGAGAACCATCGAGGAGGTAACCAACACTTCGGTGGTAATTCCATACCAAATAACAGAAGAGGAGAATCTAGTGGGAACAATTTCAAAAGAAAGAGATTCCATAATAATTATGGAAGGGCACCAGCACCAGTACCAACACCAGCACCGACCCCAGTTTCAAGGGGAGAAGATCGACCACCAGTGAGATGCTATAGGTGTGGTCAGGAAGGTCACATCAGCCCAAACTGTACACTGCAGTCCAAAAAGTGCTACAGTTGTGGGAAAGAGGGTCATCTTGCGCGGTTTTGTCCTGCCACAAAATCAAGTCCAGCTGCAATGATGATACCAAAAGCTAGCGCGGATAAAGGAAAATCTGTAGTTCAAGGGAGAGCTTTTGTTGTGACATCCCAAATGGCACGAAACTCGAACGAGGTGATAACCGGTAAGCTATTCATAAATTCTCGTGAAGTCTACGCTTTGTTAGATACTGGCTCTACCCATTCTTTTATCTCACCTGCATGTGCTCAGCGTTTAAACTTAACTCCTGAAAACTTGGACTTTGACTTATCAGTTGAAACCCCATTAGGAGAAATGACCATTACATCTACTGTCTATAAATCTTGCCTAGTTCAAATCAACAACCTCACATTATCTGTTGACCTTATTTCTTTGGAGATGCGTGAATTTGATGTGATTTTAGGAATTGATTGGTTGACTACCCATCATGCTAAAATTGATTGTTTTCATAAGATTATTAGTTTTCATATTCCTAATCAACCTGTCATGCAAATTCAAGCAACTAAACCATTGAAATCTATAAATGTTATTTCTAGCCATAAAGCCATTCGTTTATTGAAAAACGGATGTCAAGCCTTTTTAGCTCATGTCACTGATTTGAACAAAAATACGTCAAACTTGAATGATATTCCCATTGTTAATGAGTTTCCTGACGTTTTTCCTGAAGAACTTCCTGGCTTACCCCCAAACCGTGAAATTGATTTTTATATTGATCTTGAACCCGGTACCAAGCCCATTTCCAAAGCTCCCTACCGAATGGCCCCCATTGAACTTCAAGAGTTAAAAGTCCAACTACAGGAATTGTTGGATACCGGTTTCATTCGTCCGAGTGCATCACCTTGGGGTGCTCCTGTTCTATTTGTGAAGAAGAAAGACGGGAGTATGAGATTGTGCATTGACTACCGAGAATTGAACCATGTCACCATCAAGAACAGGTACCCGTTACCTCGGATTGATGACATGTTTGATCAATTGCAAGGCGCTCAACATTTCTCAAAGATTGATCTCCGTTCTGGATATCATCAGTTAAAGGTTAAAGCTGAGGACATTCCAAAGACTGCTTTCAGAACTCGTTATGGGCATTATGAGTTCTTAGTCATGCCTTTTGGACTAACTAATGCTCCTGCAGCTTTCATGGACATGATGAACCGGATATTCAAGGAACATTTGGATCATTTTGTGGTTGTCTTTATTGATGACATCCTCATATACTCCAAGAGTCGCGAGGATCATGAACAACACCTGAGATTGATACTACAAAAGCTCCGTGAAAATAAATTATATGCCAAGTTGAAGAAATGTGAGTTCTGGCTTGAGGAGGTCGCGTTTCTTGGGCATGTGATTTCTAGTCAAGGAATATCAGTCGATCCTGCGAAGATTGAAACGGTACTAAATTGGGAACAACCCAAAACAGTAACCGAAGTCCGAAGTTTTCTGGGTCTAGCTGGTTATTATCGGAGATTCGTAGAAGGATTTTCTCGAATCGCCACTCCATTAACGCAGCTTACTCGGAAAAGCACAAAATTCATATGGAGCGAGGAATGCGAGAAAAGTTTCCAAGAACTCAAGAAGAGACTGGTTTCAGCTCCTGTTCTGACCATACCATCAGGATCAGGAGAATTTGTTATCTACAGCGATGCTTCTGGCAAAGGTCTAGGCTGTGTCCTTATGCAACATGGAAAGGTTATAGCCTACGCCTCTCGACAACTCAAAGATTATGAGAAAAATTATCCTACTCATGATCTAGAGTTGGCAGCAGTCGTTTTCGCGTTGAAGATCTGGAGACACTACTTGTACGGAGAAAAAGTGGATATCTATACGGATCATAAAAGTCTCAAGTATTTCTTCACCCAGAAGGAACTCAACATGCGACAACGACGTTGGCTTGAGCTGTTAAAGGATTATGACCACACAATCCAGTATCACCCGGGAAAGGCGAACGTTGTAGCTGACGCTTTGAGCAGAAAATCTTATGCAAGTACAAGTGCACTGCTGACAACACAAAAGTGTATTTTGTACGACTTGCAAAAGATGGAGATAGAGCTAAAGACACCAGGGACCCACTCGAAGATTGCTCACGTGCGAGTAGAACCAACTTTAATCGATAAAATTAAAGCTGCTCAAGCTACCGATCCGGAACTGATAAACATGATAAAGAAAGTACAAGAAGGTGCCATTTCCGAAGCAAGAATCGACGAGAAAGGAATACTTCGAGTCAACTCTCGACTCTGTGTTCCTAACGATCCTGAATTAAAGCATAAAATCATGATGGAGGCACACAACACGCCGTTTGCAATCCACCCAGGAGGTACCAAGATGTATCGAGATCTTCGACATACATTTTGGTGGAACAATATGAAAAGAGAGATTGCGGAGTTTATCTCAAGGTGCCTAACTTGTCAACGTGTCAAGGCAGAGCATCAAGTTCCTAAAGGTCCATTACAATCACTTGAAGTTCCCGAATGGAAGTGGGAACACATCAATATGGACTTCGTGACGGGTCTTCCAAAAGTTTCTCAAGGCTTAGATGCAATTTGGGTGATCGTAGATAGATTGACCAAATCTGCTCATTTCTTGCCTATACGAGAAAACTTTTCACTTGAACGTCTTGCCGGTATGTACATAAATGAGATCGTGAGATTGCATGGCATGCCAGTTTCCATAGTTTCTGATCGAGATCCTAGATTCACTTCACGCTTTTGGATCAGTCTACAAAAAGCTATGGGCACTGAACTACGTTTTAGTTCTGCATACCATCCTCAAACGGACGGACAATCGGAAAGGACGATCCAGACCCTCGAAGATCTTTTGAGACTTTGTGTATTAGACTTCAAAGGAAGTTGGGATAAGTACTTGCCGTTGGTGGAATTTTCTTACAACAACAGTTACCAAGCAAGCATAGGCATGGCTCCATTCGAGGCATTGTATGGAAGGAAGTGTCGCTCTCCAATATGTTGGAATGAGGTAGGAGAAGCAAAATTGTTGGGACCCGAGTTGGTACGCTTGACGACCGAAAAGATCCAAATGATCCGACAACGAATACAGACCGCACAAGAACGACAAAAGAGTTATGCTGATCTTCATCGGAGAGACGAAAGTTTCAACGTCGGAGATCATGTATTCTTACGTGTTTCTCCATGGAAAGGGGTTACGAGATTCGGAAAGAGAGGAAAGCTCAACCCTCGATTTATTGGCCCATTTGAAATCCTCGATCGAATAGGAACCGTAGCCTACAGACTAGCCCTACCACCAAGTATGTCTCGCATCCATAACGTTTTTCACATATCTATGTTACGTAAATATGTGAAGGACCCAAACCACGTCATTGAGTTAGAACCAGACGTTATAGCAGAGGATTTAACATACGAGGAGGTACCTGTTAAGATCCTGGATAAGAAGGAGCAGATCCTACGCTCAAAGGTTATACCTCAAGTTAAGGTTTTATGGAGGAACCAAGATACTGAGGAAATGACCTGGGAGCTAGAATCTGAGATGAAATCTAAGTATCCTTACCTTTTCGATATGTCAGGTACGTCAATTTCGGGGACGAAATTTCATAAGGAGGGGAGGTTGTAAGACCCCGAATTTTATGAAATACAAAATTTAATTTTTCTTCATATATATTTTTTTTGAAACAGTAAGTGGTTAAATTAACAAAATTGAAAGTTAAGGATGTTATGTGCAAATTTTATTTTGTCGGACAATATTCGCTTTGTCGGGGAATATTCGTTTGGTCGGGGAATATTCGTGCCGTACGACGGCGCCGAAATAATAAATTATTGGTGGACCCCACAACGGAATATTTGTCGGATATAGAAAACGACAGAAGTAACCTTTTTAAATAAAAATAGTCAACGGAACTGTTAAAATACCGGTGATAAAAGAATAGTAGCATACGGTAGTTTATGGTATTTTCTGTAGCACACGGTACTCTACAGTAACACACGGTATTGCATAGTGTCTCATATTATTGGTCTGATAATTGACACCGTAACTGTTACGCATCATTTCATCGATAATTGTCACTGCATAATATTTTATATTATCAATTCAATAATTGTTGTTACACAGTATTTTGCATTATTGATTTAATAATTGTCATTACACTGTATTTTATATCATTGAGTCAATAATTGTTGTTGCACTGTTTTTAAAATTATTGAACCTAATAATTGTCACAGTAACATATGCACAGTAATTCACATTATTGAATCAATAATTGTCATTACACAGTAACGTATGCTTTATTTTACATTATTGTTATCTCTATTATGATGTTATTTAAACAGTTGTATTTCATTAATTTATTGACTTGATATCTAAGAGCTAACTATACTGTATTTATAACAATTAGTCATAATAATTGAATTGATAAAGTTATTTGTTTATAATATAAAGTTAGGTGATTATTAGGTGATATGAAATGAATGGTGTAGATTAAAGTTGAATAATTGAATTGATTTGTTTATAATATAAAGTTAGGTGATTATTAGGTAATATGAAATGAATGGTGTAGATTAAAGTGTGAATTATTGTTGAATAATTAAATTGATTTGTTTATAATATAAAGTTAGGTGATTATTAGGTGATATGAAATGAATGGTGTAGATTAAAGATAATATAATATTTGAAATGGATGGTGTAGATTAAAAGATGATCTTTAAATGAATGGTTTAGATTAAATGAATGATGAGATTTTTGGCTATTAATAGAAGCCTTAACTTAAGGATTTTTCATAAACTTCCTTACTTGTTCTTTCTTTCTCTCTCTAAATACTTCTTGTGAAAGTTCTCTCTAAGTGTGTTTAAGTCATCTTGAGTATTTGTGAAGATCTATAAGTATACGTGTACTGTTCAAGTTAATCAACCTCATTTAAATCAATATCCAGTCACGTGTTACGGTAAGGGATACCATCTTTTTCATCTTCCATTATTCAAACGTACTATGGTAAGGGATTATCATTATTTGATTCTCGATAATAATATTGTTTCTTCCTTACTCATAAGACGTGCATTTTATTTCCATGTATTAAATTGTGGGAATAACCTTACGGAGCGGATTGCCGCCTGTTGGTGAATAACCTTTCGTATTCATTCATTATTAATCTTTGAGAATAACCTTACGGAGCGGATTGCCGCCTGTTTGGTGAATAACTCTTTGTACTCAAATTCTATTAAATTGTGGGAATAACCTTACGGAGCGGATTGCCGCCTGTTTGGTGAATAACTCTTTGTACTCAAATTCTATTAAATTGTGGGAATAACCTTACGGAGCGGATTGCCGCCTGTTGGTGAATAACCCTTTGTATTAATTTCCTTCACCTTTTGTTAATCAAACCTGCTACGGTAAGGGATATTATTTTCTTTCATACTCCTAAATCGAAATTTATTATGGAACTATTGCTTCTATAATTCCTGAAAATATTATATGTTCCATAATAGTTGAACTTCATTATTTCAACTGAACCTTCCTATTTACGTGAACCTTTCTATTGAATTGTAACCGTTATTCTGAACTGTGGATCTTGAATATCATTTTTAAATTTCACTCCACATCATGTTGACAATTTGGACATTATTTGAATCTGTACAAAGTAAACTTCCGATACTTATTGTTATCCTATTTCTTCTGTTCATCATTTATATCATTCTAATCATCCAAAAATCAAGCTGTTGTGAATATCTGTGGCCGGGGGCACAGATGTGATATATTTGTTGAACAGATGATAGGTTAAAGGCGATATAATAGGTTAAAGGCGATACATCTGTTCGGTGTCTTTTATGGCACGTGGTGAATGTTCTCTTTGGCCCGTAGTGCAAAGATGAACTGTTGTTTGGTATGATTATGACCAAAGGCTGAATCTGGTATAATCATGACCGTTGGTGTTATATTGAATATCTTTGGCCCGTAGTACAAAGATGAACTGTTGATGTGCATGATTATGATCAGGAACTGTGAATTTGTATTATCTTGACTAATGATATTTCAGATGATAAAAGTTGATGATGTTTTTCCTAAAAAGAGAACCGAGTGGACATTATAGTCTGCATTATTCTTCTAATAGATTACTCATTCCGCTGCTATTATTGATCTGAACGTTGTTTAAGAATTTAACTGCAGTTTTTGATATAAACCTTGTAGTCTATTGTATTCTATCAAGAACTCAATTGTTGAAGACTAATGATAATTTATTCATCATTATCTTAGTCATGATATTCTTTACTGGGCTATTTGAGCTCACCCTTTCTTTTGTTCCATTGTTTTTCAACAGGAGATGGAAACATAACAGGGTCTAGCCGGGGAATGGAGTGAGGGTCCGAGGAATAGTTATCATAGTTTTCACGTTTTGTAAAATAGTGTGGCAATAATAGTGAAGACTTAGTTGTGTATTATTATACACTGTATTGTTGTACGTTGTGCTTTGTTGTAATAATTTTGTTGTAGTATTTTGACGACTCAAGTTTGGGCTGTGTGGGCCCAGATTTGGGGGCGTCACAGTATAGTTGTACAAATACACCGTACTAATTATTAGACCAACTTTGTTAATGTTAGGTCTTTCAAAGCCAGTTAGTTAAAGCTAGGCATTAATTGTAGCTGAGCAGACAGGCAAGTTTCCTAAACCCTACTTAATTTATATTCGAGCAGGATATATTATTTTATTGTTCAAGTTCCTAACTCAAACTCAAGTTGTTACGTTTCAAGCATGCTATGGTTTAATTATGTATAATTATTCCACTTCTTTAAATTGTTGATTCGCACATAGTGCTTGTTGCATGTGTTTATCAGGTATGAAAGGCTGATCACCTTCATTACCATAAGTTTCAGTTAAATTTGTTCATGGTCATTATTGACACTCAACATTAATTAATTTAGTCATTCAATTATTGAAATTATGACTCGTACTCTTTCACAATTATTATATTGTTGAAAATTCAAAAGCTTATTCTTTCTTTCAATCATGATATATCGTTATCGTATTTAAACTTGCTGAGCAAAGTCGTTGCTCACTCTTGCTATATCATGATAACAAATTTCAGAATAATACGAATGTCCAAGGAGAGACGGAGACAGAAGCAACAGATAAGATTATAGTGTTATGCATTATAACTAAATTGTTATATGATGTAAGTAATTTTGTAAACGTTTTTATGAATCTAAAGGTATATATGTAAGTAAAGGTTAGAAACCTTGGGAAATGTTGTAGAATAAACAATTTATGTTTATATATTCCGCATTAGTTATAGAACATGTATGAAGATGATGTATCGTGACGTACCAAGTCTAGGGTTAAAGGAACCCGGATTTGGGGTCGTTACAATAATAATAATAATAATAATAATAATAATAGTAATAGTAATAGTAATAGTAATAGTAATAATAATAATAATAATAATAATAATAATAATAATAATAATAATAATAATAATAATAATAATAATAATAATAATAATAATAATAAATAAATAAATAAATAAAAAATTATTATTATTATTATCATTATTAGTATTAATAATGACAATAATAATAGTAATAATAATAATGATAATAATAATAATAATAATAATAATAATAATAATAATAATAATAATAATAATAATAATAATAATAATAATAATAATAATAATAATAATAATAACAACAATAACAATAATAATAATAATTAATAATTATTATTATTATTGTTATTGTTGTTATTATTATTATTATTATTATTATTATTATTATTATTATTATTATATTAATAATAATAGTAGTAGTAATAATAATAATAATAATAATAATAAATTGCATGTAAATAACGTGGGTCACTATTTTAGCATTGCGCTCTTTTCCTGTTTTTCGGGTATTGCGGTCGTTATGTTTCCACATGCAAATTGATTTGTATGGGAAATCACAGGGACGGTTCAGATTTATTCTAATTGATTTGTAACTTATTTTAGGTTGGAAAGAGTCTTTAGGTAATAGAGTATTTTTGGATTTTTAATTTTATTGTCGTGCCTTCAGGTACGGGCAATTACGTGTCATCTTTTTGGTGTTTTTGCGGGTTATATCTAGAGCAACTATTGTAGTAGGCTCTGACTCATAGTATGATAATCTTTTGTCCAATTTCAAGAAAAAAATATAGAGAAAAAAATATTATGCCGATGCGATTTAGTTGGTGTTATGACAATATTTTTTTGTTTGGACTTAGAGGACTCATTTTATACTTTTGGGTATATATGCAAAAGCCTTTCTTTTAGATTTTTACATCTTTTTTTTTCTTTATTGGATCCCACCAAATGACTTACAGTACTACCATTTTTTCACAGGAAATACTGTTCATATATTGATCGATGGTTGGATATACTGGAGGCAAATAAATGTTGTCAAACTTCTCATTCCGTTTTGTCAAAATAAAGGAAAGGTGTGTGAGATACCCGAAAATACTTTATTACACAAATTTGAGCCCGTTATCGTCAATCAATTAATTGCTCAAACCTGTCAATAACTAATTTTAAGTTGAAAATGAGTAGCACGCTAATGTGTGTTTAAAAAAAACTATGATTGAATTGAGTATCAATCTTTTTGTAGTAATGGTTGGACTTTCAGTTCTATTATGAAACTGAGAATCCACAAAAGTTTTAAATTTTTCAATCTAAAAATATTGAATACAATACTCAACTGTTATATTAGTTACACTGTGCCTTCAGGCACGGGTTATCCCTAGTTATATATATAGCTGGCTGAACTGGCTATATTATAATTATATGACTTATAAATTAAAATATAATATAAAGGGTACTAAAAAGAATATTGATGCAATAACAATGTTTATTTGTAATAATAATAATAATAATAATAATAATAACTTTCTTTTAAAAGGACAGCAGATGGATGAATATTTCAAATAACTACTAATCAACAACTAACAATCTTGAAAAATAGATTAAGTAATTTAACACAATAGGGGTATAATGGACATTTTAAATATTTTGACCAACTTAAGAAAAATAACTTATAAATCTTACTAAAATAAGTAGGTAATGCTTGCTTATTTTTTTTGTTTATTAATAAGTCCACTTATAAATAATAAAAAAAGTTATTTCCGAGCGTTTTTTCTTTCAAAATGACTTATAAGTTAACTTGATCAACTTATAAATAGTTCCAGACACGCCCATGACTGAATTTCATGTGTATTATATATATAGCTTGCTGAACTGGCTAGATTTGTTATATTTGATTAATTATTTTTTTTCTTTGTAATATTCGGCCATTGTGGTCTGTGGGTGTGTAGAAGAATATTAATTGTAGGATCATTGGGTGTGACATTCACAACAGAAAAATTCGAAAATACTCCTTGGAGCTCCTCGATATATAATTTAATATTTTAGAAAAACAGCAATAGAAATCTTTTTGTGAAAAATAAGTTTAAAGTCTTTGGGGTGGTGGATGCAAGTAATGTAAACAATGGGGGTGGTCAAACCGTAATTACCTGTTTTTGAATAAACAATGATCAGAATGAAACGATGGCGATACAAATGAATATTAAATAAATAAAAGAAACAGAGATGTTAAATTCTTCGTACAACCACCTTCATGACATAGGGGATCGTATTCAATGATGTAGGGAAAATATGATCACTAGAAAGAAAATATCAAAGTACATAACTTGTAGTTTTTGCCTGCCGACTAAACAATGGGGAGAGTATTAAACATCTTCCCATCCAACGCTGTATGTAGTTGACAAATATCACATTCAATGCAATATATGTTATGCTAAGCTATCACTTGCTCCCATTAGCTGGATACCTAAGAGGGGTATGTGTTCATATCTGTTATGCCAAGTCATCTATTACTCTCATTAGCTGGATACTGAAGGGGTATGTACGTCTCCATATTTTAAGCTGGACAAAAAATTTAACTCACCTCCCTCAAAAAGAGGATCAAAGGAGTTTGAGGTGAAAAGAGTATAAACGTGCATCCCATGCCTAATCAACAGTTTGTTGAACTTATTGCTACTCCAGTAAAAATTTCTAACCAGAGTTTATTTTTCTTCAAAAAAATAGCTGCATATTGTGGCAATATATAACACCAAGCAAGCGTTTTCTGAACTTAAATGCACCTTCCAAAATGTATATTCGGCAAGCCTTGTAATAACAGTAATACAAGAGAAACTGACGCAGAATCGCCATTACTCTACATATAATGCAGATAATCCTTTTGGTCATACAATAAAATCTATGTTGGCAATGGACCAGTCAAACGCCAGCAAATCAACTACGTCCTCGCCTTTCTTTGAGCTCAGGGTCCCTTCAGACAGAAATTCAGTCACAACAGGATGGTTTAGTTAAAAATTGAATACAAACTTATGATAGATTGGTGCAGGGCTGGTCATACCTCTTGATGTGATCAAGAATGAGGAGCCTTGGTCCGGGAGGGATTCTCACATCTCGAAGAGCACTGATTTGTGTAAAGCAAATGAAAGGTCATGAGAAAACAAGAAAACACACATCAGCTCATAATTACAATAAACGTCTAAAACAAATTAGTCAAGTCCAACTACTTGCCTATCGGTAAGCAAAGGCAAAGTATTGTCTGTTAACAAGCCTCTCTTAAAAGCTTTCTCGTAATTCTGTAGGCCAAGGCTTGTCAACATGCTTCTAGTTTTGTTATAGAGCACATCTTCAACTGGGGGACGGTTAAACTTCTGCCCTATCTGCATCACCACATGGAAAGTATTTTTAGCACCAGAACACCAACAGGAACATAGTTACAGTTTCAGTTAAACATTTCCAAATACCTTAAGTATTACAGCACGTGAATGGTGAACACGTGTACTCATGTAATTATATGTCACATCTCCTAAACTAACCCAGTATGAAAGGTTAGATTGCAAAGTATTATTTCTGTGAAGCAAACAAGCTCCATTCACTTTTAATTTCTTGGGAAGAGTCCAACTCTATTGGAGTGCAGACTAAAGTCAAGTAAATCCTAAGTTATAAGAATTAAGATAATTCATTCGTGGGTTCACGGAAGATGCCAGTAAAATGTACATTGAACACTTGATAGTACCATGTAGGAACAGACCCAAATAGGGGCAAGGGGGGTCAATTGACCACCCATAATTTTTTGCAAAATTTTCCTATATACAAGTTATTTTGTAACTAAATTTTTTTTACCTACATTTAACTCCCCCCATTAAAAAGGGTTATATTTAATAAAATTTTGTTTTAAAGAAAGAATCTCAATATTTTTTTGTATAGTAGTATAAAATGAGACCATGTCCTTAACTTTATCGTCACAATTTCATTATCATGTCATTACTTAAACCCTCGATCCATTACGGGGCAAACATGGAGAAAAAATATATCCTCAAACATACAAATCTTGTAAATGAGACTACATCTGCGAAACGAATGAAGTAATTTTCCAAATTGTAATGTTAATTTGACAACTAAACCTAAACTAAATAGAAGATAATCAAAATCTATCGGCTCTCCCACTCTATCTTTGCTTCAAGTTTTAACTTAGGTCCATTGTCAGTCTCCAAACAAATTTTACTTTCTTATTGTAACTTATTCCATCTCAAGCCTCTAAAAAGTCAGAAACTCAAAAGGTAATTAAACCCTAAGGTATCCAATACATTAAGAAGAATGTATTTGATACAAATTAAAGAAGGTGATTCAAAAACAATTTCAACAAGTCTCAAATAATGAGACAGAAATGAACTTATAAGCATAGTAACAAGCTGCTAATAGAGTAATAAACAATAACCTGTGATGGTGTCAACCAATTGTTATAAACATTTATATATAAACAATAACCCGTGATGGTGTCAACCAATTGTAATAATGAAAATCATTTAGATGCACCTATCATAAAAAAACAATAAACATCAGATACCTCAAATCTTACTACCAAATTTGGGAGCCATAGCATTATTCTTGCTATTAACATGCTACTTTCAGTTATTATAAACACAGATTTGTAGTCAAATTGGGCAGGTCGTAACTCTAGGTAATTGACACAGCTCCATTTGTGTGTTTCTGGGTCTTGGTGGGCTTTTTAGACACTGGATAAAGATTGTCATTGTGGAATAAGTGAGAATTTCACTAGTTCTTCTACAACTGCGAGTGAAATCAGGTGTCCAAAATATATGCATATGATTTTATTAAAAGTGAGAAGCATCAACTACCCCAAATGATGAAGTTTGTACCTTTGGTTTCAATTGCTTCTGTGTACCTTTACATTGCGAATTCCAAATATTTCCACATCTATGATTACATATACCACTTTAAAAAGGGTATTTATTATAATACAAATTATACCTAGATACTCCAAATTCATGCCATTGGATATTAACCATACATCACGCAGATGGCTATGTACATTCTATCACTTGCTAGCATGCATTGCAGTTACAAATACTCGCCATCAGAAGAAACATGTGGTTGAAGTTAAATTTCTACTAACTCAACAAAACACACATAATAACTACAAACTGAGGATGGTTTTTCTCCCATCCAAATAATTACCTTGAAAATTCCACCCTGGATAAGTGCAAAGAAAAGGCCAGACGTGACTACGTTTGCAGCCTGATTAGGACCACCCAATCCACTCACCAATGAAAACATGGCTCCAGAACCAAAAGCTGCCACCATACTACAATGATATAAATTCATAATCTTAGACGGGCGCACATGTAGATTACTAAGGATATGCCGATAGGATAAAAAATAACTCACAAATTTTAACCAACAAGATACAGAAGTAGATTCTACCAAATATTATGGATTGTTAACCTGGATCACGTCATTATTTTCTAATTAAAGTCAGCCCCGTATGGGTGAAGTTAGGGGTGTTCATCGGTTTTTAACCGAATCGGAACCGAAAAAACCGAACCGAAAATACCGCTAAACCAAGAACCGGTACCGGTACCGAATTATCGGTTCGGTACCGGTTCGGTACAAAATCGGTTCGGTTTTTTCGGTTCGGTTTTTCGGTAAAACCGCATATATTATATATAAATAAAATTTATAAATAATAATTAAAAATTACCTATTTTTAAATAATAATAATTTATAAATAATAATTATTATTTAATTCATTTTTATAATAATTATTATTTATAAATAATAACAATTATTTATTTCGGTTTTTTCGGTATACCGAAATGTACCGAATTTACAAAAACCCAAAACCGTTACCGGTACCGATTATTACAAAAAAACCGAAAAAACCGAACCGAAAAAAACCGGTACCGCCGGTACCGGTTTCCAAACCGAAAAAACCGATTCCAATGGACACCCCTAGGTGAAGTTTGAGCTATGTCCAATAATAGTGATCCTTTGTTATGCATTAGGCAAACTTAGTCGCAAATTCTTGACTTAGTGCTACAATCTTTGTCTGTTTCGTCACTTCTTTCAGTAATGGATATTTAAATATCTCCAAGAACAGCTAAGTATGAAGAAAACTCAACTATGTCAACTCAAATTTTATAAACACGCATATTCCCCTCAAATATGCTGAATATATAGAGTAATTTACTGAAATCTTGAAGCATCTAACATAGCCTGACTTGAAAACAAATAATAGATAAGCTATATAATCGACCAACGTTCGTTTTGCTTAATATTAATATTCAATGACGCATGAGCAGCACGAAGATCACCTTTAGAGAACATTTAAGACATATATATAGGAAATTGGACAATAACAGGAACTTATCCAGCATCAAATATCATACTTATGAAAGCACATTCTAGTATCTAAAACATATTCTGGAGCATGACATGACTCTATTGAGCTTTCAAAAAAACTGAAAATAACATAATGCTACAAACTTTATCACTGCACAATTATCAGCCCAGATTCATAATGGCAAAGCTATGAAAAAGTTAGTAATCAAGTAACCAAAGGAAGTAGATCAAACCCCAAGTAGGCTTCTTCAGCAAAATGAGCATTCACCAAACTAACAATCTCTACCTTTTGACAACAAAAAGAAGAATAATATCTATCTAATAATGAGGATATTTTAAATCAAAGGCGGAGGGTGAGGAAATATTTTGTGGGAAAGGGGGCAGCAAAAGCTATTAGAGCGTTTTTGCAGAAAGCTTACTTGGATTGAATATCCTCCTTGCCTCGTATTCTTTTCATGACACAAGTTATGCCAGCATTAACACCCGTCATCACAGCAAAATTACGGGATTGTATCAAAGGACCCCCTGAAAGAGCCTGTAAGCATATCAAACCACTTATTAGAAAACAGAGAAATTTTTTACAAAGTTACTTACAGTTCCGGTATATGGAAAAGGTGCAAATAATGGCAGAATTTGGTGCCATATAATTGAAAGGGAAATGATACAAAATGCGAAGTTATTTATCGATTTTTTTTGTTACCAGTTATGTAGACAAGTATTATTAGTAACTTTTTTAAAGAGAGATATAATATGGTGGGTCACGATTGTTATCCTAACCAATCCCATGTATTTCACAATTGTAATTCAGCAAAAACACTCTAGCAATATGTAGCATGACTCTGATTGGAATGGGATAACTTACTTCCACATTTCCTCTTACATTCTCGACTCTCCTATATGTTATCGTAAATCCATAACTTTGAACAGTAAAATCAAAAGTTCCTGGTCCAAATGTAATTCCAGACAAAAGAACTTGATAGGGAAATAAGTCTTGTATCCCGCAAACATTATTTAACTCTCAGCAGGCACAATTTTGCTTAATTATGTCCATATTGATTCTTGAATTCTGATTGCCATATATGGTTACCAGTGTTTAAGCCAAATCTACATAAGCACCGTATGACCGATTTTCTTTTATCTAATATACCAACACAATAACCCAAAAGATAATAGAGCAGGAAATATAAAGGTTGAACTGGGTATTTTATCTCTCTCTCGTTCTCTTTTATAAAATCTACTGAAGATTGTTCTATAGCCTCTAGGCTCTAGGTATTAATATACTTAATACTGTAGTAAAACAGAACAACGAAACCAAAAATCCTAAACGCATAAACAGCATAGGAAAGTGGAGAGGGATTAAACCCGGGCTTGCTGCAGTGAAGCCATGGCTTGGGGATTGAGGGCGGTGTTAGGTGGAGGAGGGGAAAAACCGGAGGAGATGTCGCCGGTAAGTGTCCCCATAAAGCCACCGATGGCGGCGCCCTGGACGGCGCTGGTGGCGGTGACAACAGCGGTTTCAACGGGCAAAGACTGTTTCTCCAGCCAGACCTTAAACCCAGTCTCCAACTCTTTGAACTTGGCTTGAATTAGAGCTATTGGGTTCTGACCCGTAGTCCCCTTCGTCATCTCCACCGTCACTACTCCTTGCTTTCCGTCCCCCATTCTCTCTCCTATTTCTTCTTCCTTCAATTTGGAAACCTCAGCTGTGTATGAAGGGGAGACCTCGGTTGTGTATGAGGGAAGAAGTGTCGAGTTGGGATGGATAAAATATTGTTTTCCCCGTTTTACCCTCTAACATCATCCGGTGCAGCAGCTGGATACCCGAGGGTGCCAAATTGTGATGTCTAGGGCTAACTACATTTGTTTCTTTCTTAATTTACATTTATTTTTTTACTAATTTTCTGGACACACTTATCGTGTGTTGTTAATTTTTTTAACATAATAATTAAAAAAAATTATATATATATATATATGAGTAAAAAGTGGGGGCATATATGAGTATGACCACCCTTTCTCCTTATGGAACATATTTTTATTAAATTTATTGTTAGTTTTTAGAGTTAAAATTTGATAAATTGATAGTGTATAAATGAACGATGTAATTATTATGTTATCTTATTAAATATAAGATTTAATAATGTCCGACATAAATACTTTTTTAATAAATTTTAAGATTTTAATATCACTTGTGTATGCACTTATAGTGCTTGAAATTCCAATTCTAATTGTTAAGGAATATGTATTAGTTAATTTATATTATATTGGTGAATATCAATTTTTTGATATATATATATCCATTTTTTTATTTTTTTTATAAAAAATAACTTATAAAATAACTTGTCAAATTATAATTAATTGATAATTCATCAGATATGGATAGCTCAATAATTGTAACAAACTACAATCATGTACCTGACTTGGTTGGTTATAAGTGTTAGGCTTATTCATGTATGATGATGTATCCTTAGCTACTTATAATTTAATACATTGTTTTGTAAATTATTTTTTACATAAGTTTTTTTTTTTTTTGTAAAAAAAAGCCAATATGTATTCTTATTTTGAATAAACAATTCAAAAATATGGGAAATAAAATTATTTATAAACAAAGTATAAAATTACTATCTATGTTTTATTTATACACCTTAGATTTGAGAATTTCTAAATAATTTAAAATTTTAATGGATGAACATCGAGGATCTCTCTCTTATCGAAATGATACTTAAATTACACAAAAAATTATTAGATATTTTTGGAGTACCTGTCATGTGATATTTAACACCATTCGTGTGCTGTCATTTCAACACTTAAAGTGAGTCATTTTCACTTTAAGTACTAAAATGATAATATATAAATAGTGTAAGACAACACGTGATAGATACTCTAGGGCCACTGAATAATTATTCAAATTACACACAAGTGACATGCAGTAAAGAAACAATACTGAAAAAGAGTAATATTAAAGGTGTTAATGATATTTTCTATGTTCTACAAAGTAAAAGTTTTATTTATAATTATTTTTTAATAAAAAAATTACTATTTTAATTATTAATAATATAAAATAACATAATATTTTTAAGAATGTCATTATAATTTTATTATCATGTTACGGTTATTAATATTTATTTTAATTTAATTTAATTTAATATTTATTTTAAAAAATCAAACTCCATCTTATGGAGTATTTTAAAAAATAAAATAAATGTTAAATTTATTACCACTAATAGTTATTTATGTATCCAACAATCTGAATCATTTTTCTTATTTTAATCTTATTGGAGAAATAAGGAAATAAAAGAAGCCATTTCGCTAGTACTAGTAATATAAGCATCAGACAGGGGCTATATCTGGAAATGCAGCAAACAGGGTGAAAGGACTTACCTGACCTCAGTTGCTTTCCCCTCCTTTTTTGCTCCCTATGCCTGCTGCAATTGTGTCCGGCGGGAGTCACCTCTTAGAATTGGGTTTAGGGTTTTAAGATTTGTGTCTTATGTTTTTTTATCGGAATAGGCTAAAATGGGTAATAGCTCCCGAGAGGAATCTCCAGACTGGGTTCGGTCTTTTCAGGTGCTTTTCATAATTTATAATTAAATTTTCCATTATTTAATATATAATCTTAGTTCATTTACATGATATAAGCATCTGATTAATTGATAATTTTTCAGTTTTTCCCCTACCCTGAGCTTAGAATTTTTATTTGCAATCTCCATAAAAGTTGAGTACAATGTTGATTCTTAAGTTGAAAAACAATTTCGAGCACATAATTATCACTAAAGAAATCACAAATGTATTGATTGTAAAATGTATATGACCACTGCATTGCTAAATTTCCTAACATTTGTTTTAATGGAAACAGTGTTTGGGAATCCTAGATTATTGTTTTTAAGCTTATTATGATGTTTTGATGCAACTTATGATAAAAAGAAGGAAAAAGTTTTGATACTTGGAGTCAATGTTGTTTTCAAAAAATGTGAAATGTAGGAGTTTGGTTAATGGCTTTGAAGTACCTTGTGCTTGATTTGTTACTATGTAGTTTACTGCCATATTTATGCTAGTCCTAATGGCCAAAGTACAATATGTTAAACAGACACCAACTAAATCAGCTTTGATACTGTCATTGGATTCTGAGCCTCCTTCATCTGACAGCAAATTACGTGAGGACGAGAAAGACAACGATCATGATATTGTAGTGTCTCTACTCAATAAAACTTCATCAGCAAAATCTGCGGATAAAAAACTAAAAGCCGAGCCCATACATGAGAAAAAGAGGAGAAGGGAAAATCATGGTAAAAGCGAGGGTAGGTGCATTTCCTGATTTCCATGTTACCAGATAGTGTACAAATCATTTCATGTAACTAAGAAATTAAACTCTAGTTATTTGCTAACTTAAGAGTTTAGGTTTTTACTTTTTACCTCAGTTTGATATTCCCTTAAATACTTTGCAATATTTTTTCTTGTTTATGATACAGGGAAAAGGGGTGATGGGAAAACTGCAAAGCAAGAAACAAATGAGAAGCCAATCAAAAAGCAAGTAAGAAGCTATGCATCAAAGTATAATATTCTTTGGGTTGGTGAATTATCCTAAAGATGTAAAATTGTAGGTCTCATCATCATAAATCTTCAACGTAGCTTGCAATAACATTACTATAGATTGACGGATCAACATGCACATGGCTTCAAGAGCATTAAGCCATTAATTCTCTCTTTGTGATTAAACCATGCTCAAGATCAAATTATCATGTACTTTAAGTTATCTTATGTCTGAAATCAAACCTAGAGGTTCTCTAGGGATATATTATACAATTTCATATTAGATTGTTGATAATGCTTTTCAGCAGTTTCTTTGGGGTTAGAGGAATGGAGGAAGTAGTGTTTTTTTAAGATGCTCACGTTAAAGGGTGGTGTTACAGGTTGAACATTTGAAATTTTAAAGGGGTAGACAAGGCTAAGAAAAGAATTGGTTGGAGTTGGATTGTGTTGGTAAAGAATCATAAAACCATTAAAACAAGAGAAAGAAAAGAAAAAAATGTGTCATCTGAATACAAGAACCTAGAGCAAATACCATCAAGGTTGCTTACATGAGAGCTTTTGGTCCTATAATGCAATAAATGTTGGTATGGAATTTGCCAATGTATTTGCAACATTTTTGGGAAGAAGTGACTCATAGAATGGAAGGTAAGAGTAATTTTGATGGGATTTAGAAACTTAAATAGAAATATTACTACCAAAAAAAAAAATAGGATGGAGGTTGATTGGTCCTGATTTTAGGTACCTTATTTTAGTGGTAACTGTTGCCTTTATTATGAACATTCTGCTATATTAGCCCAAGAGGCCAAGACAGTAATACACCGTGGCAAGTTACTGAAGTTGATTTATCTTTCATTACCTAGCGATCTACTTTACTGAAGTTTACCGGTTTCTGTTACTTCATTGTTTTAACTTCTAAATATCTCTAATTTCAGTATATAAGACCGCCATATACCTGAGAATAGTAATTAAGTTATAATTTTATACGAGGATTTAAAATTTCCTATAAAGCAAGTTCCTAGTGCTCCCAACTTTGGCAATAGCTAATTGCAAGATTACACTTATTTGAACAGGAACGAAATCATTCAATTTGGATGTTGTCATCAGATTCTGAGTCTTGTCCTGAAGTTAGTCCTGTAAGGGAGAACAACGTCTACCATGAAGAATTGACGAGACAGGAAATTGCTCAATATTCAGATAAGGAGAAGGATAATGTCACAGTTCGTGAAGACAAACTTCAAGAAACTCCCAAAAAGAAGTCTCCTAAGAAGAGGAAAACTGAGGATCAGATACCCTCTAAGAACAAGAAACAAAACAGCCACGCGAAAGGAGGTATGAAGGAGCCTGGGGTGCTTATGTACGAAGTTCCTGCAATGCTTTGAAATCCAAAAGCAGTTGAGGAATGAGTCATAAACCACAAACTAATCTCAAACGACCACTTCATCGTCTTTCTTTTCAGTGATATTTTTCAGGCAATGGTTTTTCCCCCAGTAAATTGCATTTTATATTATGTTTGACTTTCTGATATGATATAGGAAATGATGGTAACATGGAGGTTCCAGAGGAAGAAATATATGCAAAGCCTGCTGGACCTTATGTGAGAAGCTTTAGTAGCTGTTAAAAGATTACTATTATACTTGCTGTTTTTTTGTTGTTGCTAAATTTACGTATTGCATTTGTGAATCCTTTCTATATATCAATTGCAGGTCTCCTCTTCAAGGTTGCCCTTGGTGCTCTCTGAAAAAGTCCAACGTTCAAAGGTAGATGCAGCCAATATATAGATCAATGTATTATGATTAGTCATTAACCTTATCTTTACATTTTAATTGTTTGCAATTCACATTGGATAATGAGTATATTCAAATACAACTTATACTGTGGCCTTACGTTCCTCGCCTCTCACTCTCTCCAGGGGTGAGAGGGACATGATATATTGTGGGGGGGGGGGGGGGGGATATTATGCTGGAATTGTATATCACTTTACTTGCTTCTGCCCCTGCTAAATAGTTACATGGATCTATCAATATTCAGGATAATTGCCAAACTAATTGTGTAGTTTTAGTTTTGCTTTATATTGATGCCCTGCTTCTGTACTATTCTTTTTCTAGTAAGTTTACCATGGTTCTATCAACTTTGTATAGGACCTTGTGTTAGTAACACTATTCTGTATTTTGCAGGCACTTGTGGAGTGTGAAGGTGAATCAATAGATTTGAGTGGTGATGTGGGTGCTGTCGGGCGCGTAGTTATTTCAGATAACCCATCAGGAAATCATGACATGTTCTTAGATTTGACAGGCAAGCCTTACTTTTCTAATAGTGCACATGGGGTTCTTGGGTTAATAATGTGTACTCAATTACTTAATTTAATCTGCACTTTTTTGGTATCTGATATAGCAATAGATCAACTCTTTCGCATGGGCGATGAAGAATGTTATCCTTGCAACAAAGTGGGTATGATGAGCTCATCTCAGCTCAACAACCTCTTTTCCTGAACTAGTTGGTGGTGAAGGCTGAAAATAAATCTCATATATAAGTGCAAAACTATAAAGTCAATAACCAAAAAATACTAAAAAGATAAAACTAAATTATATTTTAAAGGACTAAATAAATATTTTAAAATTAAAGAATAGAGAAGAATGAGATTAATAAAACAAAATACACCCTCATACAGAAACTATAGACATACAAATATAAAAAAGGTAAATAAAACAAAGAGAAAAAAAAGGTAAAAGAGAGAAACATAAAGCACAACAAAAAGGTGAAACACCCATCCGATATGCTGATTACATTCATTTGCTCCCTCTTATCAAAATCTGTGTCCTCGGTTATATTTTGTTTTTGAAGCCATTTTGTATAACTTTCTCCCAAGTAATTTGTGGCCTAATTCTCCCTCTTCTTATATCTGCCTCTTAATACAAGACTCTTCTTCTCACCAGTCACCATTGCATCTATAGGCTAATTGTGGATATATGTGCTATTGAGGAATTTTAATACATCAGAATTTATATATTCTGCTGAAATTTATTGATATGCTTAGTTTTCTATCAGTAGTTTTATTTTTATTTTTTTGTCAATCTTGGAAAGACAAGAAATTTGACACCAACGGGGGGGTGGTTGTCCAGTTGAAACTTGAGTTTGACTTCTCATTTGTGTGGCTACTTAGTACAAATTTCATATTTAATTTCTTTAATTTGGTGTATGTTTCAGGAACTATATACAAGACCACCATTGTCCCTTCTCAGACATTCTGCATTGTGCGTTATTGTCCTTCAAATTTTTATCCTAAAACTT
Source organism: Hedera helix (assembly GCA_947179155.2). NCBI lineage: Eukaryota > Viridiplantae > Streptophyta > Magnoliopsida > Apiales > Araliaceae > Hedera > Hedera helix. The sequence continues at coordinate 1,659,848 of OX359265.1, read as the reverse complement.
TGTATCCTCGAGCCATGTTTTATCTCGAATGTCTAATTGAAAACATGTCAATACCTCCCCCCCCAATATGTATGTATGTGTTTAATTGCATAGGCAACTAGCATTTAATTTCTGTAGTCAATTGCTGTGGGTTCACATAGTTCTCTTCTCATTCAGGTTAGCTTTGGTCAGTCAGAAGCAAAGGTTCGTTCCTTGTATAATGTTTACTTGTTTGTTCTTCGTTTTCGTTTTCGACTTCAACTTTCTCTTTCTTTCCCTTACTTTATAAATATACTTTCTCACCGCTTTCCTAGATGATATTGCTGCGCAATTATTTATGATTTACGGACAGGAAAATGTGGTTCAAGGTAACATTGACTCTAGTGATTCTATTGGTGGTATTTTTCCTGATAGATAGAAGCAATCGTGAATGACTTTATTCAGCTGAAACCACAGTCTAACGTTTATGAGGCGGAAACCATGGTCGAAGGTAGGGTTTTCTTTGAGTTTTCTAATGTGGTATATAATTTGGACTTTAGGAACGTCACTTATCTATATAGACATGTACTTACATTCTGTCATTCTGCATGAGTAGGAACACTGGACGGGTTCTCATTTGATTCAGAGGATGAGGCTGACAATTTGCCTAAAGCCACTGCCAATCAAAATGACAAAAATGACCAAAATGAGGGCGGTGAGGAACAACAGAATGGAAAAGGCAAAGGGAAAGCTGAGAAAAAATTGGTATGTCAAGTAACTTAATATTTATCTTGAGTGCATATTTGGTGCAACTGACTGATACTCTTTCATAGACCATGTCTTTGTCCATGGTTGCTAATTTAGGAGTTTTGGATTCAGGCTCCAGGACTCAAAAAGGGTAAATCTGCAGGAGTCAAGGCTCCAAAGAAAGTGAAAAAGAAAACTCAAGTGGCAAAGAAAACCAAGGTGAAGAAATGATTGACGAATGTATATTATGTTTCTTCATAAGTATCTTGTACCAGTTTGCAATTTCATGGGTGATTGGGGGGATGCAGAAACTTCGGAGTTTGTATTGTGGTGTAGAGCAAGAGCTATTAGTGTCCTTTTTCCTTTTCTTCCTGAAAATAGAAGAAAAGTTTGTATACAAAAAATTATTAGAGCCACTCTTGTAAGGGATCCGGTCCCAATTTTTTTTTCTGCCCTTTTTTTGTGTTGTTCCAATTAAATTCCACTAAGAACCGTAGCGCAGATAATGATACTGACTTGATTACTAGTATTTTCTTTGTAAAATGGAAAGCATAAGATTGCCTCAGGAAATTCTAATAATGAGACAAATAAATCACTAAACATTTCTAAGTTATCATCTAACATCTCAGAACTATAATAAAATTCTGCAGGTGATTTATAGGGCTGATGATCTACCATGAACTAAGCTGGAAATTCCCGGTAGGTCTACCTAAACTTGTTATCGGGAGTTCAATATATCTTTGTACGGAAGTAATTTTCTTTTATCCTATTTTTCTTGTTTCCGGGCACTAGAGGGTTTCTTTTGGCTGGACTATTACACAGATGCAAGGCTGAAGATCCACCAGCAATATCTACTATTAGCGGTGAAGAACAGGAGGACTAATAGAGGAACTGGTACGAGGATGTTTGAGGACGAAATCTGCAACCCAGAGAATTCTTTATTACTGCTCTTTTGTATTGGCGGCAAAATATAATGGAATATTCACAGGCCTTGCATGTGAAAATGCTGGTGCCATCATCAAATGCATAACTATACGCCCTTGGACAAGCTCTCTTAAAGATAGATGAATAGAAAGATGGCCGACAAGTTGCAAACTCCCCACTGCAGCGATATTGGTCCAGTCCAAATGCCTCACAGGCACTCTTGCATGCAACTACACCCTCTACCTCTCCATCTTCACCAGCCACCTGTAGTTCTTTAGGACAACCTGTTCAATTTTCAAAATTCTTTGGTCAATCAGTCCAAAAAAATTAAAAAATAAAAAATAAAAACAAAAGACTTTTGTTATATATTGCGAAAGTTTTCTGCCGAATAACAATTGCGACACATGAGATCAGATAAGATTGTAATGGTTGTCCACCAAATTACATATCTCTACTGACAAGAAGAAAGTCGATATATGAATTTGCAATATATATCATTTCCCAAAACAAAATACTTTGGTGGGATATTATAGTACATCACATCTTATGGATTGTAAATGTTTTTAAAATCTTACCAATGTTGATGTCTGTAGCACAGCCTGTGGCATTACATCCACCAAAGATACTGCGAGGTACAGTATGCATCAAATGTGCAGCCTGTTCTATCCCAAATTCGACCTGACCATCCCGGTGCACTTGTGATGCGGACGCTTTGGCCTGAGGCCAGTTCAAATCCTGTCCTCGGAAGTTGGGGTGTTCCTGCACTGGCAAGTGTACCGGACCATATTGTGTATGGACAGTAGTTGGTTATGGTGAATGTGCAGGGCCCATAACAAAAGAAGAAAGAAATGAGCAGAAATAAACTGGTTGTGAGCTTTTGAGATGGTCAGCATATTATTAAGACAAAGTGGTTTGTGTCCTGTTCCTGTTGTTCAAGCCTCGAGGGGGATGTCCTTGCAGGGAATGGTTTATCTTCATATATTTATATACTAGGGATAACCCGTGCCTGAAGGCACAGTGTAATTAATATAACAGTTGAGTATTGTATTCAATATTTTTAGATTGAAAAATCTAAAACTGTTGTGGACTCTCAGTTTCATAATAGAACTGAAAGTCCAACCATTAATACAAAAAGATTGATATTCAATTCAGTCATAGTTTCTTTTTTAAACAAACATTAGCGTGCTACTCATTCCCAACTTAAAATTAGTTATTGACAGGTTTGAGCAATTAATTGATTGACGATAACGGGCTCAAATTTGTGTAATAAAATATTTTCAGGTATCTCACACACCTTTCCTTTATTTTGACAAAACAGAATGAGAAGTTTGGCAGCATTTATTTGCCTTCAGTATCTCCAACCATTTATCAATATATGAACAGTATTTCCTATGAAAAAAGTATAGTACTGTAAGTCATTTGGTGCGATCCAATAAAGGAAAAAAAAGATATAAAAATCTAAAAGAAAGGTTTTTGCATATATACTCAAAAGTATAAAATGAGCCCTCTAAGTTCAAACAAAAAAATATTATCATAACACCAACTAAATCGCATCGCCATAATATTTTTTTCTCTATATTTTTTCTTGAAATTGGACAAAAGATTATCATACCATGAGTCAGAGCCTACTACAATAGTTGCTCTCGATATAGCCCGCAAAAACACCAAAGAGATGACACGTAATTGCTCATACCTGAAGGCACGACAATAAAATTAAAAATCCAAAAATACTCTATTACTTAAAGAATCTTTACAACCTAAAATAAGTTACAAATCAATTAGAATAAATCTGAATCGTCCCTGTGATTTCTCACACAAATCAATTTGCATGTGGTAACATAACGACCGCAATACCCAAAAAACAGGAAAAGAGCGTCTATACTAAAATAGTGACCCACGTTATTTACATGCAATTTATTATTATAATTATTATTATTACTATTATTATTATTATTATTATTATTACTATTATTATTATTATTGTTATTACTATTTTTTTTGTTATTATAATTATTATAATTGTTATTATTATTACTATTATTATTATTATTATTATTATTATTATTATTACTATTACTATTACTATTTAATTATTATTATTATTATTATTATTATTATTATTATTATTATTATTATTATTATTATTATTATTATTATTATTACTATTACTATTACTATTACTGTTGTTGTTGTTATTATTATTATTATTATTATTATTATTACTACTACTACTACTACTACTATTATTTTAATTATTATTGTTATTATTATTACTATTATTATAATAATAATAATAATTATTATTATTATTATTATTTCTATTATTATACTTATTATTGTTGTTATTATTATTATTATTATTATTATTATTATTATTATTATTGTTGTTACTATTACTATTTTTCTTATTATTATTATTATTATTATTATTATTATTATCACAATTATTATAATTATTATTACTATTATTATAATTATTATTGTTGTTATTATTATTATTAGTATTATTATTATTATTATTATTATTATTACTATTATTATAATAATTATTGTTATTATTATTATTATTAGTATTAGTATTATTATTATTATTATTATTATTATTATTATTATTTGTTTTATTATTATTATTATTATTATTATTATTATAGTGTAATGGTAAATTTGATTTGAGAGGGAAATGTGAGTGGATAGGTTTTAAAAAAAAAAAAGATGTTGAATTTTGGGGGGAAATGAGTTGTAAATTAGTGACCGTTGGATGTTGAAACCCTAAACGATTTTAGACTGTTGGATGTTGAAGTCTAAATTAATTTGAGACCATTGAATGTTGAAACGTTGGGATTTGAGCTGCTCTGTTTTATTATATATGTGACGACCCCAAATCCAGGTTCTTTAACCTCGGGTTTGGTTCTCACTGTACAATACATAACAACAATGAAATACATATATTGTATTCAAACTTCGCGGAATAATACAAAAGGTTCCTTAATCAAAAGGCTACACTTCCCAAGGTCTATTACCTTAATCTTAACATTACATATCTTAAGGGAAATACAAAAGATTTACAACAGTAATTACATAACAGTAATATAAACTAACATGCAATTACTAAAACTAAACATTCGCTTTCCCCTTGCCTTTGTCCGATTTAGAGCTTTCGGGAATGGCTGAAATATAGTCATGATATAGCAAGAATGAGCAACTAAATGGCTCAGCAAGTTTATAAACAGCAATCATACGATATATCATGATGAAAGGAAATAACTTCAAGGTTTCAACAATAGCAATTGTGAAGGATAACAAGAATCAATGTTCAATAAAAGAAGGAATTGACTCTTTACTGCTGAGTGGTCCTTAATGACCATGAACTGCTACTAAGGTAAAACAGACATACAATGTCTGACTCCTTGTTAAAAATAACGGGACACTTGAGGGGATCAGTCCTCTCATGTCCTATGTATATGCATCACATTTAGTTTTCTTGCGCGCTGTCGGGTCTCTGACAAATAAAAATCCCCTTTAACTAGGGTTGTTCTATCTCAGTCTTACTGTAAGAATCCGCACCAGCCAATGGTTTGGATAAGCTTTTATAATATTCAACTAAATGAATTTAACATGCATTTGTCTAGCCGAAACAATTAGCTTAGACGTTCTTAAACAGTTTGCAAAAGCACTATGTGCGAATACAATAATAAATAACGATGTGAAGTAATTTTCGATAATTAATTCACTTAAAGGTCTGTCAAATATCTACGAGTGTAGATATTTGCTCAACAATAATTGAATTGCTCAAAGTAATTAAAGTTGAATAATAATTGCAACAATAAGTACAAGTTAAGGGTAGAAGACTTGCCTCGTGCGTCGTTTACTGCTAACCAACTTAATTTAACAATCCTTGAACGGACCTAACAATTAAATCAGTTTGATCTTAAATTAGTATCTTATACTTGTAAGTATAATGACCTTTATAAACCTTACGAACCACATAATCATATAATTATGGGTATATAAACACATAGGAAACATTATCATTAATTACTTGATAATATTTCAAACACAAAAAAAACCTATATTAATTATTTAATATAGTTCATACACTTATATAATATTATTAACAATTTAATAATATTTTATTAGTCTTGTAGTATTATTAATCGTTTAATAATACATTATTAGTCTTCTAATATTATTAATCTTTTAATAATATTTTATCAATCACTTAACATTATTAATCCATTAATAACATTTTATTGTCCTTATAATATTATTAATTATTTAATAATATTTTATCATCCTTATAATATTATTAATCATTTAATAATATTTTATTCACCTCATAATATTATTAATTCTTTAATAATATTTTATTTATTATTTAATATTATTAACTATTTAATAACATTTTAAATCATTATCTAATATTATTAATTATTTAATAATATTTTATTAATTATCTAATATTATTAATCATTTAATAATATTTTATTACCTCATTAATATTATTAACCATTTAATAATATTTTAAACATTATCTAATATTATTAATTATTTAATAATATTTTATTTAATATCCAATATTATTAATCATTTAATAATATTTTATTATCTTATTAATATTATTAATCATCTAATAATATTTTAAATCATTATCTAATATTATTAATCATTTAGTAATATTTTATTTATTATCTAATATTATTAATCATTTAATAATATTTTATTCATTATCTAATATTATTAATCATTAAATAATATTTTATTCATTTACTAATATTATTATTTATTTAATAATATTTTATTGACTTATTAACATTATTACTCATTTAATAATATTTTAATCTCTTACTAATATTATCAATCATTTCATAATATTTGATTACTTATTAATATTATTAACCATGTAGTAATATTTTAATACTCTTTAAATAATACCAAAAGTTAACTTTTAAATTGGGTTAACCTTAGTATTTAATTTAAACATTTAGATAGCATTGATTTACAAATAGACTCCATATAAATTTATTTAATACCCAAATATATTCATTTTACACCTATTTCAACTTAATTTTTCAAAGAAAACTCGACCCGGATCGACCCGACCCGACCCGGACCGACCCGGAGCACCAAAAATCTGCTTAGCAGATTGTTCTGACGCAGCTGCGTCAGCCGTTTTATCCGAAAGTCAACTGTTTGACTGTTCGACCCTCCGACGCTCCGACAGCCATAACTTCTTCATACGAAAACATTTTGGGGTGATTCTTGAGTCCATTCTCATCAGAATTTCCCCCTCTACAATTTCTCTTTAGACCACAAATCCAAATTCCAAACGTAACTAGACTCAAAATGGCTCACAATGCAACATAGGGTTTTAAAATCAACATCCTTTGCGGTAAAAGCCATAACTTCTTTGTTATTCATTATTTTTGAAAAGTTCAAAAAGGTTTTATCTTTAAAACTCATACATCTAGCTTTCTAGCCATAAAAATTCACTTTCCAATTTGTACATTTCAAAATACAACCATAAACCTAGCATGCATAGTTAGGGTTTACCGGTAAAATTGTGTTATGAACTTTTCTACCATTTTTATGTATTTCTAACATACCAAAACATTTTATAAATACATAGATCTATGAATATACATATATTACATAGTTAAATACTTCTAGATCATCAAAACGAGTTTTGATCGGTTAAAAATTAATTTTAACCGATCAAAAGCTTTCTAGACTACAAAAAATGAAATAAGATGAAGTTGAGAGCACTTTTAAACCTTGAGGTCTTGGATGCTCTTCTTCTCCTTCTACCAAAGTAAGTTGTGTAGCTTGAGGACATCCACCAAGACCTTCCTTAGCTTTTTCTCTCAACACTTAGGTGTTTTGCTCTCAAATGCTCTCTCTCTTTTTCTTTCTAGCAACTTCAAATGAACTAACAAACATTGAACAAGTGTGGAGTGTTTCTTTTATAGTCAACCACTAACACACCATTAACTCACTAATTCACCCATGTTGGTCAATTTAATTGCTAATCATGCTTACTATTTGATTGAATGACCATTTGATTGACTCATGGAATGACTAGGGTTGTTCAACCACTATATGACATGGATGGATTTCCAAGCAATCTAAGAAGTCAAGTTATCCATGTGGGGCCCCCAAGAATTCAGCAAATTGGATTATCCAAGCCATTTTTCCTTTATTTTTAATGCAAAAATGTGCATATATACATCTATATATATATATATACATATATATATATATATTGACCAAAGTTTGACCCTTAATGAACTTCACATTGGGCTTGGGAATAACTTCTATTGGGCTCATTTAATTAAATTGTTTGGGCTCAATTTAAATACCACATTGGGCTAGCATTTAAATAACTATGCTACATTTAATTAAATCAAGCATTGGGCTTGTTTAATTAATTACATGAGCTAGTAATTAAATTAATTACATGGGCTACTAGGTTAATATCTTTAACCTAGTTTATCAACTCATTTGAATTTAAAATATAATCCAATTAGATTTGCTTTAATTAATTATACACTTTGCTTTAATTCTTTAAATAAATATACAAGCACATAAGTTCATTTATTTAATTATCTAATGCACAATTAATTAATGAGAAAAATTTAAATTCATTGCTAAATATTTATTAAGTATATTTACAATGACTAATGAAATTCGTGGTCATTACATTCTCCCCCCCTTATAAGAATTCCGTCCCCGGAATTACAAATTTAAACTACTCAAAACAGATGCGGATAGTTAGCCCTCATCTTTTCTTCAAGCTCCCACGTAGCTTCCTCAGCGTTGTGGTTCCTCCAAAGGACTTTGACAGAATGTATAATCTTATTCCGTAATCTCTGCTCTTTCCTATCCAGTATCTGGACAGGAATTTCCTCGTACGATAAGTCTTTCTCGACTTGTATTGGCTCATAGGATATGACATGTTTGTGGTCTGGCTTGTATGGTCGCAACACTGACACATGAAACACATTGTGAATATGCTCCAGTTCAGGAGGTAAAGCTACCTCGTACGCCACTTCACCCACTCTCTTCAATATCTCGAACGGTCCTATGAACCTCGGACTCAGCTTCCCTTTCTTCCCAAATCGGATCTTCCCTTTCCAGGGAGATACCTTCATGAATACAAAACTCCCAACTTCGAAGTCTCGCTTCTGTCGATGTAAGTCGGCATATTTCTTCTGACGGTCCTGGGCTGCTACTAGCCGAGCTCTTATTACTTTGATAATTTCTACCGTCTGTTGAACCAATTCTGGTCCCAACAGTCGGCGTTCACCTACCTCATCCCAACATAGAGGTGTTCTGCGCTTTCTTCCGTATAATGCTTCGTAAGGCGGCATGCCTATGCTTGCATGATAACTATTGTTGTATGCAAACTCAACTAATGGTAGATGGTTCTCCCAACTGCCCTTGAAATCCATCACACAGGCCCTGAGCATATTTTCCAATGTCTGTATTGTTCTTTCACTTTGCCCATCGGTCTGTGGATGATATGCTGTACTCATTCTCAACTGTGTCCCCAATCTCTCCTGAAGACTTCTCCAAAATTTTGACGTGAAGCGCGGATCTCTGTCTGACACAATCGATACCGGCACCCCATGTCTCGAAACTATCTCCTTAATGTACAATTTGGCCAACTGATCCAAACTGAACTTAATCTTGATCGGCAAAAAGTGCGCTGACTTTGTTAGTCGATCCACAATCACCCATATTGCGTCAAATCCCTTCTGTGTTGCTGGAAGTCCTACCACAAACTCCATTGTGATATGCTCCCATTTCCACTCAGGAATCTCTAACGGCTGTAGTAATCCACTTGGTCTCTGATGTTCAGCCTTTACCCTTTGACAAGTTAGACATCGGCTGGCACATTCTGCGACCTCCCTTTTTAAATTCGGCCACCAAAAGTGCTGACGCAGATCTTGATACATCTTCGTACTTCCCGGATGTATCGAGTATCTCGTACTGTGGGCCTCTTGCAAGATCTCTTCTCGTAGTTCGGGCACTAGCGGCACCCAAACACGATTTTCAAATCTTAGCAATCCCATGCTATCTTCCTTGAACTTGACATCTTCCCCTTCGGTCATTCTCATCCTTATTCTGACACATTCTTCATCTTTGTCTTGAGCCTCTTTCACCCTATCTAGTAAGGTTGGGCTCGCTTCTACTTCCATTGACTCATTTGGATTTCTCACCTTCAACTCCATTCGAGCCATTTCTTGAACCAATTGTTCCTGATCTGTCAAGATGAACAATTTCTCCCTGCTCTTTCTACTTAGAGCATCTGCTACTACGTTGGCCTTGCCGGGATGATATAGAATTTCACAATCATAGTCTTTGATCAATTCTAACCATCTCCGTTGCCTCATATTTAACTCCTTCTGTGTGAAGATATACTTCAGACTCTTGTGGTCCGTGAATATCTCACATTTCTCTCCATACAAATAATGTCTCCAAATTTTAAGGGCAAACACTACCGCTGCCAGCTCCAAGTCATGGGTAGGGTATCCCTTCTCGTAATCCTTCAACTGTCTGGATGCATACGCAACGACCTTGCCGTTTTGCATAAGCACACAGCCAAGTCCCTTGTGCGATGCATCACTGTAGACCGTAAAACCTCCCGTATCGTCCGGTAAAGTCAATACAGGTGCTTCACTAAGTCTCTTCTTTAGCTCCTGAAAACTCTCCTCACACTTCTCCGTCCATACGTATTTCACCGTCTTCCTCGTTAAATTTGTCAGCGGTGTTGCTATCTTTGAAAAATCTTGAATGAATCTCCGATAGTAACCCGCTAACCCCAAGAAACTTCTCACCTCCGTCGGCGTCCTTGGTTGTTCCCAATTCATCACCGCTTCCACCTTTGCTGGATCTACTGAAACACCCTCCTTGTCAATGACATGACCCAAAAATTGAACTCTTTCCAACCAGAATTCACACTTCGAAAACTTAGCATACAACTGCTCCTTCCGTAAAATCTTCAACACCAATCTTAGGTGTTCAGCATGCTCCTCCTCCGTTTTAGAATACACCAGAATATCGTCAATGAACACAACAACAAATTTATCCAAGTACTGCTTGAATATTCTGTTCATCATGTCCATAAATGCGGCTGGCGCATTCGTCAGTCCAAACGACATCACCAGAAACTCATAATGCCCATATCGAGTTCTGAATGCCGTCTTGGGTACATCCTCCTTCCTGACTTTCAACTGATGATAACCACTCCTCAAGTCAATCTTTGAAAAGTACTTCGCCCCTTTCAATTGATCGAAAAGATCGTCAATTCGTGGCAACGGGTACTTGTTCTTAATTGTCACCTTATTCAGCTCTCTATAATCCATACATAGTCTCATCGATCCATCCTTCTTCTTTACAAACAACACAGGTGCTCCCCATGGAGAAACACTTGGTTGAATGTACTTATTATCCAACAACTCCTGTAGTTGGATCATTAACTCCTTCATTTCTACCGGAGCCATCCTATATGGTGCCTTTGATATTGGTGCTGTCCCCGGTACCAAATCAATTACAAACTCTATCTCCCTATCTGGCGGTAAACCTGGCAGTACATCTGGAAACACGTCCATGAACTCCCTCACTACTGGTATTTGCTCCATCTCGGGATTCACCATCTGTGTGTCCACTATGTGAGCCAAATACCCTACACAACCTTTCCTTAACAGTTTCTTGGCCTGCATCATCGTCAGACATGCTGATTGTCTAGACGACTTGCTGCCATAAAATACGACCTTAGACCTATTTAGTGTCTTAAGGTGTATACACTTCTTTTGACAATCAATTATAGCTCCATGGTTAAACAACCAATCCATTCCAAGTATAACGTCAAACTCCCCCAAACGTATTGGAATTAAATCTACACTAAACTTCTGACCCCTGATTTCAGCACAACAGTTTCTATATACATACTCTACAGGAATCACTTCTTTATTTGCAACTTCTATGTTCATTGGGTTCTCTAGTTTTTGTCTAGGCAATTCTAACCGTTTAGCGAATTCATCAGACACAAATGAACAGGTAGCGTCCGAATCAAATAATACATAAGCATTTATATCATTGATCGGAATAATACCTGACACCACGTCTTTTGATTCGACGGCGTCCTGCACCGTCATGTTGAAAGTCCGTGCCGTTGGTTTGTTCTGTGGCACCGGCCCTCCATTGGTCAGTTTGGCGTTGTTGTTGTTGCTGTTGCTTCCCCTATAGCCCGAACTCCCTCCGGTGTTCTTCTTCTTCGGACAATCTTTAAATTGATGGTCCATGGCCCCGCAGGCGAAACAACCTCCCTTCCTTTTTGGTGTGGGACAATTAGGAGCGATGTGCCCCTCTTGCCCACAGTTATAGCAGACATTTCTTCCTTTCATGCACTCCCCGGTGTGGTTCTTTCCGCACTGACTGCATTTATTAGCTTTCTTCGATTCACTGCCCTGGGGTGTCCCCGAACTGCTGTTGTTATTCCATTTGCGTTTGTTCGAGTTGCTGCCCCCACTGCTGCCCTCTCGGTTTCCTCCATCACCTTTCTTCTTGTTCCGCTCCTGGTTGTGCTTATTCAAAGCTTCATTTCCACCCTCAGCTATGATAGCTTTCTCCAGTAACGTTGCAAAGTTTGTAATCTGGAGAACAGCTACCCGACTGTAAACCCACGGTTTCAGCCCCTGTTCGAATCTTCTGGCGCGCCTTGCCTCAGTATCCACCTGGTGTGTGGCAAATTTCGCTAATTCATTAAACTTGGCGGCGTATTCCGATACCGACATGTTACCTTGCTTCAGCTCTAGGAATTTAATTTCCATCCTAGCCTTTGTACTATCTGGAAAGTAGTTTTCCAAGAATACCTCTTTGAATCGCGCCCACGCGATCGTTCCCTCCCCGGCTCTACTCTTATTAGCCTTCCACCAGTGGCTGGCCTCTCCTTTCATCATGAAGGTAGCAAATGAGGTCATTTGCTCTTCCCTAACTCGTGCGACCTCGAAGACTTTTTCCATCTCCTCTATCCAGGTCTGTGCTTCTATAGGATCCGTGGTTCCTTTGAACTCGGGTGGTCCTATCAATTTGAAATCCTTAAAGGTTGCTAGTGGAGCGACAGGGTTTGTTGCTCCAGTAGCCTCTGCGTTGCGTCCGCGAAATGCTCCCATTAGCATTTCTACGAACTCTTGGACAGGGTTGGGTGGTACCCCTCCGGCGTTAACTGACTCTTCGACTGGTGGTGGGGGTAGTCGTTGATTTCTTCTCTGTGGCGGCATTTTCTGTATAAAGAAAATTTAATTAATTAAAGTTGTTTCAATCTTTTTACTTTCATTTTGTAGCTTAAGTATTTTAAACTAAAGCACAAATAATCATCTTGACACATATAAACATAAACGAAAATGCATTTATATTCATATGCTAAAACACAGTGCGTAGCACTTTTACATCATAAGCATACTGCTATAAACGCTGCTAACCCCGATAGTTAAAACAAAAGACGGGATCTAACATATCCCACAACTTCATAGAGTTGGGATTTACAACATACTAACCCTCTATCAAAACAAAAGTTGGGTTTCTACTGCATCTATGTACGTACAACATAATAAAAGAAATAATACAACTAACGGCGCATCCCTCGACGAACCGCATCGTAGTACTCCTCATCTCCAATAGCCCTGACCACATCCCTACTGATGGTGTGCAAGGTCTGGCCCTCCTCGGCAGGGTAATAGTGCACCCTACGCTGGATCCTACCAACTGATGAGCGATAGACGTAACTGAGTCTATCTATCCTCACCTTCTTCTCCCTAACCTCCTCCTCCAGCTCCATCATCTGACCGTGAGCTGCATCACGCTGTACCTCCATATCTAGTCTATCCTCGACTGCCTGCTGCATCTGGCCCCTCATGGCCTCCCTCTCTGCCTCTGTCTGCTGAATCTTCAGCTCAGCGGCTACCAACCTGGCCTCCATCTCGGCCATCCTCGCCTTCAGCTCTATGTTCTCGCCAGAGAACTGATAAGCTGTATCTCTGTACTGATCCTCTGTCTGCTGGTGGATCTGGTTCTGCTCCTCAAGGTGCTGAACCCTCTCCTCTAGCTCCTCGTTAGCTGTAGTGAGAGTATCGATGATGTCACTGGCGACAGTGCCCATGCCATCAATATACTCCGCTGACTCCTCATCCTCATCATCATCAGTATCAGCCTCCTCCTCACTGTACTGCCCCATAACTCCGCCCCAGACAGCGTCCTCTCTATTTCCCTCCTCGGGATCTGACTCTGGCTCCTCGACCGGTGCAGCCACCCGTGGCTGTACTGTATCCATGTGGATATCAGTAAAAATCACCTCCTCTACAGCAGTGGTCGTTTGTCCTATCTCTGCCATCCTACAATAACATAAATAACACATGTTAGTACAGCAATAAAATATATTCATTGATGAAATGAAATGATATTTTATCATGTACATCTCGGCTCGATGGATTTTCTCAATCCACCTCCAAAAATACACAACATGATGAATCTCCCCGATTCATCTCCTAACGCACTCGATATGAGTTTAGTACTAAGGTTATAACCTAGGTTTCGCAATCCTAGCGTTTCTAACCTACAGCTCTGATACCAACCTGTGACGACCCCAAATCCAGGTTCTTTAACCTCGGGTTTGGTTCTCACTGTACAATACATAACAACAATGAAATACATATATTGTATTCAAACTTCGCGGAATAATACAAAAGGTTCCTTAATCAAAAGGCTACACTTCCCAAGGTCTATTACCTTAATCTTAACATTACATATCTTAAGGGAAATACAAAAGATTTACAACAGTAATTACATAACAGTAATATAAACTAACATGCAATTACTAAAACTAAACATTCGCTTTCCCCTTGCCTTTGTCCGATTTAGAGCTTTCGGGAATGGCTGAAATATAGTCATGATATAGCAAGAATGAGCAACTAAATGGCTCAGCAAGTTTATAAACAGCAATCATACGATATATCATGATGAAAGGAAATAACTTCAAGGTTTCAACAATAGCAATTGTGAAGGATAACAAGAATCAATGTTCAATAAAAGAAGGAATTGACTCTTTACTGCTGAGTGGTCCTTAATGACCATGAACTGCTACTAAGGTAAAACAGACATACAATGTCTGACTCCTTGTTAAAAATAACGGGACACTTGAGGGGATCAGTCCTCTCATGTCCTATGTATATGCATCACATTTAGTTTTCTTGCGCGCTGTCGGGTCTCTGACAAATAAAAATCCCCTTTAACTAGGGTTGTTCTATCTCAGTCTTACTGTAAGAATCCGCACCAGCCAATGGTTTGGATAAGCTTTTATAATATTCAACTAAATGAATTTAACATGCATTTGTCTAGCCGAAACAATTAGCTTAGACGTTCTTAAACAGTTTGCAAAAGCACTATGTGCGAATACAATAATAAATAACGATGTGAAGTAATTTTCGATAATTAATTCACTTAAAGGTCTGTCAAATATCTACGAGTGTAGATATTTGCTCAACAATAATTGAATTGCTCAAAGTAATTAAAGTTGAATAATAATTGCAACAATAAGTACAAGTTAAGGGTAGAAGACTTGCCTCGTGCGTCGTGTACTGCTAACCAACTTAATTTAACAATCCTTGAACGGACCTAACAATTAAATCAGTTTGATCTTAAATTAGTTTATACTTGTAAGTATAATGACCTTTATAAACCTTACGAACCACATAATCATATAATTATGGGTATATAAACACATAGGAAACATTATCATTAATTACTTGATAATATTTCAAACAAAAAAAAAACCTATATTAATTATTTAATATAGTTCATACACTTATATAATATTATTAACAATTTAATAATATTTTATTAGTCTTGTAGTATTATTAATCGTTTAATAATACATTATTAGTCTTCTAATATTATTAATCTTTTAATAATATTTTATCAATCACTTAACATTATTAATCCATTAATAACATTTTATTGTCCTTATAATATTATTAATTATTTAATAATATTTTATCATCCTTATAATATTATTAATCATTTAATAATATTTTATTCACCTCATAATATTATTAATCCTTTAATAATATTTTATTTATTATTTAATATTATTAACTATTTAATAACATTTTAAATCATTATCTAATATTATTAATTATTTAATAATATTTTATTAATTATCTAATATTATTAATCATTTAATAATATTTTATTACCTCATTAATATTATTAACCATTTAATAATATTTTAAACATTATCTAATATTATTAATTATTTAATAATATTTTATTTAATATCCAATATTATTAATCATTTAATAATATTTTATTATCTTATTAATATTATTAATCATCTAATAATATTTTAAATCATTATCTAATATTATTAATCATTTAGTAATATTTTATTTATTATCTAATATTATTAATCATTTAATAATATTTTATTCATTATCTAATATTATTAATCATTAAATAATATTTTATTCATTTACTAATATTATTATTTATTTAATAATATTTTATTGACTTATTAATATTATTACTCATTTAATAATATTTTAATCTCTTACTAATATTATCAATCATTTTATAATATTTGATTACTTATTAATATTATTAACCATGTAGTAATATTTTAATACTCTTTAAATAATATCAAAAGTTAACTTTTAAATTGGGTTAACCTTAGTATTTAATTTAAACATTTAGATAGCATTGATTTACAAATAGACTCCATATAAATTTATTTAATACCCAAATATATTCATTTTACACCTATTTCAACTTAATTTTTCAAAGAAAACTCGACCCGGATCGACCCGACCCGACCCGGACCGACCCGGAGCACCAAAAATCTGCTTAGCAGATTGTTCTGACGCAGCTGCGTCACTCCTGACGCGGCTGCGTCAGCCGTTTTATCCGAAAGTCAACTGTTTGACTGTTCGACCCTCCGACGCTCCGACAGCCATAACTTCTTCATACGAAAACATTTTGGGGTGATTCTTGAGTCCATTCTCATCAGAATTTCCCCCTCTACAATTTCTCTTTAGACCACAAATCCAAATTCCAAACGTAACTAGACTCAAAATGGCTCACAATGCAACATAGGGTTTTAAAATCAACATCCTTTGCGGTAAAAGCCATAACTTCTTTGTTATTCATTATTTTTGAAAAGTTCAAAAAGGTTTTATCTTTAAAACTCATAGATCTAGCTTTCTAGCCATAAAAATCCACTTTCCAATTTGTACATTTCAAAATGCAACCATAAACCTAGCATGCATAGTTAGGGTTTACCGGTAAAATTGTGTTATGAACTTTTCTACCATTTTTATGTATTTCTAACATACCAAAACATTTTATAAACACATAGATCTATGAATATACATATATTACATAGTTAAATACTTCTAGATCATCAAAACGAGTTTTGATCGGTTAAAAATTAATTTTAACCGATCAAAAGCTTTCTAGACTACAAAAAATGAAATAAGATGAAGTTGAGAGCACTTTTAAACCTTGAGGTCTTGGATGCTCTTCTTCTCCTTCTACCAAAGTAAGTTGTGTAGCTTGAGGACATCCACCAAGACCTTCCTTAGCTTTTTCTCTCAACACTTAGGTGTTTTGCTCTCAAATGCTCTCTCTCTTTTTCTTTCTAGCAACTTCAAATGAACTAACAAACATTGAACAAGTGTGGAGTGTTTCTTTTATAGCCAACCACTAACACACCATTAACTCACTAATTCACCCATGTTGGTCAATTTAATTGCTAATCATGCTTACTATTTGATTGAATGACCATTTGATTGACTCATGGAATGACTAGGGTTGTTCAACCACTATATGACATGGATGGATTTCCAAGCAATCTAAGAAGTCAAGTTATCCATGTGGGGCCCCCAAGAATTCAGCAAATTGGATTATCCAAGCCATTTTTCCTTTATTTTTAATGCAAAAATGTGCATATATACATCTATATATATATACATATATATATATATATATTGACCAAAGTTTGACCCTTAATGGACTTCACATTGGGCTTGGGAATAACTTCTATTGGGCTCATTTAATTAAATTGTTTGGGCTCAATTTAAATACCACATTGGGCTAGCATTTAAATAACTATGCTACATTTAATTAAATCAAGCATTGGGCTTGTTTAATTAATTACATGGGCTAGTAATTAAATTAATTACATGGGCTACTAGGTTAATATCTTTAACCTAGTTTATCAACTCATTTGAATTTAAAATATAATCCAATTAGATTTGCTTTAATTAATTATACACTTTGCTTTAATTCTTTAAATAAATATACAAGCACATAAGTTCATTTATTTAATTATCTAATGCACAATTAATTAATGAGAAAAATTTAAATTCATTGCTAAATATTTATTAAGTATATTTACAATGACTAATGAAATTCGTGGTCATTACAATATAGATACACATGAAATTCAGTCCTCATTAAGATCGTGTTCGTAAATTACTTATAAGTTGATAAAATTAACTTATAAGTCATTTTAGAAGAAAAAAAATATTCGGGAATAACTTTTTTTAGTATTTACAAGTAGATGTATTAGTCATATAATTAATTTTCGAATTTTTCTGTTGTGAATGTCACACCCAATGATCCTACAATTAATATTCTTCTACACACCCACAGGCCACAATGGCCAAATATTACAAAGAAAAAAATAATTAATCAAATATTACAAATCTAGCCAGTTCAGCCAGCTAAATATATAATACACATGAAATTTAGTCATGGGCATGTCCGTAACTATTTATAAGTTGATCAAGTTAACTTATAAGTCATTTTGGAAGAAAAAACGTTTGAAAATAACTTTTTTTATTACTTATAAGTGGACTTATTAGTTAAAAAAAAAAAAAACAAACAAACATTACCTACTTATTTTAGTAAGATTTATAAGTCATTTTTCTTAAGTTGGTCAAAATATTTGAAATGTCCATTATACTCCTATTGTGTTAAATTACTTAATCTATTTTTCAAGATTGTTAGTTGTTGATTGGTAGTTATTTGAAATATTCATCCATCTGCTGTCCTTTTAAAAGAAAATTATTATTATTATTATTATTATTACAAATAAACATTGTTATTGCGTCAATATTCTTTTTAATACCCTTTATTTTATATTTTAATTTATAAGTCATATAATTATAATATAGTCAGTTCAGCCAACTATGTAATATCTCAGATATTTAAATGAATTAGAAATAAAATATTTAATATTTAATAAAGGTTGGAGTTTGATAACCTAGTAGTGATAGATAAATAGAGGTCCAAATTAAATTTAACGGATTAACTTAGATATGGTGATATCAAAATTTTTGATAAGTTAGCAAGTAAAGTGATAATTCAATAAACTTGACTAACAGCAAGTCTAATTAAATTAAGAGAATTAATTAGGGGAGTTATGTAATTATGCGACGTGGTTGCATGTAAATTAAATATGTATTTATATGAATATATATATATGCGTGCATATTTAGTAACACAATTTAATGGTTAATTAAATTGTGATAAATAGATAGATTAATATTAAATTAATCTGAATTGAATTAAAAGGTTTATTGTGGAATTAATTTATTTATTAATCAACAATTATGCAAATTGTTGATAAATTATTTGTGAGGAATAATTACGTAAATTATATAATTATAAATTATATAAAGTAGTTGAATTAATTAAGGGAGATTGGTAATTGTATATATGTACAACCTTTAATTTCATATATATGTACATATATATAAAGGGTTTAAATTAATTGAGAAATTTTAAATAGTAATTGAATATATTAAATGAATATATTCTATAATTAAATAAATCATTGTAAATGATTTATGAGAGTGAGAAATTTAATTATACAATTATTTGTGTAATATTAATTAAATAATTAAATAAATTATTTAAATAAGAAATTGAGTAAATATATTATTATTTCAATGTATTTTCGGGTAAATGGAATTATTTCCATAATTGATGAGAAATGAATTATTTAATGTAAATGTATTAAATAATTTAATTTATGGCGTAAATAATATATATTAAATTATATATTGTATTTATTTAAATTTCATAATTTATTGTGAAATTGTTTTTGAGGTAAGGTGATGTGTATAAATAATATATATAGATTATATATAGTATTATTAGCGAACAAACCCTAAAGTTTTAATATCAAAAATAATTGATAAGTTGTCATTAATTAAATATTCAATTAAATTGAATATAATGAGTGAATTAAATATTATATATTAATTAATATGATAATTAATTAATGTAAATAATGTAAAATATTAATAATATTATTATTAGTCCATTTAGTAATTTAATACTAATGGGTTAGAGTATTTTATTATTTATTCAATCTAATTATTTATTTAATCATGGATTGAATAATTAATGTGTAAATTATTAAATTAGCCCAACATGGATTAATTAGTAGCCCAAGTGGAGAATAATAAAATTTGGCAATTTAGTAGCCCAAACAATTTAATAGGAGCCCAATTGGTATTTTAAATTAAAGCCCAATGATTGACCCACTTGAAAAATACATTATGTAACTATTATTTATTTAAAAAGTAAAATGCAAGTGACAATCATTATGGGACAAAAGTCCCTAAGTCAGCCGAATCATGCAAGGAAGAGAGAGAAAAGAATTGATTTGGTTTTTATTTTAATTTATTTTTTATTTATTTAATAAATGGTTGTTTGTATTAATTTTTTTTGTACATGGACCATGCCTCTCTTCACCAACTTTAGTCCTTAAGCCATTTCTTGTGCAAGTATCCAATATAGGTGCATGATGGTCTAGATTAATAGATACATATGTGTATCTAATATTTTGTAGGAGTATACTTGCATTTGTAAGACTTGTACATTTCATTTATTTTCTAAGTTCCAACAGAGAGAGTTGAGAGAAATAGTTTGGGAGAGTAAGAATTTTGAGAGAGAGCATGGAGAAGGTAGAGAAGGAGATCTTGATGCATATCTTCAAGTTGCACAACCCATTTTGGAAGAAAAATGAAGATAACCATTAGAATGAGGTAATGGTTATTTTAAATGTAATTTATTTTTTTAAATTAAATAAACCAACATGTGTGTATAAATATATTAATGTAGTTAATAATATGTAGTAGTAATATTTATGCCATGCTTGAGTTTAATATGCTTGGTTTGTATTTTGGTATAATTTATATGCTAAAAACATGTGTTTGGTGGTGTTAAATCAAGTCTCAAAATAATGTTCAAAAATAATTTTTATAATATTTAGATTTAATGTTATAATATTATAGAACATTAAATCATGAGAAAAATAAAGTTTGAATCAAACAAAATGGAGTTATACACAAAAAGTTATGATTTGTGGTAGTTTATGTAATGTAAAAATTTTTATAAAAATTTTTAATATTAAATCATGAAAAATTAAATTTTCATGTTATAAATTGATATTAAGTATTTGGTAATTTTTTTGGATTTTTATTGAGGACTTAAAGATTTCTTGAAGGTATAAATTTTATTAAGTTGTGTATTAAAATAGTACTGTTCACAATCTGCTTAAGGAAGAAAAAAAAAAAAAAAAACTGGCCGCGCAATGCGCGCCAGCTGTTTCTCGCCAAGACCGCAGTAATACGACGCCGTTTTGGCGTACCGAAAACAGTCCCCGCGCGTTATCCGCGGAATCCAGAAGACAAGGCTCCAAAACGGCACCGTTTTGGAGCCGGTTAAAGTTAGGCTCGCGCAATGCGCGGGCGACAGTTTCCGGTGAAATTACGATACTGCCCCTCCGTTCGGTTTTCTGAATAATTACGAAATTACCATCGGTCCGATTTTTCAGTTTATTTACGATTTTGCCATTCTGGATAATTTTAATTAATTTAAATGTTTAAAAATTAATTTAAAATTATAAAAAAAATATTAATAATACAAAAATGATATTTAGGTATTGAATATTATATTTTCCAAATATAATAAGTATTTAGGATTAATATTTAAATGTTGTAAATATTAATCTAGTTAGTTTAATATTATATTTTTCAAATATAATAAGTATTTAGGATTAATATTTAAATGTTGTAAATATTAATCTAGTTAGTTTAATATTATATTTTTCAAATATAATAAGTATTTAGGATTAATATTTAAATGTTAAATATTAATCTAGTTAGATTAATATTATATCTTCTGAATTTATGATTAAACTAATTGTTTATTATTTAATTAATATTAAATAATAAACAAGGATGATAAATTAATTAATTATTATTTAATTACTATTAAATAATAATTAAAGACAACTAAGATTGAGTATTTAATTATTTGTTATTTGATTAACTTTAAATAATAAATAAATTCAGTTAGTTATTATGTAATAATAACTAATGATATTTGAGTATTTACTATATAATTTTATTATTTATTATTTAATTAACTTTAAATAATAAATGAATCTAGTTAGTTAGTTATTATTTATTATTAAATAATAACTAAAGATATTTGATTATTTTTAATATAATATAATTATTTATTATTTGATTAATTTTAAATAATAAATAAATCTTGTAAGTTATTATTTATTATTAAATAATAACTAAAGGTAGTTAATTACTTACTATTTAATTAATGATAAATAGTAATTAAATGAAATTAGATTTAATGAAATAAAGAAAATGTCTTTTAACTCTTTTGTTTAAACAATTATAATAAATTGTTTAATAGTTTAATAAGTGTCCAACACTTAAGAAAAATATTTTCTAATTTATTAAATTATTAACCTAATTTGATTGAGGGTCTATAAGGTTAATAATATTGTTTTGACTGATGTAAATTATGTGTTAGTACTTATTTGTGGTAGATAAGTTTCTTAATGAGCGTATAGTTGTACAAATACGCTGTACTAATTATTAGACCAACTTTACTAATGTTAGGTCTTTCAAAGCCAGTTAGTTAAAGCTAGACATTAATTGTAGCTGAGCAAACAGGCAAGTTTCCTAAACCCTACTCAATTTATATTCGAGCAGGATATATTATTTTATTGTTCAAGTTCCTAACTCAAACTCAAGTTGTTACGTTTCAAGCATGCTATGGTTTAATTCTGTATAATTATTCCACCTCTTTAAATTGTTGATTCGCACATAGTGCTTGTTGCATGTGTTCATCAGGTATGAAAGGCTGATCACCTTCATTACCATAAGGTTCAGTTAAATTTGTTTATGGTCATTATTGACACTCAACATTAATTAATTTAGTCATTCAATTATTGAAATTATGACTCGTACTCTTTCACAATTATTATATTGTTGAAATTTCAAAAGCTTATTCTTTCTTTCAATCATGATATATCGTTATCGTATTTAAACTTGCTGAGCAAAGTCGTTGTTCACTCTTGCTATATCATGATAACAAATTTCAGAATTTTACGAATGTCCAAGGAGAGACGGTGACAGAAGCAACAGACAAGATTATAGTGTTATGCATTATAACTAAATTGTTATATGATGTAAGTATTTATGTAAACCTTTTTATGAATCTAAAGGTATATATGTAAGTTAAGGTTAGAAACCTTGGAAAATGTTGTAGAATAAACAATTTATATTTATATATTCCGCATTAGTTATAGAACGTGTATGAAGATGATGTATCGTGACGTACCGAGTCTAGGGTTAAAGGAACCCGAATTTGGGGTCGTTACAAACTATATATATAATACACATGAAATTCGGTTCTCATTAAGATTGTGTTCGTAAATTACTTATAATTTGGTAAAATTAACTTATAAGTCATTTTAGAAGGAAAAAAAATATTCGGGAATAATTTTTTTAGTATTTACAAGTAGATTTATTAGTCAAAAAAAAAAGAGCATTACCTACTTATTTTAGTAAGATTTATAAGTTATTTTTTTAAGTCGGTCAAAGTGTTTAAAATGTCCATTATACCTCTATCATGTTAAATTATTTACTCTATCCTTTAAGATCGTTAGTTATTGATTGATAGCTATTTGAAATACGGGTTCTCTTAACATGTGTCATAAGGGTACATGCTAAACATAGAAAATAAAAAATAGAACTCACTAAATATTATTTGTTTATATATTTACACTGAATTCAATACATGGGATCCACTAGTATATTATTTTTTTATACATTGAATTCAATGTAAATGCATAAACAAATAATATTTAGTAAATTTCATCTCTTATTTTTCGCGCTTAACATGTGGCCTTAGAACACATTAAGAAAAATCTTGAAATATTCTTCCATCTACTATCTTTTTAAAAGAAAATTATTATTATTATTATTATTATTATTATTATTATTATTATTATTATTATAAATAAACATTGTTATTGAATTAATGTTCTTTTTAATACCTTTTACATTATATTTTAATTTATAAATTATTATTAATCGATCACTTTTATAATAATTTTAACTTAATTTTTAATTTATCAATCAAATTAATACTATATATTTTTATTCACAAATTAATTTATATTTTAATTTTAAATCGATTTATATTTTAATTTTAAGTTTATATAAAATAAGTCATTGGGGAACCAGCCGAGAAGAAGGGGGAATAGAAATGGAAGCTGATTCCAGAAGCTTCTGAGCGGCTGAGAGCTGATCCATTAACGACAACATTCGAATTCGATAACTTCTAGCCTGGTCGACGCCTTCAGCTTCAAGCTCTCCGAGCTGCAAGCAGAGCTGCTCGTCGGCTTCCTCAGCCACTTGGAGTCGCTGCCATGTTTTGCGGAGCTCCTGCTTCAGCATCTCTTCTCTCTCCAAACTCTTCTTCAATTCTCTCTCCAGCTCCTCGTTCCTCTTCCTCAAAGCCTCCTCCGCCGCCGCTTCTGATCGCCCGAGCGGCTTTGATTGAACCGACGGCACCACTACGTTCGGAGCCATATAAATTGGAAATTCAAATAAATAATTAGGCTGAGAGAGATAAATCTGGAACAGCAAGCAGTAATTGTTGTGGGTTTTGAATTCTTAATTGGGGGAGGATTTTATAAGCTGAGAATGGGTGGGGTTGTCCAGGTTCACTGTATCTGGAAAGAGAGCTCCGAAAACTGCAATGTTCTCAGACTCGGACCGGTGATCGAACTGGAAAAGTTACCGGGCGGACGGGTCACTGGTCCAACCAGTGGTCGGACCGTTATTGAACCGGTGACGTCATTAATATGTAATAAATAATAAATAATTAAATATATTAATTATTATTATATATTATATATAATATTTAGTAAATATGTAAAATTAATCAATTTATCAACACATAAAAAAAAATTTAAACCTATTTATATAATGTTTACTTCATGCAATTCAAATAAATACTAAATTTATATAAAAAAAGATATTAAATCATGATCATAACACAAAATTCAAGACTCAAGAGTGATAAAATCAAATACAAATGAACAAAAACATCTCTAGGATATATTCAATCAAATTCGGTAAAAAAATAAATCTATTTGTACAATATTTATTTTATATAATTCAAATAAATACTAAATCTATATGAAAAGAAATATATTAAATCATGATCATAACTCAAAATTCAATCAATGATATATTTAATTAAGTTTAAATGTTTAAATTTTTAAAAAAAAAAATTTAAAAAAAAAAAAAAAAAAAAAAAAGGAGGTAGGGAACCGATAAAACCGGTGAACCGGTCACCGGTTCGACCGGTCCGACCGCCGATGAACCGGTTTTGACCGGTTATTGACCAAAAACGGTTTTTGAGTTTGGACCGGACCGAAAAGTGGACCGGTTCCGGTCGAACCGCGGTCCGACCGCCGATCCGGTCCGGTTTTCAAAACCTTGCCGAAAAGTATTGGGTAATGGGTACTCAATGGGAAATTATTCAATGGTCACGTGACGTGGTATTTTAAGTTAATAAAAAAAAATTATTTTAATAAATTCACAACTGTAAATAATAAAATTAATAAATAATTATTCGTACTCGCTCAGCTTGTTATTTTGGTTATGCCGACATTTTTGCATCATTGCATTGGTAGTAAACAACGAGTTATTAAATGGATCATTTTGTCAAGAATAAGTTTATTTACATAAATAATTAAATATAAATTCTATTTTATCATTAAAAAAATAATATTTAACATAAATATTTATGTTAAATTTTATTTTTTAATAAATAAAATAAAATTTGTATGTACAGGATTGTCCGTTCGTCATTGCTTGCCTACCTTGCTCTGCTCAATTTACTAGACTTTTTATACGCTGCTTCGTGCTAAGTGCTAACGCAACTGCTGGACCCTTTTCTCTAATTTATGTGGTCAATGATTGTCGCCCAACTTCTAAATTTATGGCACGTAATGCAGCTTATTTATTAGTCTTAATTTTTTATGCATATTAAAAAAAATAAATTATTTTTATTTAATTATATAATTTTTTGTAGATAATTAGTAATATTTTATAAATATTTATATAGAGAGAATAACTATATGATAATTAATATTAAGAATATTATAAATAAAATATTATAAAAAATAAATTATTTAAAATAAATATACATTTAACTTAAGATTACTTAAAATAATAAAAAAAAAATTATTCTGAAACGGAGAAAATAATTTAGGAGAAATTTAACATCCCTATCTTTCACATGGATGAATTCCAATTTAATATCCCTGCCTTTTGCAGAATAATAATGTTATTTACGTTAAAAAAAAATAAAACTTTTTTTAGTGATTTTTTAATTTAATAATAAATGTATATCATGGTCAAGTACAATAAATATAAGAAATTGATATTTTTGCAGCTTTTTTTTTTTGTTATTTCCTCATATGCCCAGCTGTTGACCTAACAAACATTGCTGTAATAACTTGGGAAACGGTATATTCCAAATTTGCCCCCAACTAATTCTCCAATCATTCATACGTTGCTGCGTTTACATATGGAATAAGTGTAATCGTTTATTTTAATTATTAAAAATTAAAATATTATATTAAAATTCGTATTATATTTTATTTTTTTAATAATTAAATAAATATTATATTTAAATATTATATACGTAAATTTGTCCTTGCATATTTGAAGAATGACCACGTCAACTATTCCACATATACTTCTTACTATATGTTATGGTCATTCAAAAAAACATAAACGTATTACAAATTTCTTTTTTGAAATATAGAAAGGTATTACAAATTTAATTTGCTTATATATGATTTGAATACCTAAAAAATAAATATATTTTTGTTTCTTTTACTACTCTATTTTAAAATTAAAAATATATTTTAATTTAAGATTTACAAAATTTTAAAATAAAATTGAGAAAATTTCATTTACATTATGCAAGTAACAAATATTGTAATTACTAATACTTTTTTTTACTAGTATACAATAACTATATTTGTTTATAATAAAAATTAAATCATATATTAAAATTTAAAATTTCATAAATTAACCTCAAAACGTCAAATTGCATATCTAATTTTATAATATTGAAAATATTTTTTGTTCGGTTCTTCTAATCTCGGCCATTTATTTATGTATTAGACGATAAAAATTGTGTTTGTCTATTTTTTTAATCCATAACAAATACTCGTTATGAATTATTCTTATATATAGATACACACACACACTTATTAATTGCATATTCAATTTTTAGTAATGGTAGTAGATTAATGACCACTTGATCCAGTAATATAATTCATTTTTATTAATATAAAGATCGAGACTCGAGAATTCGATTTTTATTAACATACAAATATGTCCGTAAGACAGTTGCAGAAGTAGACAGATGAGTTAATAGTTAGAAAAGTCTTGGGTGACCAGTCCAATTTTTTTTTTTAATTTGTTAAAATGTTTATTTTGATAATTTTTTTTACAAAATTTAATGATTTATGTATAATTTAGATAAATATAAATAATAATATTATACAAACTAAATATTATTTATAATATTTGTTAAAATAAATATTTTAAATATTTTAAAAGTCAAAATAATAATAATACTTTGGACCGGTCCCCTAGAAAAAGTTCTTAATAGTTGTTTGTCTGTTTGAATTATTATTTGGATTGGGATTGTGGGGCGTGTTGGTTTTCTTCATAAAAGCTGAAAGTATTATTTGGAATGGGATAGAAACGAGCGTTAAGTATTATCAAGTGAAGTGATTTTTTATTTTTGATTTTGAAAGAAACAATTTCAAGCCATACCCTTATGGATATAGAGGAGAGTTGTAACCAATTTACAATAATTAATTTTGTAAAATTAATTTTAAAACGTAACAGAGTAATAAAAAAAGACTAAAAATGATATAAGGACTCTCTTTTTTACTACGTAAGATTGAATATTCGAATTTATTTTTCAATAAAATCAAATTATGTAGGCTTTACGTACTAAAAATAAACTTCTTTTTTATTTATTATGAATCCTCCATCCTTACAAGGGTGGATTCGGTGACAACAAAATTTATCATACAAAATATGGCTAAAGCACATAAGTCAACTACATAAAATTTTAAATTTATTAATTTAATCTTAACCATGCAAATGATAATGATATATGTACACTGTGACGCCCCCAAATCTGGGCCCACACAGCCCAAACTTGAGTCGTCAAAATACTACAACAAAATTATTACAACAAAGCACAACGTACAACAATACAGTGTATAATAATACACAACTAAGTCTTCACTATTATTGCCACACTATTTTACAAAACGTGAAAACTATGATAACTATTCCTCGGACCCTCACTCCATTCCCCGGCTAGACCCTGTTATGTTTCCATCTCCTGTTGAAAAACAATGGAACAAAAGAAAGGGTGAGCTCAAATAGCCCAGTAAAGAATATCATGACTAAGATAATGATGAATAAATTATCATTAGTCTTCAACAATTGAGTTCTTGATAGAATACAATAGACTACAAGGTTTATATCAAAAACTGCAGTTAAATTCTTAAACAACGTTCAGATCAATAATAGCAGCGGAATGAGTAATCTATTAGAAGAATAATGCAGACTATAATGTCCACTCGGTTCTCTTTTTAGGAAAAACATCATCAACTTTTATCATCTGAAATATCATTAGTCAAGATAATACAAATTCACAGTTCCTGATCATAATCATGCACATCAACAGTTCATCTTTGTACTACGGGCCAAAGATATTCAATATAACACCAACGGTCATGATTATACCAGATTCAGCCTTTGGTCATAATCATACCAAACAACAGTTCATCTTTGCACTACGGGCCAAAGAGAACATTCACCACGTGCCATAAAAGACACCGAACAGATGTATCGCCTTTAACCTATTATATCGCCTTTAACCTATCATCTGTTCAACAAATATATCACATCTGTGCCCCCGGCCACAGATATTCACAACAGCTTGATTTTTGGATGATTAGAATGATATAAATGATGAACAGAAGAAATAGGATAACAATAAGTATCGGAAGTTTACTTTGTACAGATTCAAATAATGTCCAAATTGTCAACATGATGTGGAGTGAAATTTAAAAATGATATTCAAGATCCACAGTTCAGAATAACGGTTACAATTCAATAGAAAGGTTCACGTAAATAGGAAGGTTCAGTTGAAATAATGAAGTTCAACTATTATGGAACATATAATATTTTCAGGAATTATAGAAGCAATAGTTCCATAATAAATTTCGATTTAGGAGTATGAAAGAAAATAATATCCCTTACCGTAGCAGGTTTGATTAACAAAAGGTGAAGGAAATTAATACAAAGGGTTATTCACCAACAGGCGGCAATCCGCTCCGTAAGGTTATTCCCACAATTTAATAGAATTTGAGTACAAAGAGTTATTCACCAAACAGGCGGCAATCCGCTCCGTAAGGTTATTCCCACAATTTAATAGAATTTGAGTACAAAGAGTTATTCACCAAACAGGCGGCAATCCGCTCCGTAAGGTTATTCCCACAATTTAATAGAATTTGAGTACAAAGAGTTATTCACCAAACAGGCGGCAATCCGCTCCGTAAGGTTATTCTCAGAGATTAATAATGAATGAATACGAAAGGTTATTCACCAACAGGCGGCAATCCGCTCCGTAAGGTTATTCCCACAATTTAATACATGGAAATAAAATGCACGTCTTATGAGTAAGGAAGAAACAATATTATTATCGAGAATCAAATAATGATAATCCCTTACCATAGTACGTTTGAATAATGGAAGATGAAAAAGATGGTATCCCTTACCGTAACACGTGACTGGATATTGATTTAAATGAGGTTGATTAACTTGAACAGTACACGTATACTTATAGATCTTCACAAATACTCAAGATGACTTAAGCACACTTAGAGAGAACTTTCACAAGAAGTATTTAGAGAGAGAAAGAAAGAACAAGTAAGGAAGTTTATGAAAAATCCTTAAGTTAAGGCTTCTATTTATAGCCAAAAATCTCATCATTCATTTAATCTAAACCATTCATTTAAAGATCATCTTTTAATCTACACCATCCATTTCAAATATTATATTATCTTTAATCTACACCATTCATTTCATATCACCTAATAATCACCTAACTTTATATTATAAACAAATCAATTTAATTATTCAACAATAATTCACACTTTAATCTACACCATTCATTTCATATTACCTAATAATCACCTAACTTTATATTATAAACAAATCAATTCAATTATTCAACTTTAATCTACACCATTCATTTCATATCACCTAATAATCACCTAACTTTATATTATAAACAAATAACTTTATCAATTCAATTATTATGACTAATTGTTATAAATACAGTATAGTTAGCTCTTAGATATCAAGTCAATAAATTAATGAAATACAACTGTTTAAATAACATCATAATAGAGATAACAATAATGTAAAATAAAGCATACGTTACTGTGTAATGACAATTATTGATTCAATAATGTGAATTACTGTGCATATGTTACTGTGACAATTATTAGGTTCAATAATTTTAAAAACAGTGCAACAACAATTATTGACTCAATGATATAAAATACAGTGTAATGACAATTATTAAATCAATAATGCAAAATACTGTGTAACAACAATTATTGAATTGATAATATAAAATATTATGCAGTGACAATTATCGATGAAATGATGCGTAACAGTTACGGTGTCAATTATCAGACCAATAATATGAGACACTATGCAATACCGTGTGTTACTGTAGAGTACCGTGTGCTACAGAAAATACCATAAACTACCGTATGCTACTATTCTTTTATCACCGGTATTTTAACAGTTCCGTTGACTATTTTTATTTAAAAAGGTTACTTCTGTCGTTTTCTATATCCGACAAATATTCCGTTGTGGGGTCCACCAATAATTTATTATTTCGGCGCCGTCGTACGGCACGAATATTCCCCGACCAAACGAATATTCCCCGACAAAGCGAATATTGTCCGACAAAATAAAATTTGCACATAACATCCTTAACTTTCAATTTTGTTAATTTAACCACTTACTGTTTCAAAAAAAATATATATGAAGAAAAATTAAATTTTGTATTTCATAAAATTCGGGGTCTTACAACCTCCCCTCCTTATGAAATTTCGTCCCCGAAATTGACGTACCTGACATATCGAAAAGGTAAGGATACTTAGATTTCATCTCAGATTCTAGCTCCCAGGTCATTTCCTCAGTATCTTGGTTCCTCCATAAAACCTTAACTTGAGGTATAACCTTTGAGCGTAGGATCTGCTCCTTCTTATCCGGGATCTTAACAGGTACCTCCTCGTATGTTAAATCCTCTGCTATAACGTCTGTTTCTAACTTAATGACGTGGTTTGGGTCCTTCACATATTTACGTAACATAGATATGTGAAAAACGTTATGGATGCGAGACATACTTGGTGGTAGGGCTAGTCTGTAGGCTACGGTTCCTATTCGATCGAGGATTTCAAATGGGCCAATAAATCGAGGGTTGAGCTTTCCTCTCTTTCCGAATCTCGTAACCCCTTTCCATGGAGAAACACGTAAGAATACATGATCTCCGACGTTGAAACTTTCGTCTCTCCGATGAAGATCAGCATAACTCTTTTGTTGTTCTTGTGCGGTCTGTATTCGTTGTCGGATCATTTGGATCTTTTCGGTCGTCAAGCGTACCAACTCGGGTCCCAACAATTTTGCTTCTCCTACCTCATTCCAACATATTGGAGAGCGACACTTCCTTCCATACAATGCCTCGAATGGAGCCATGCCTATGCTTGCTTGGTAACTGTTGTTGTAAGAAAATTCCACCAACGGCAAGTACTTATCCCAACTTCCTTTGAAGTCTAATACACAAAGTCTCAAAAGATCTTCGAGGGTCTGGATCGTCCTTTCCGATTGTCCGTCCGTTTGAGGATGGTATGCAGAACTAAAACGTAGTTCAGTGCCCATAGCTTTTTGTAGACTGATCCAAAAGCGTGAAGTGAATCTAGGATCTCGATCAGAAACTATGGAAACTGGCATGCCATGCAATCTCACGATCTCATTTATGTACATACCGGCAAGACGTTCAAGTGAAAAGTTTTCTCGTATAGGCAAGAAATGAGCAGATTTGGTCAATCTATCTACGATCACCCAAATTGCATCTAAGCCTTGAGAAACTTTTGGAAGACCCGTCACGAAGTCCATATTGATGTGTTCCCACTTCCATTCGGGAACTTCAAGTGATTGTAATGGACCTTTAGGAACTTGATGCTCTGCCTTGACACGTTGACAAGTTAGGCACCTTGAGATAAACTCCGCAATCTCTCTTTTCATATTGTTCCACCA
The DNA here is from genome assembly GCA_947179155.2 of Hedera helix. Lineage (NCBI taxonomy): Eukaryota > Viridiplantae > Streptophyta > Magnoliopsida > Apiales > Araliaceae > Hedera > Hedera helix. The sequence goes on along the minus strand of OX359265.1, from coordinate 1,627,386 downwards.
AAATGTATGTCGAAGATCTCGATACATCTTGGTACCTCCTGGGTGGATTGCAAACGGCGTGTTGTGTGCCTCCATCATGATTTTATGCTTTAATTCAGGATCGTTAGGAACACAGAGTCGAGAGTTGACTCGAAGTATTCCTTTCTCGTCGATTCTTGCTTCGGAAATGGCACCTTCTTGTACTTTCTTTATCATGTTTATCAGTTCCGGATCGGTAGCTTGAGCAGCTTTAATTTTATCGATTAAAGTTGGTTCTACTCGCACGTGAGCAATCTTCGAGTGGGTCCCTGGTGTCTTTAGCTCTATCTCCATCTTTTGCAAGTCGTACAAAATACACTTTTGTGTTGTCAGCAGTGCACTTGTACTTGCATAAAATTTTCTGCTCAAAGCGTCAGCTACAACGTTCGCCTTTCCCGGGTGATACTGGATTGTGTGGTCATAATCCTTTAACAGCTCAAGCCAACGTCGTTGTCGCATGTTGAGTTCCTTCTGGGTGAAGAAATACTTGAGACTTTTATGATCCGTATAGATATCCACTTTTTCTCCGTACAAGTAGTGTCTCCAGATCTTCAACGCGAAAACGACTGCTGCCAACTCTAGATCATGAGTAGGATAATTTTTCTCATAATCTTTGAGTTGTCGAGAGGCGTAGGCTATAACCTTTCCATGTTGCATAAGGACACAGCCTAGACCTTTGCCAGAAGCATCGCTGTAGATAACAAATTCTCCTGATCCTGATGGTATGGTCAGAACAGGAGCTGAAACCAGTCTCTTCTTGAGTTCTTGGAAACTTTTCTCGCATTCCTCGCTCCATATGAATTTTGTGCTTTTCCGAGTAAGCTGCGTTAATGGAGTGGCGATTCGAGAAAATCCTTCTACGAATCTCCGATAATAACCAGCTAGACCCAGAAAACTTCGGACTTCGGTTACTGTTTTGGGTTGTTCCCAATTTAGTACCGTTTCAATCTTCGCAGGATCGACTGATATTCCTTGACTAGAAATCACATGCCCAAGAAACGCGACCTCCTCAAGCCAGAACTCACATTTCTTCAACTTGGCATATAATTTATTTTCACGGAGCTTTTGTAGTATCAATCTCAGGTGTTGTTCATGATCCTCGCGACTCTTGGAGTATATGAGGATGTCATCAATAAAGACAACCACAAAATGATCCAAATGTTCCTTGAATATCCGGTTCATTATGTCCATGAAAGCTGCAGGAGCATTAGTTAGTCCAAAAGGCATGACTAAGAACTCATAATGCCCATAACGAGTTCTGAAAGCAGTCTTTGGAATGTCCTCAGCTTTAACCTTTAACTGATGATATCCAGAACGGAGATCAATCTTTGAGAAATGTTGAGCGCCTTGCAATTGATCAAACATGTCATCAATCCGAGGTAACGGGTACCTGTTCTTGATGGTGACATGGTTCAATTCTCGGTAGTCAATGCACAATCTCATACTCCCGTCTTTCTTCTTCACAAATAGAACAGGAGCACCCCAAGGTGATGCACTCGGACGAATGAAACCGGTATCCAACAATTCCTGTAGTTGGACTTTTAACTCTTGAAGTTCAATGGGGGCCATTCGGTAGGGAGCTTTGGAAAAGGGCTTGGTACCGGGTTCAAGATCAATATAAAAATCAATTTCACGGTTTGGGGGTAAGCCAGGAAGTTCTTCAGGAAAAACGTCAGGAAACTCATTAACAATGGGAATATCATTCAAGTTTGACGTATTTTTGTTCAAATCAGTGACATGAGCTAAAAAGGCTTGACATCCGTTTTTCAATAAACGAATGGCTTTATGGCTAGAAATAACAGTTATAGATTTCAATGGTTTAGTTGCTTGAATTTGCATGACAGGTTGATTAGGAATATGAAAACTAATAATCTTATGAAAACAATCAATTTTAGCATGATGGGTAGTCAACCAATCAATTCCTAAAATCACATCAAATTCACGCATCTCCAAAGAAATAAGGTCAACAGATAATGTGAGGTTGTTGATTTGAACTAGGCAAGATTTATAGACAGTAGATGTAATGGTCATTTCTCCTAATGGGGTTTCAACTGATAAGTCAAAGTCCAAGTTTTCAGGAGTTAAGTTTAAACGCTGAGCACATGCAGGTGAGATAAAAGAATGGGTAGAGCCAGTATCTAACAAAGCGTAGACTTCACGAGAATTTATGAATAGCTTACCGGTTATCACCTCGTTCGAGTTTCGTGCCATTTGGGATGTCACAACAAAAGCTCTCCCTTGAACTACAGATTTTCCTTTATCCGCGCTAGCTTTTGGTATCATCATTGCAGCTGGACTTGATTTTGTGGCAGGACAAAACCGCGCAAGATGACCCTCTTTCCCACAACTGTAGCACTTTTTGGACTGCAGTGTACAGTTTGGACTGATGTGACCTTCCTGACCACACCTATAGCATCTCACTGGTGGTCGATCTTCTCCCCTTGAAACTGGGGTCAGTGCTGGTGTTGGTACTGGTGCTGGTGCCCTTCCATAATTATTATGGAATCTCTTTCTTTTGAAATTGTTCCCACTAGATTCTCCTCTTCTGTTATTTGGTATGGAATTACCACCGAAGTGTTGGTTACCTCCTCGATGGTTCTCGTTCCTGTGGTTGTTGTCACTCCTTTCTCTATGCTGATCATTAACTCTTGGCTGCAATGTTTCATCTGTTTGCTCAATCCTTTGAGCCCTATCCACAACATCTGAATACAAACTAAATTTATGAGAGCTAAGTTGTTGACGAATTTTGAATCTCAAACCTCTTAGGAACATCCGACTCATTCGTGCTTCGTCATCCACAAGATGGGTGGCAAAGCGAGATAACTCGGCAAACTTAGCTTCATATTGGGAGACTGTCATGTTTCCCTGCTCCAGCTTAATGAATTCCACTTCCTTCATATGGCGGATGCTTTCTGGGAAGTACTTCTCGTTAAACAGTTCTTCGAATTCTGTCCAAGACATTTCGAGTGCTGAAGGTTGGATACGTTTTACCGCTTCCCACCAATGGTCTGCCTCACCTCGTAACATAAAAGTGGCAAATGGCACCTTCTGATCATCAGCGCGTTGTAAGACATCAAGTATTTTTGTCGTCTGCTTCAGCCATGCCTCCGCTTTGAGTGGGTCAGGCTTCCCGTGGAATTCAGGTGGTCCTAATTCTTTAAATTGCTTAACAGTGACCATCCTCAAATTGCCAGCGTTTCTACCGTTATTATTGACTGGATTTCCTCTTCCTTGATTCTGTATGAACTGCATGAAATTCCTAAAGAATCCATCGTTCATCATGTTATCAGGAACATTATTTCCTGAGTTGGCAGGAGGATTGTTTGGGGCCTCTTGATTCTCGGCTACATTTGCTTCAGGCATTCCATAGTTAACCTCTTGATTTCCAGATGCCATACTAAACTGTGGTCACAAAATAAATGTTAGTTCAAATAAACTGACTCATCACTTCATGTTCCTACATTCAAATCGACTCATTAGATAATAAAATCTATTTTAGGTAGGACACACTAGTGACTGATTCTATTCGTCTCTCCCCTCCTAGTTCTACCCCAGATCTCCATTAAAGACCATATCCCTAAGCTCTGATGCCAACTGTGACGCCCCCAAATCTGGGCCCACACAGCCCAAACTTGAGTCGTCAAAATACTACAACAAAATTATTACAACAAAGCACAACGTACAACAATACAGTGTATAATAATACACAACTAAGTCTTCACTATTATTGCCACACTATTTTACAAAACGTGAAAACTATGATAACTATTCCTCGGACCCTCACTCCATTCCCCGGCTAGACCCTGTTATGTTTTCATCTCCTGTTGAAAAACAATGGAACAAAAGAAAGGGTGAGCTCAAATAGCCCAGTAAAGAATATCATGACTAAGATAATGATGAATAAATTATCATTAGTCTTCAACAATTGAGTTCTTGATAGAATACAATAGACTACAAGGTTTATATCAAAAACTGCAGTTAAATTCTTAAACAACGTTCAGATCAATAATAGCAGCGGAATGAGTAATCTATTAGAAGAATAATGCAGACTATAATGTCCACTCGGTTCTCTTTTTAGGAAAAACATCATCAACTTTTATCATCTGAAATATCATTAGTCAAGATAATACAAATTCACAGTTCCTGATCATAATCATGCACATCAACAGTTCATCTTTGTACTACGGGCCAAAGATATTCAATATAACACCAACGGTCATGATTATACCAGATTCAGCCTTTGGTCATAATCATACCAAACAACAGTTCATCTTTGCACTACGAGCCAAAGAGAACATTCACCACGTGTCATAAAAGACACCGAACAGATGTATCGCCTTTAACCTATTATATCGCCTTTAACCTATCATCTGTTCAACAAATATATCACATCTGTGCCCCCGGCCACAGATATTCACAACAGCTTGATTTTTGGATGATTAGAATGATATAAATGATGAACAGAAGAAATAGGATAACAATAAGTATCGGAAGTTTACTTTGTACAGATTCAAATAATGTCCAAATTGTCAACATGATGTGGAGTGAAATTTAAAAATGATATTCAAGATCCACAGTTCAGAATAACGGTTACAATTCAATAGAAAGGTTCACGTAAATAGGAAGGTTCAGTTGAAATAATGAAGTTCAACTATTATGGAACATATAATATTTTCAGGAATTATAGAAGCAATAGTTCCATAATAAATTTCGATTTAGGAGTATGAAAGAAAATAATATCCCTTACCGTAGCAGGTTTGATTAACAAAAGGTGAAGGAAATTAATACAAAGGGTTATTCACCAACAGGCGGCAATCCGCTCCGTAAGGTTATTCCCACAATTTAATAGAATTTGAGTACAAAGAGTTATTCACCAAACAGGCGGCAATCCGCTCCGTAAGGTTATTCCCACAATTTAATAGAATTTGAGTACAAAGAGTTATTCACCAAACAGGCGGCAATCCGCTCCGTAAGGTTATTCCCACAATTTAATAGAATTTGAGTACAAAGAGTTATTCACCAAACAGGCGGCAATCCGCTCCGTAAGGTTATTCTCAGAGATTAATAATGAATGAATACGAAAGGTTATTCACCAACAGGCGGCAATCCGCTCCGTAAGGTTATTCCCACAATTTAATACATGGAAATAAAATGCACGTCTTATGAGTAAGGAAGAAACAATATTATTATCGAGAATCAAATAATGATAATCCCTTACCATAGTACGTTTGAATAATGGAAGATGAAAAAGATGGTATCCCTTACCGTAACACGTGACTGGATATTGATTTAAATGAGGTTGATTAACTTGAACAGTACACGTATACTTATAGATCTTCACAAATACTCAAGATGACTTAAGCACACTTAGAGAGAACTTTCACAAGAAGTATTTAGAGAGAGAAAGAAAGAACAAGTAAGGAAGTTTATGAAAAATCCTTAAGTTAAGGCTTCTATTTATAGCCAAAAATCTCATCATTCATTTAATCTAAACCATTCATTTAAAGATCATCTTTTAATCTACACCATCCATTTCAAATATTATATTATCTTTAATCTACACCATTCATTTCATATCACCTAATAATCACCTAACTTTATATTATAAACAAATCAATTTAATTATTCAACAATAATTCACACTTTAATCTACACCATTCATTTCATATTACCTAATAATCACCTAACTTTATATTATAAACAAATCAATTCAATTATTCAACTTTAATCTACACCATTCATTTCATATCACCTAATAATCACCTAACTTTATATTATAAACAAATAACTTTATCAATTCAATTATTATGACTAATTGTTATAAATACAGTATAGTTAGCTCTTAGATATCAAGTCAATAAATTAATGAAATACAACTGTTTAAATAACATCATAATAGAGATAACAATAATGTAAAATAAAGCATACGTTACTGTGTAATGACAATTATTGATTCAATAATGTGAATTACTGTGCATATGTTACTGTGACAATTATTAGGTTCAATAATTTTAAAAACAGTGCAACAACAATTATTGACTCAATGATATAAAATACAGTGTAATGACAATTATTAAATCAATAATGCAAAATACTGTGTAACAACAATTATTGAATTGATAATATAAAATATTATGCAGTGACAATTATCGATGAAATGATGCGTAACAGTTACGGTGTCAATTATCAGACCAATAATATGAGACACTATGCAATACCGTGTGTTACTGTAGAGTACCGTGTGCTACAGAAAATACCATAAACTACCGTATGCTACTATTCTTTTATCACCGGTATTTTAACAGTTCCGTTGACTATTTTTATTTAAAAAGGTTACTTCTGTCGTTTTCTATATCCGACAAATATTCCGTTGTGGGGTCCACCAATAATTTATTATTTCGGCGCCGTCGTACGACACGAATATTCCCCGACCAAACGAATATTCCCCGACAAAGCGAATATTGTCCGACAAAATAAAATTTGCACATAACATCCTTAACTTTCAATTTTGTTAATTTAACCACTTACTGTTTCAAAAAAAATATATATGAAGAAAAATTAAATTTTGTATTTCATAAAATTCGGGGTCTTACATACACCCTAGATTGATTGTTACACACGCTTATATATTAAAGAGACTATATTTCCCTTAAAGAGAAGCCGAATAACATATGTATCACTTGTTTATTTTAATTGAAAGTTTTTTAAAACAAGCCTAAATAGTTTTCTATTTTCTTTGAATTTTAAATTTTTGTAAATTTATTTCAAGTCAAAATAAAATCTTTTGAATTAGATGGACCAATAAACTATATTATGGGTACTTTAATAAAATAGCAAGCTAAATTATATATCATGTCTTAAAAACATGAAGGTTACCCTTATAAATCTTTTTAATTTTTTCTAATATTTTATGTGTTGTAATCTTTAATTCAAAATTTTAATAAATTATATTATAAAATATCTCAAATAAAAAAAAAAGTGCTATTAAGTAAAATTATAAAAAGATAACAGATTTAATATATTAGTTCAATTCTATATATAATTGAAATTTGATTAACTAAGTTTGCTTAATAAATATAATGTATATGACAAAATGGATAAAGATTAAATAGTTAATTTATTTTAAGAATTTTAATGACAATATAGTCTCTTTAATATATTTGGATTTGCAACTATCATTCTAGGATGTGCAAATATCAACACTCAAAATAAATCGATTACATTATAAATGAGTGACTTTTTTCGTTAAGTCATTTTATAATTACCCACTTTTTTTACCCGCATATAAAATAAATAAATGTGGCCTTCATTTTATTTTATCTTTAACTCAAATAAGTGAATCATATTTATTTATTTTATATGCGGGTAAAAAAAGTTGGCAAGTCTAAATTTTTTCTTTTTTATTTGATTAATTAGTAAATTACTAGAAATTAAATGGATAATTTCGTCATTCGGTACCTACCTTGTGTTTTCGTGTTTGTCAATCAAGTAGACTTTTTATTCGCTTCGTGCTAACGTCACTGGTCCCGTTACTCTAATTTATTTGTATATTGAGATTTGGAATCAATGATTGTGGCCCAACTTCTAAATTTTAACACGAGTTATTCGGTTCAAGTTCAATTCATAATTCATCCATATTCGACTTCGTTTAATTTTTAAATAAATTTAAATTTAAAATTTGATTCGACATAATTTATTTATAATTATAATTTTTAATTTAAAAAATTATTTTTAAATTTATATAATTTATTTTTTTCCATATTTGTTTAAAGAGCATTTTTCTCAATAATATAAAATTAAAATTCATTATGTTAAATTTAAAAATATTATGTTATTTTATATAATTACCGGTGAAGTAAGACTCTTTACAGTCGTGAGATGAGATAGGATTAAAGTTGACAGAGAGATATATACAAATTAAAAGATATAATGCCATTTTATAATTTAAAATTATAAATTTAACTTTAATTTTGAACAAATTAATATATATATATATATATATATATATATATATATATATATATATATATATTTCTAATTTTGAAATTGATGGACTAATTAGTAAAATTCTATCACTGTTTGAATTATTATTTGAATTTGAATTTGTATATGTAAAGACGTTAGTGTCATTTTATACCATATAATAACAATCGTCGACTAGAAGGGTAGATAAGAATTCAACAACTTATATAAACATATTATCTTCGGCCTATGACAAGAATATCATTTAGTAGATATGTAACATCGCTTATAAGTAATCAAATATATTTATAATTAATTTTAAGAAGTAAAAAACATTTGATAATTTAATTTTAAATTTTTTTATAATCATTTTTTATGAAAATAATTCGAAACTTTAATTTAGAGATTTTGATTATTTATCAAATCTAATAATCAGGTTTGATCAAGTATATTATTAATTTATTCCTATTTATACTAGTAATTTCATTCATTACTCATTTTTACTTTTATAAATATTCGCTTTTAATAAATCTATAAATTGTTTAAAATTATGTATAATTGTAAATAAATGAATGAAGATCATATTTAAACTTCTTAAAATAAGATTAGAAATTCAATTTTTAACCCTACCTAAGTTCCTTTCTAGTCCTTATGATTTACTAATGTGTCACATTCTCGTGAGTTGATGGACAAACCAGTAATTGGATGAGCTGATGTAATGTAATTGAAATGTTTGTTGTTCAAAAATACAAGGCCTATATGAGAGTAAGCCCACCTTCCCTCTAAAAGTCTGCTACTGTCTCTTTGGAAAAAGCCCACTGTGTTATTAAGCCCGAGGGCCGACTGACAAAGTAAGGCCCCTTCGAACATTCCTTTCATTTAAACCTTTTGTAAAGGTCGAGGCCTGGCCCTTTTACCAGGCTATCTATGTAACTTCACTGGTCTATATCTTTTTAAGGCACTTTTATTTGAATCCACTTTTTAGATTTGATTAAAGTATTACAAAAGCATTAATTTTTTCGGGATTATATAATAAGATTTGTCCAAAATATAAATACAATTTTTGATTCTTTAATTCTATACCTTGAGTATTTAGAATATTCTTTAATTAAATAGAATGTTAAAAATTTCTTAAAATTTGTGCAAAAAATTAAATACCAATAATTCTGATACAGAGGAAATATTATTATGAATAAATCTACGTGCACAATATAAAATATAATATTTTAATTTTAATCGTCAAAAAGTTGAATCTGACACGAAAATTCATACAAAATCTCACTTTTTAATAATTAAAAAATATATAATATTTAATTATAGTGTGTGTAAAATTATCTTATTATTATTTCCCATTTAAACAGTTGATTGACTTGGAATTGGGGATATAAAAATATATATGACCAGCGCGCCTAAACGAAAAAACAAATTATTTAAATATAAATTTATTTAAAAATTCCCTTTATTAATTAATATTAATATGAAATTAAAAATCACTACGCAATCTCTCCCTCGGTGATTACGTAGCTCAACGCATCTCTTCTATCGGGCAAGTTTTTTCATTATCGAATCTCATCGTCATTTCGATCTTTATTTGGTAATTAGTTTCGGTACGGATCTGTTTATTTATTTTAATTTATCTGTTTTATTTATGATTATTTGAAATTACGGTAGTTTAATTCAGAAAATTTCGCTGTAATTTCAGATTGATCTGTACTTCTGTTAACCTTTTAGGGTTCTTTGAATCTTGGTGATAATACTCGTATCCATATTTTATAGTAATTATCGATGATATGTTGTATTTCCTTGTTTGTGTGTACAATTGGGAGCCTATAACGGATAAATATAAAAAATTATTGATATCAAAATCTTTATGCATCAGTAGGGAATGAAAATTCATATGCTCATTTTTTGTATTTCATTTCAGGTATATGTACATTCCATTTTGTGTATATTCTGAGAGGAAGAATTAAGAAATTTGCTATCAATTAAGACCTAGACCTGAGGCTTGCTTACACGAGTAGGATATTATTAGTATCAAGAGTTGTTTGTTGAGAGACATGGATGTACTGGGTAGTAGTCCTCATGGTGAATATGGGCGATTTGAACAAATCCTTTCTCAGTTTCTTCTGAAAAGCTTGCACATGATATTGGACTCGAGAGTTCCTTCTATTCATCCTTATGATCGCAAAAGTGACTCATTGTCAGTTAATCATGTGAAAAAGAGTGACAAATGGTTCAGTTTAGTATTAGGGGACCGTCCTGCTGCTTTGGATAATTTGAGTTTCTGGCACAGAAATTTAATGGACCCAATGATAATTGACATTATACTTGTTCCAGAAATGTCAAATTCTTTATTGGATCCAGGATTGGGGAAACCAGAGGAGACTGTTATAGAGAGGTGGGTAGTTCAATATGAGTATGCAAGAACAATGGCTCCTCGGATTGGAGATTCTTCTGCCGCTTATAAGAAAACTTATAAGAAATTAATCATCCTTCTACGTTCCCTGTTTTCGATGATGAGGCTTCTTCCAGCACATAGGGCATTCCGAAAGTCGTGCTCATCAAGCAAGAGTTGTGATTTTGATATAAATTACAGGGTTTCCTCGTTTAGTGCGCCATTCTCAAGGGCAGAGGAAGAAATGATTAAACAATATAGTTTTAGTCCAGTTGATTTCCAACAAGGAAGCCTTTCAATTTCTGTGAAATATCGTGAAAGTCTATCTGATTTTAACCTGGAGACTTCCACATTATTCCCACCACAGATTATTACAGATTATGTTGGTAGCCCTGCCACGGACCCTTTGAGGGCTTTCCCTTCATATGGAAAGGGTGTCTGTGCTACATCCTTTCCGTCTAGAGGGATACAACCACCTTTATCAACACCATATCAACGCCCACACAGCTGGACAAGTGGCATCCACCGGGGAGCTTCTTTAGTGCAGAATCAACCCTTAGGTGGATATCCACCACAATATTGCTCATCTACGGGTCGACAGGATATTTCTTCGTCCCCAACTGATATATATGGTCATAAGATTTCAAACTATAGACTGCCAAATCACTACAGAAATAACAGCTTTGATGATTACCAGCTTTCACCTCCATTCTCACCATCTCCTTCTCCATCTCCCCCCACATACCTTACCAGTGGGAACCTTATGCAAAGTCGTCTGCGATCAGATACGGCCCCTGTGAGTATTCCACATCCAATGTTGGGCAGAAGTCCCAGATACCTCTCTCCCAATATGTCTGACCCAAATAGACATTCTCTTCCACCTCCTTCCTCTAGAAGCATTAAGCATAGTTCTTCGTCACAGGAGTCCCCTTCTGGAATGAGGTCATTGAAAAAATTAGAATTATCAAGGGCTGGGGAGTTGAATTATGGAATGACAGGTCCAAATTCTGGCCAAAAGGTAGGCGTAGTTTCTCATCCGGTTATTTTTTTTTCCTACACACCTGATGAGGTTCATTTGTATTTATATGCAGGTGTCAAGAGACGGTAAAAATGATTCAGGTAGGTTCTCAGGTTTGCTATCTTCAAGTGGGTCACCACGCATTGGATTCTCAAGATGCTCTAGTAGATTATCTTTCCAGGATGATTTGGATGATTGTGACTTCTCATGTCCTTTTATTGTGGATGATGTTGATACTTCTGATCCTCAAGCCAGGTACTTATATTTCTTCTTTCTGCCTTACTTTACCTGTGTGTGTAAAATTAAAAGTTGTGATTCCCAAGATACTCCATGTTTCATGTAACATTTACATTTTGTCCTCTGAAAGAACTTTCCCCCATCCTACTGCAACCTGCACTTTGCGGGGTAAGAGGAGGGGGGGGGGGGGGGGGGGGGGGGGGGGGGGGGGGGGATGAGTTTAAAGAATTGTCACCAAAGGAAAATGAACAAAAAATCAAGAAGAAATTATGTAAATAGCCTTGTGGATCAAACTATTAGGTCCGTGTATTGGTTGTTTCCCCTAGTCCTTAGTTCAAGGGTGTTATTTCTTCAGTCAAAATCAGTTTGAAACATCTCAAGCAAATGAGTACAATTTTGCTGTGTTTTTGGCCTTTGATCAGAAACTGCGGTAAATAGAAAGCCTACTTTAGTGGCAATCTCCCAATGATTCCCAACTTGGCCTCTTTTAGGGGGAACATACAGTAAAATCTATTCTGAACCCTCCTCTGTACACATAAAAACTAAATTCTGGTTAAAAAGTGGTTGCTGTGGGAAAATCAACAAGGTAGTTTAAAAGCAACTACTATGCCTGTACTAGTTCATTGAGGTATTGTATATGTTATTCAGCACAAGATCTCCACCCTAACAATACCCCAAATTCACTCTTCTGTTAGTTACCCTAACCATCCCTGTTGCAAGAGAAGAAATAAGAGAGGCAATCCAAGGCTTCTGCTTCTACTCTCAATGTTGCTCTTGACATTTCTGTGGTGGTATTACTTGGTTGAAAATTCCTACATTGTCGTGCAACAATGTGGGGAACAAAATTATATTGTTCAATTTGTTCTGCCAACAGGAAGAGAAATATGAAAAAAAAGTTGGTTCACAGATTAGAGATGAGTGAATTTATTTATAATTGGAATCTGATTTTAAGATTTTCTCCGTAAGCTTCTCCTTGTGTACCATTCAACCAGTTGCATAGTTACCTACTTGGGGCCATTTGCTCGTCACGAATGACTGTTTGATTTTTGAGATTCATTGTGGATCTTCTCAGTATGTCTGCAAACATCGGCAGTATGTAAATTTTCTCCTGAAGACCTTTGGATCTATATGATAAGGAAATATAATACCATTACACCCAAAATATATGTTCATGCCCCATTTTGTTTCTATAATTTGGCTTTGCTCCAACAATTATCTTGATAAGAAAATGCGCTGTATTCCCTGCCTTAATCGAGTCTCCCTGATCATTCAATCTGACGTGTTCAGAGAATTCCACTATTTGATTCACTTGGCAAGGCTAGCAGCAATAATGAAGTCTCATGCTTGTCTCTTTGTTTGCTAAGCAGCTGAAGTTGAATTTCCGAAGACTTCATTACATGCACCCCCATGTGAATGATGATCAGATCTTCAATGAAATTGTGATCTCTTTTTTGTAATTAATTAAAAAATAAATTGTGACTCGAGCTTTATGAATTGAAATTCATTTGAATTTAAAACAATGCCTAGATTAGATTTCATTTTTTTAAATTCAATTTGTGTTGAACCTGCTTCTCATTTTCAGAATTAGAGATTATGTTGGCTACATTTCTTTTCTAGCACCCCTCTCTCTCTTTTTGTTGTTACTATTTTATTTTTTTATCTTTATATGTTTACTTCGCCCTTCTCTGGTTTAATAATCTTCTGCAACTGATAAACATGTTTTGAACCTTTTTGTGCAGTAATGGTGCCCTTATTCACATGTTTCGAACAGCACCTCCTCTGCGCCAAGATTCTAGTTGCTATTCCTCCCGTTCCTCCTCTAGGAATGAACTTGAACAACAAGAAGCTGGCACTACATCTGAATTCTTCTTGCCTAGAAAGACATCAGATGCACTGGAGGAGCTCAGGGCTTACAAAGATATCAAAGACCTCCTCCTTTCCAAGAGCGCAACTCAATTGGTCAGCAAGGAAGCAGCTTAATTCTGCCTGCTGATTTTGTGGGGAAATCTCCAAGGATAAACTCCCAAGTTATAGGATCTCTCCTTCAATAGAAAGTTGAAATTTATTGTTTTTAATAAGTAACACTTTGTTCAAATGAAAAACAAACAAGTTATAATAATCTCAAGTTGTTAATTGTTTCTTTATCTTCGACTCCAATTTGACCCTCTCTCTCTCTGCTCTTATGTGGTTAATTAACTGAATTTCTAAGTGTATATAATAACAATAATAATAATAATAACAACAACAACAACAACAAAACTAGGCTAGAACTTCATTTAGCCGGGAATGCATTATTCTTAGGGAAGTGAAATGGAAAAAATAAAATCAGATTGGAATCCGACTCTCAAGTAATACATGTTTCAAAAAAAAAAAGGAAAAGAAAGTGAATACAGTAGATTCTGGGCAAGAGTAGTAGTAATATACTCCATATGTTTAAGAGTAATGCTAGAGTAAGTCCCGGAACGATAATCCAAACTGCAGTTCCACGAGTCTGCTCAAAACCGGTTGATTCCTGAGCCATACTTTCTCCCTCTCCATTGGCCTAACTGCCCGGCCACTTTGGGGTGTGTGTTCAAATTACCAACAAAAAAAAAAAGAAGAAGAAGCTTTGAGCATTATTTTTGAATTGATTTCTGTAATCTGGACTACTAGTGTGTACAGTAATCAGTGGCAATGTAGAAATTTACTTGTGTAAGAGAGGAAGGAACAATTCGGATTTTGAAAATATAATCGTGGAATGGATCAAATGTCGAATTGCCACTTCTATCATCCATCTGTTCCTTCTTCTGAGCTCGAAAGGTATATGCGTAGTGCTTACTGCTCTTTATTTCGTCTTTCTGTCTGTTTATTAATGCTCGTTTTGGCTTCTGGTGTGTGTGTGTATATATATAAACTTGGTTTCAAATTTGATTGATGCTGACAGGCATGCGAATATTCATTTTGAGGATGAACAACTCGAGAGGGACATCAATTTGGCCAAACAAATGACCCTTGCCTCATTAATTTCACCTCTTCATGCGGTATTCTCTCTCTCTCTACACACACACAATATTAATCTTGTTCAATTTATCCAATTTCTTGCTTCTATATATTGGATGGCACTAGAGAGAGCACTCAAAGACAATATTGGATGGCAAATGCTTATAAAAAGAGGAGTCCACGCATTAAAGAAGCTGCAGTATCAGTTTATATTGTTGTTAGTTCCATCTGCCACTTGTCTTCTGGCACTAATTTGATTACTTTCTTTTGACCTAGTTTATGTTTCAGTCATGTTATATTGATCCTGGAATTGCTGGTGTGGAGGAGATGGAGAGGCTTAAGACCTTAGACACTGATCGTTTTGAATTTTTGATCTACATTGGACTTCAGTACTTTCCTTTGGTATATTGATTGTGTTTTACAGAATTCGGAATTGAAATCCTGTCCTGTATTATTATTTTCTACCCCTGAGTAATTTGTTTTGTATTTCAAACACTTACCTTGTCGTGTAATATTTTAACGCATATTTTAATAACTTATTTATTTTGATAGACACTCGAGACCAAATTATTATTATTTCTTTTTTTATTTTTGTGTTGAGCTTATCAATTTTTCTTAAACAAAATTTGTTACAAAAAGAAAATTTTTTTAGTGAACGAGTCACAATTTACTCTTATTTTTTTTGGATAAAGACAAAGAAATAAATTCTACTTTCTCTCACGGCGACGAAGAATCGATTTATCACTATTTTATTACTTTTTCTACTTCGTCTCCCAAGTGCAGGATAACCCCGTTTTTTGAGTGTTATTAGTTTCATCTTTTTGAGTAAGTCTTAAATTTCATTTTTTATCTTGCCCTGTATTAATATTACTCCTTTCAAGTTGATTTGTGTTATCCTTGTAATGGCTGAAAACTAAAATTTGTAATAATAAGTAATTAAAAGAGGAATAACAAGTTAACACTACACTTCCTAGTCATTTGCGTCACAAATGAGCAAACATCTTCCAAACTTTCCACTTCTGGAAACCGTCTTCTAGTTTCGCTGGTAAAATATTCTTGCAAGCAACAGCTACCATGGCTTGAAATATGTGCAGAGTATGGGGATAATTTGATCAGCCTTCTTCAAGGCTTCCAGGCTGAGTTATCTACGTTCTACATAGATTTCATCTTCTTTCTTGCTGAACGCACCTCAGTTCCCTGCCTTCGCCCTACTTAGAGTGCTCATTAGTACTCCCTCCCTTCCACAATCCCTCCCTTCCACAAAAAATTAAAATTAAAAATAAATAAATCTCACTTGCAAAATTTATGTTAAGAATATATTTTTGTTTCACGTGTTAACTTAAATAAGTTACTAATTTTGTAGTGTGGTATGAACAAACCTTTAGATACTGCCCTAATAGGTCAAAGAAGCCTTGGAACAGGCTCTGAAGTGGAATCCAGATTCCTCGACAAGAAGTAGAAAGGGAAATCATATACAGCTGAGATTCTGCCGCTGCGATTGCAGCTGATGTTTCAAAACAGCAGTTCATCGGATGTGTATAACGGTTGCATCGGATATTCATATTCATCCCGTGCTGTCTCATTATATTTTGGGAAATGAAACTTTTTGTATAACTGAGTATCAAAACTAGAGCTGAGGCAGAGAAGATAGATTGAAGAACAGTGTAAATATAATGTCTGCACAATTCCACAAAAACAGTAACTATTACATTTGTAGTACAAAGAAAAAGAACTAGATTATAGGATACAAAGCAAAAAACATATGAACTATAAATGGAGAGTAAGACAAATTTTCGGTTCAACTGTGAGTGACTAATACAAAATTCTGTTTACATTCAATCCAAGATCTCTCACAAACACTGCCTGATACCTACGCATATATATGTGAGAATGCTGCCACAAGTAGGAATGGGTTGAGAAATAAATGATCATATCATCCCTTCATCTCAGACTTAACTCAGACTATCAAAATGGTCTTCCCAGTTACAGATTCTTGTGCATCTCTGATTTAATGCTTACTTGTTTTTATATTTCTTCATTTTGGCCTTAAACCGAGACTTTGCCAAGAGAGTCTGCATTGTGTTGACAAAATTCCCAGCTGCCATAATTATCAGTAGGATTCCGCATGTAATTACCTATTAAAAGAGTTCATTAAAGTCGGAATTAGAATGCTGAGGAAGAAAGAACTCAAATTTATTGTTAAAATAAAAGTTACAAGATCAAATTCATATTCAAGATTCTACATAAAGATTAAGGCTGCCAACTTTGCTCACCTGCCACTCAGAAACAACACCAACAAAAGCAGTTTTAAGCAACAATACTCCAACATATGCTTCAAAACCCTGAAATTAAGAAACACAACCACGTCTCTCCTTTATTGTCTTTATAATAAAAGTAAACCATCAGTGTTAAAAGATTAACTATTACAGCTAGCGTATCAATTACAGATCTTTGTGTATCACGTATCAACAATGCTGTTTGATCTCACCCATAAACTACATAGCTTTTATTCAAGAAATTTTTGTAAATGGGTAAGAAAAACTACCAGGAATGTGCAAAGTATACATCACGCATTTTGTAAGGATGCTTGTAAAGACCAGACAATATATATTCATTTAAAATTAGCTAGTCACTGACAAGAACTTCAAGTCTATAAACTCATAGGTAAGTCTTGGTCAACATTGTATTGAGTTTATGAAAATTTTAATTTCCTTGCTTATATTTATGGTTCATTTTTACCGTTTTAGTATGGAGACAAGAAGGAAACGAAGAAAGGATCCTAGTTGATATACATAATACCCTTCTAATTAAAGGAGGAGTTATTTTAGGGACAAAAAGATCAACTTGGAAAACAATAGAAAGAGTATCCATCTTTATCCCTCCGAGCAAACAAAGAAACAGCATCCTCTATCCCGTTAACACACCTTTTACCTCGTGTCCACTTTTCCCTGATACAAAATAGACCATTGTATCCAATGGAGAGATTTTTTTTACCAATCATAGACGTACTATGATCACTGCATGCCAAACTGGAAGAGATATTTATAGAACTACAAGTTTCACACGTATCATAATGATATTTATAGGTGGTTGATCCTACATGTCATTTTAAAACAAGCTATGCACAACATATAAAATCAACTCCATTCATTTGAACATCATAACGTCAAGCATTAAGCAAACGTGTATCCATTATCTATGAATTAACCATTTGTGCAGTTTGAATCACCTGTAATGTGAACAGGATAGGGCATAACAACCAAAGTTGACCATCTACTCCAGAAGTTTCTCCCCACACAACATCCATTCTCTTAGCCTGCAATAAAAAAGTTTAATTTATTAGTGGTTGCATTTTAAATGAGAGTATGTTCACATCCTGCAAAGAGATTGAGATTATACCAGTTTGCATAATTTGCCACCAGCCAAAATAAAAAAGTTCTACATATATTTTGAGCGCCATAAACTGATAAGAGACTAGGACAAAAAACAAATATATATCATAACTTAGCTAGTTATACATGGATTTGATCATCAACAGAAGCACAACAACATATTATAGTCCCAGGAAGAGATGTTTTTTAAAGAAAATAAAAAAGGATGCATAAGGAATTGATAGACTGATGACAGCATGCCCAAATAAGTTGGTGAAGATGCAATACTGCACCTTGCCCAGCGCAATACGAGTATAGAGTCTTTGCCTTTGATATCTATTTTGCAGAAGCATTGCAACTCCTTGCATGATCGCCCATTGCAGGAATAGTTGTACACCTCTCTGCAAACAGAATTGTTTTAGTTACAAAGACAAAAACACTAGACCGTTATAAAAAACTAAAAGACTAATAGTTCTGACCTGCTTCTGGGAACAGTCAGATTGCCTTTCTATCTCCCAAGTCAGACTGATGAGCGCCATAGCCATTGCACAATAGTGATGATAAATCCACCTGCAAATCCAGAGATATATATGACGTAACATTCAAGGTGAAATATAAAAAACAAATAGGCATTTAAATTTTAGAAATCAAAACATATAACAATGTCAACACAAGATTGTTGGTGTAATTTTCATACTAACAATATAATGTTGCTTGAGAATGTAAGAGAATGTGCTTGTCAGCTGAGTGGTAAAGGGATATGTTGCTTGAGAATGTAAGAGAATGTTTTTAACAGCTGAGTGGAAGGGATATGATAAATTCTGAAGTAGCAAAAACAATCATTACTTTTCAACATTCAAAGCACAACCACAATTTCCTAATACTCATTGTTCTCGACTGCAGCTAAAATACTTAGGACATAGGTTTTTATGCCTGTAATATAATATTACACTTTTATGATAGACTTGCAAAATCCATCTGCAATGAATACAAATCACTCCCATAGAATTACATAACTTATAACTTACACCTAGATGGTGAAGGAGAGTAATAATATCTCTTATTCCACAGCAAACCAAAAACTACCCACATATTCTTTTTGGAAAAAAATAAAGTCCTAATAACTATGAGGAACTAGACTATTGGCTTGAACAATCTATAGACTATAGTTAAATTACCATGGACGAATATCGCTTCCATTTACTCTCAGAATGTTCTCTCGCAAGGCCAAACCTGTGTATAGAAAGAGTAGCCAGGCCTGCAAAAATCATGCTCAATATGCTTCTTTATGATAAACACATTGGTTAAGACGAAAAAGTTTAAATATGTCTACATATGTAGTACCTGGTATAGCTGAACTGGCAATGCAGGTAAACATCCATCCCAAGTAAATGACCTTAACAAAAGTAGCAATGATGGGAAAACAAGAAAGAGCAATGCAGTTCTATCCTGTCAATAAGATATAGTAGAAGTAGTCAACAATAACAACTTACTTTGACAACCTTATATAACAAATCCATTGTCCAAACATATAATGTCTCAAAAAAAGTGTAGATTCATATGTTACAAACTTCTGTCTAAATATGATTCGAGAATATAGTTGTTAAATATTAATTCATCCCAAATTTAACTTCAAATTTTATGTAGACTAAACATAGACTAGGTTGCTATTTTAAGGAGCTACTAGACTCACATCCAGGATTATATCATCAATCTATGAAAACACAAGCAACAAATTAATCTAGAGTTCCACCTACCACATCATTATCTCAATTGTCATATCGAGTGAATCTTTTATGGATGCATAGAGTTTACACTGCATAATCCATGATTCACTAATAACGCAGTAATGCTCATCATGTCGTGGTGAATCAATTTCTTAAGAATCAAAATCCTCAAGTCGTAAATCTTTTGTTGGAATGCCCAATTAGATTGCTGTAGTTTATTTTAGAAAGAATTGAGAAAAAGCTAGAATCCTTCTTGCAAACTTGAAGGTAATCATTCATTAAATAAAGAGAGAAAAATTACAATTATACAATAGCAATAGTTAGTAATTCCAGAGCAGGAAAAAATCATCAGCTACTATCAAGATACAATCAGAAGAGATAAAGCAGTATGAGGAGCCAGTGGAAGCATACTCTGAAACTATTGTATTCCTCTTTCACTTTCAATTGCACATCCTTCCGAGTAGCACGAACATTAATTGGACCAAGAAACATCCTCAAGAAGCTTCCTGCAGACAATCAACACAACGAACAGTCAAGCAATTATCTTATACTCTAAAAATTTAGAAACTACACGCTTGTATAAACATAAACTGCAGAATATTAAGAACCCGACCTTGAGATTTGCTCGGAAGGAAAGAAGCCGCATCTCCTTCAGTCAATAAATAATTAGCTCTAAATAACTCTTCTTCCAACTGTTCCAGCACAAAATTTGTAAACAAACACAAAACCACAAAAATGTAAGCACAAATTCATGGATGCCAAATTTTACTTTTTGGGCCTCTTGGGAACCTAGGGTTCCTTTCTTGACTGAGGAGGCAATGGATGAACGGAGATTTTTTATACTGGAATCGAGAGATAGGGCTCGCTGGCGGAGGGAGGCTTCTTCATGCGACGAGTGAGAAATTAAGGAGGCAGCGGCATCCTGCAACTCTTTTGACAGCTCCGAAATTCTAGAAACTTCTTCCACCACATTCTGCGGCGGATTGTCACCGGCGGTGGAATCGGCCATGGCCGATTGATCCTAATCGCAATTCAAAGTAAAAACAATGGATCGATTTTTATGAAATAAATAAAGATTTGCGAGTGGAGTCGCCAAGCCGGAGCACAGGGTGGCGTCTAAAGGAGGACAACGTACGGAGGGGTATTATTTATTTGGGGTGTTATGTGGACGGGATTTGTGTGGGCCCTGGCCCGGTCCAATTGAGAAATGGCTCCTGTACGGTCCAAACAACTTCCAGCCACTCAACTGTTTTGTCCACGTGCTGACGTGTACGTTCAGTTATAATTAAATCAAATTATTTATTCGGTTATAACCGAATCTTAAATTATTAATAAATTTACACTCTTTTTACACCCTCCTTGTATAAATAATTTTTTTTGGCAAAAAAAAAATTCATTCAAATTACATAAACATTCTTCGTACAAATATTTTTGTGCCAAAAAAAGATTGTTTATGTAAAAGGAGTGTATTTTTAGATTTATTCCTCAATTATATCTAATTTTTCTATTCAAAATTAGTACCAATTAAATAATCAAAAATTGAATTATATTATTTGGTTTATTCAGTATATAACTAAAATATGAACCTATTTTTTTATCAAAAAAAAAATATTTTAAATTTCACACTAAAATTTTCAAATAAATTTTAATCACAACCCGCAATCATAATAATTCATAAATTAGTTTAATAATTTCAAATTAATAATACATTAATAAATAACCACAAGACCAAGTTAAATTATTTTTTAAATATCTAATTCAATTATTTGGGTACGCGAATAGTATAACTTTAATAATCGAAATTGAATCAAAATAACGAATAATTAAAATGTTATAACTGAATTAAATAAAATAATTAAAAAAATCCATTAAAAAAATTCAATTTAATTTTGATTTTACCCCTTTTTTACTCATCCCATTGAGGTGCATGTTTTTCTCTTCCGGTGGGTTTGAGTTAGGTGATTAGGCATGAAACAAATTTTTTTCGTGGGGATTAGATTATTGACTACTATACTGAATAGCTAGACCGAGGAAAAAAGAAAATGGTAAATTTTAATTATGGAATTAAACTATAAATTTTTAATCAAATTATTTCGATTATTCAGTTTTGTTCGACTATAATCGTTTTAAATTTTGGTATTTGATTTCAGTTTCGATTTTAAAAATTATAATATTCACTTACCGAATAATTGAATTAGAAATTTAAAAAAAATAAATATTATTTTAATTGTTAAGTCCACAATCCACTGCCCTGGTAAAAGAATATTATTATGAGTTTAATTGAGGGAAAAGAGATCAACTGTTGAAGCATTTAACAAGCACATCAGGATCAGGTTGGGCGGCCAAGAATCATATAGTCAATAGATTTTTACTTTTTGTTACGATAATCCTGGAAACTTCGGTAATGGCAAAGTTAGCCAGGATTACACTACAGTAACGCCAATATTTACTATTTACTCTTTCCCTCAGTTAAAAAGTTAGCCTGGATTAATATTATGAGTTTACGACAATAATTAGAGTCTGTCCTATAAATTATGTATTTATTTATTGTTAATTTAAAATTATTAAACTATATTTAACATTTGTTAAGCTTGTGAATTATATTATGTTTGTGAATTATGATTGAATGTTGCTTGAAAATTTTAGTGAAATTTTTTTGTTGGATAAAAATGGGTTCTAATTTCGATTATATATCAAAATAATCAAATAGTATATTCGGTTATTTTATATTTTTAATATTTGTTTAGATGTTCGATTATAATTGAATACACAATACTATCTATCACTCTATCAGTCGTGGACTAATTTTAAAAATGACACATTTCGATTTATATAGCATAGAAAATTTGTTAAATATATATTATTTTATTTCATGAATATTCGTAAAGCATATGCATGAATGTAGATCAAATTATTACATATATATTTTGCATATATATATAGCCTGTAGAACTTTACTTAAGAATAATAAAATTACGAACAATTTAATATGGATGCATGAAATATATTATATTATCGCAGCTACTTAAAAATCAACATAATATGTAGGGAATCTTAAATAATTAACTTGGAATTGACTAGCAATCAATCAAAAAAACTCAAAATATAAAATTAGTGCAAGCTCATTCAGGATAAGATTTTCTAACGCCTTTGTTATATATAATTATTGATTATAAATTTAAATTACATTATGTTGCAAATTAAGGTAAACATTAGGGTGTAATCACCATAAAGTTAGTAAATAAAAATATTATAATGATTTCTTTTAGTGTATAAATCTTTATAATGTGTAGTCTAGAGAGTAATTAATCAATTATAGGACGAATCTTATGTTGTTTTGTATAGTTTTGTAATATTTTTATACATAACTATACTAGTATAAAATAAAATAAATATGTAGTTTTGAAAAAATTGAGAGAGAACAAATAAAAGACATTGTTGTAAAATTGATTCTTTTACAATGGATTTTAATCTTGAACAGACGATATTGAATTTAAATTTGATATATTGACGGTGTATACATTAACGATATTAAGATTTTGTCACATTATTAAAATAAAAATAATTTCATCTAACATAAATATTTTATTAATAATGTGTCATTAATTTAAAATCGCATGAGTATGTATTATAATAAATTAGTGTGCGGCTACACCTGAAGACGAATTTATATTAAATATTAAATACATAAAATAAGAGAAGAAGAAAAATTACAATTTTTTTATTGCTTAAAATTAAAATTTAACCTCAATTCAATTTCGTTATGATTTTCTCTTTTTTCTTTTTAGCCAAAAACCCTATCCTCCATTTTAGGTATGGAGAGGGCTCTCAATTTATTTATTTTTGTACAGACTCTCCTCTAGTTTTTTTTGTTTTTTTTTTGCTCTTTATTTTTTGATAATAACCTATTCTTCCTCCTTGGGAGTTTTTGTGATGACCCCAAATCCGGGTTCCTTGAACTTCGGATTCGGTTCAACACGAGTACAACATTTTTCTTATTGTTCATGAATTACAACAATATTATAATTGGTAAATAACCATTTATTTACAATTTTACAACATCTCTTTCTATTCCAGAATCAAAATCTTTATACATTCCTAGTATGTCTTAATATCATACATGATACGACATTCTATTACAATCAACTTATGTATTTAACACTTATATAACATATCAACTAAGTTTTATGCTACACAATCATTTACCTGTCCAATTCGGACTGATATCTACAATAGATATTTAGA
Source organism: Hedera helix (assembly GCA_947179155.2). Lineage (NCBI taxonomy): Eukaryota > Viridiplantae > Streptophyta > Magnoliopsida > Apiales > Araliaceae > Hedera > Hedera helix. The sequence continues at coordinate 1,603,434 of OX359265.1, read as the reverse complement.
TCTTCAATGGAAGTAATATGTTTTCCTGTTCCTTGTTCTTTATCGAGAATTTCAGGTAACTAGCCTTATCTAAAATTGTTGGTTTAGGCAAGAGTGAGCACAACGGCTCAGCAAGTTCAACAGATAACACATAACACATAGTTCATGTTTTATACATGTTTTTCATACTTCATGCATTACATTATATGAATGCATCATACTTCTCATGTTTTGTATAAAATAACAACTAACATATAACAAATCATGCTTCATATTGATACATATTTCACATGTAACCATATTTCATGTTATTCACATATGACAAATATCCTCAAAATATCTTCATACTATTAATTTAAATCACATTATAGCATATTATTGCACATAGGAGCAAGTTCTGAAAAACTTGTCTGGTTCGCTTATCCGTCTTACGCTAGCTCTGCGCGTTTTGTTCAACCTACAATTAAGTATGAGATTGACGTAACTATTAGTTACAATGATCATTCATTAGCCTTGATTAAGACCCTAACTTTAATTTTATTATCTTTTATCAAGGTTCGACAATGAACGTTTAACGTCCGGATAACCCTATCCAAACCATAGTTGGACATGTCGGGTACACTTCCCAAACCTACATCAATACCTTGCTTTTAACATACCATGTATATTTAATACGTTGATTTATTAGTTAGTCACTCACGGACTAATTACAATGGTTTAATTAAACTTTCTTCTTTAGCATAACTTATCATTCAGACATTTAATAACGTGTCAAACGCTTCCCATATTATCACCCTTTGATAATATATTACCCTCGTATAAATATTATTAATCATTTAATAATATTTTTAATTGTTCATGAGTATTATTAATTATTTAATAATATTTACCCTCTTAATAATATTATTAATCCCTTAATAATATTTCATCACTTGCATACATTATTAATCATTTAATAATGTTTTACTCTTTTAGTAATATTTAAAGGTTTAAACAATTAACTAAAAATTGTTTAATCACCTCTTTATTCCTTTCATTCATTCATTTTATTTATTTAATATTAATTAAATAAATAAATAATTAACTTTACTTGTTTACTTATCTTTACATAAACAATTATTTCCTTAACCTTATTTCCTTTTAATTATTATTTAATATCCTTTAAATAATAATTAAATCATTATTATTTATTAAATAATAAATAATTACCTTATTAACTTTCTCTTCCTTTAATTATTATTTAATATCTTTAAAATAATAATAAATAATTAATCATCCTTACTTATTATTCAATATTAATTAAATAATAATTATTTTGCTAACCTTATCTTCCTTTAATTATTATTTAATATTGTTTAAATAATTAATCATCCTTACTTGTTATTTAATATTAATTAAATAATAAATAATTATTTTATTAACTTTAATATCCTTTAATTATTATTTAATATTAATTAAATAATAATAATTTATTTATTTAACTTTACTTATTATTTAATATCGATTAAATAATAAATAACTAAATCATTTACTTTAACATCTTTTAATTATTAATATTAATTAAATAATAATTAATTAATTACTTAACTTTACATATTATTTATTATCCATTAAATAATAAATACCTAACTTATTCACTTTAACATCCTTTAATTATTATTTAATATTTATCAAATAATAATTAATTAATCACTTAACTTTACTTATTATTTAATATTAATTAAATAATAAATCATTAATTTATTAGCTTATTTACACACTAATAAATAGCTAATTGATGATGAATCACCCAATTTTTTTCACATATTATTTTACATCACTCGAATAACATGTCAAGAGTTCAAATATCATTTTTCTGTAATTAATAATAATTTTCCTATAATTATTATTAATTTAGTAAACTTTAATCCATCATTAATTCTAATAAATACCAAATAACAGAAAATTTCAGATTTTAAATTTTTATAATTTTATTTATAAAATTATAAGCATTTTCTCTTTTGGAACAAACTCAAAAACCGGCCTAAAAATGCCCGAACCGGCCCTACCTAGAAATCATGAAAAATCGGAAAAAACCGAACCGGCCGTTTTTTTTAAAAAAATAGGCAGATTAGTTTCTGAGTTTTTCAGACTTAGGGTCTCCGACGGGAACTTGAATAAAATGAAATCCACAAGTCCGATTGAGGTCTATTAGGTATCGATGAATTCGTAACTTCCCGAACTACATGATTATGTTATTAAACATCAAATTTGGATTTGTTTTGGTCACTAAAAATAGCTCTCAAGCAGACTGTTATGCACAACCCTAAAATCAATGGGGTGTTTTGGTAGAAAATCTATATCTTGCTCATTTTAAATCGGATTTTAGTCATTCAACTTGGAGAATCTTCATATTTCATGGATCTATCAGCCAAAATTGACGGATCATAAATCCGACTTACGGATTGTGAACAGTAATTCCGTGAATGGGCTGCTATGTATTAGATTAACTTGTTTTCGTCGGTAAAAATTTATTCAATGAGTTTGATTAAATTTTTCATCACAAACACATATAAAAACCTGTGTTAAACCCATGTAACCCTAGATATACCAATATAACATGGATCTATCCATTTAGACTTTGAAAATTATATTTCTACCATAGAAATTACATAGTACCCATAGAACAATACCAAGCTATAAGGTTTTATACCTTTTGTTGATTATCCTCTTTGTTAGAACTTTGAAAAGGCTTGGATAATCAATCTTCTTACATAGATAGCTTCCTCTTGATGAGACCTCCATCTTTAAATCTTGCTCCAAGATCATCCAATCATCAATGCTCACAAGATCTAACTTTTTTTTTCTTTTTCTCTAGAGATTTTCTCTATTTTCTTTCTCTCTGGCTCTTCTAGTAAAAAGATTAACAAACATAGCACAAGTGTGGGATGTCTTATTTATAGCCCTCCACTAATACCTCATTAACTTTTCTAATTCACCAATGTTGGTGAAATTAAGGCTTAATTGAGCTTACTATTACATGAATGACCATTTGGAATGACTAGCTTGATTGACCATGGTGTGACATGTTACTTGCAATTTTTCAAGCTAACAAAATAAGTAACCAATTGAGTATATAACACTCAATCACCAAATTCGCCAACATTTAACATTGGTTACACAATACTCAACCTTAGTTAAGGCTCATCTTATTTATATATACATATTTATATATCTCACAACAACTAACTACAATGTGGTTAACTCTCTACATTAAAATGACATAGGTTGGTCCACACACCAAACCATGGTCTAAACTCATCATATAAATAGATATACTTATTTTATCATTTCCTCAATTAACCAAGGTATGGTTAATTCTCTACAACATCCAACTCATGGTTACCTACCAATTCTATATTGGTGATTTATATACATACATAATTGTATCTATAATATTCTTCCTACAACTAACCCATGCATAGTTAAATCTTTAATTTATTTACTACCTAGGGTTACTCAATTAACTCATCTATAGTTAATTCTCATAATCACATTCATTCACCTAGCAATTAACCAATATTTGGTTAATACTATCTCTTGTCTACCAACTAGGTTTATTCAATTAACCCTAAATTAGTTAATTTTCTACACTTAACAATACTTGAATTTATTCTCCCAACATATTGACCAACATTTGACTTTATATTTGGACTCAATATTTGGGCTACTAGTTTATTTTGCATTGTGCTCCCTTATTTAATTATTTGGGTTACCCAACACAACTCACACATCTTTATAACTTGGGCTAGGTAATTAATTTAATTGGATTACCACCACATTATATACAATACTTGCCAACATAATTTAATTGAACTTATATTAATTACCTCTTAGACTATAATTGTGACGCCCCCAAATCTGGGCCCACACAGCCCAAACTTGAGTCGTCAAAAGACTACAACAAAATTATTACAACAAAGCACAACGTACTACAATACAGTGTATAATAATACACAACTAAGTCTTCACTATTATTGCCACACTATTTTACAAAACGTGAAGACTATGATAACTATTCCTCGGACCCTCACTCCATTCCCCGGCTAGACCCTGTTATGTTTTCATTTCCTGTTGAAAAACAATGGAACAAAAGAAAGGGTGAGCTCAAATAGCCCAGTAAGAAATATCATGACTAAGATAATGACGAATAAATTATCATTAGCCTTCAACAGTTGAGTTCTTGATAGAATACAATAGACTACAAGGTTTATATCAAAAACTGCAGTTAAATTCTTAAACAACGTTCAGATCAATAATAGCAGCGGAATGAGCAATCTATTAGAAGAATAATGCAGACTATAATGTCCACTCGCTTCTCTTTTTCGTAAAAACATCATCAACTTTTATCATCTGAAATACCATTAGTCATGATAATATAAATTCACAGTTCCTGATCATAATCATGCACATCAACAGTTCATCTTTGCACTACGGGCCAAAGATATTCAATATAGCACCAACGGTCATGATTATACCAGATTCAGCCTTTGGTCATAATCATACCAAACAACAGTTCATCTTTGCACTACGGGCCAAAGAGAACATTCACCACGTGCCATAAAAGACACCGAACAGATGTATCGCCTTTAACCTATTATATCGCCTTTAACCTATCATCTGTTCAACAAATATATCACATCTGTGCCCCCGGCCACAGATATTCACAACAGCTTGATTTTTGGATGATTAGAATGATATAAATGATGAACAGAAGAAATAGGATAACAATAAGTATCGGAAGTTTACTTTGTACAGATTCAAATAATGTCCAAATTGTCAACATGATGTGGAGTGAAATTTAAAAATGATATTCAAGATCCACAGTTCAGAATAACGGTTACAATTCAATAGAAAGGTTCACGTAAATAGGAAGGTTCAGTTGAAATAATGAAGTTCAACTATTATGGAACATATAATATTTTCAGGAATTATAGAAGCAATAGTTCCATAATAAATTTCGATTTAGGAGTATGAAAGAAAATAATATCCCTTACCGTAGCAGGTTTGATTAACAAAAGGTGAAGGAAATTAATACAAAGGGTTATTCACCAACATGCGGCAATCCGCTCCGTAAGGTTATCCCCACAATTTAATAGAATTTGAGTACAAAGAGTTATTCACCAAACAGGCGGCAATCCGCTCCGTAAGGTTATTCTCAGAGATTAATAATGAATGAATACGAAAGGTTATTCACCAACAGGCGGCAATCCGCTCCGTAAGGTTATTCCCACAATTTAATACATGGAAATAAATGGCACATCTTATGAGTAAGAAAGAAACAATATTATTTTCAAGAATCAAATAATGATAATCCCTTACCATAGTACGTTTGAATAATGGAAGATAAAAAAGATGGTATCCCTTACCGTAGTAAGTTTTAATAATAGAAGATGAAAGAAGATGACATTCCTTACCTTGATATTGTGAAACAAGTTTATAGCCGAACAAATCCTTCCTTGTTTGTAGCAGTAAGGAATCTGACTTTTGAGTCTTCTAGAGTTTTTAAAATCTCTTTATGCTTTTAAAATAATGTTACTCTCGGAAAGATAGACGACATAGACTCAAGAATCACTCAATTCGGAGTTAATATGAATGAGTTATGAATTTTCAAAACTAAGACTGAAAATAGTGACGAAAATCAAAATAGGTTACGGTTTTTAGTATTTTAAGACATGAAGGTGATTTCAGATGACTTTTCTTCCTTCTTCAAAGTTGTAGAGGACGAAAAACTGAAGAGACAGGCTTTTAATTCATTAAATTCTGACAAATAATGAATTTACTACGATTTTTCGAAAGAGTTGCTATACATAAGAAAATTCTACTCGGGAATTCAAAGAAGAATGCAAAAGATTTCAAAACTAGGAATGACTTAAGAACACTTAGAGAGAACTTACACAAAAAGTATTTAGAGAG